>JAUAME010000008.1:18740000-19207500 GCA_030820535.1 Quercus parvula
AAAATTAAAAAAATTAAAAAATACCATTGTGCCTTCATTACAAGCCAACACAGGTTGGAGAAAGAGAGAAAATAAAAATTTTCGTTCCGTTCCGTACCTACCCGAAGCGTAATAGAAAATACCATAAAAATAGAAAAAAAATTCAAAAAATTAAAAAATACCATTATGTCTTCATTTTAAGGCAAAAAAGGTTGAAAAATGATGAGAAAGATAGAAAATGAAAATTACCGTTCCGTTTTGTTCCTACCAGACGAGTAGATGAAAATTGCAAAAAAATTTAAAAATACCATTACTGATTCATTTCAAGCCAAAATTGGTTGGAGAAGGATGCGAAAGAGAGAAAATGAAAATTATAGTTCCGTTTCGTTCCTACCTGACGCGTAACAGAAAATTCCAAAAAAAAAAGCAAAAAAATTCAAAAAAATTAAAAGATACCATTATGGCCTCATTTCAAGCTTTTTGGTTGGTAAATTCCGAGAAAGAGAGAAAATAAAAATTATCGTTCCGTTCCGTTCCTACCCGATGCATAATGGAAAATTCCAAAAAATAGCAAAAAAATTAAAAATATTTAAAAAGATCATTATGGCATCATCTCAATCCAAAATAGGTTGGAAAATGCTGAGAAAGAGAGAAAATAAAAATTATCGTTCCGTTTCGTTCCTACCCAATGCGTAATAGAAAATGCCAAAAAAATAACGAGAAAATTCAAAAAATTAAAAAATACCAATATGAATTCATTTCAAGCCAAAATAGGTTGGAAACGTATGAGAAAGAGAGAAATAAAAGTTATCGTTTCGTTCCTTTCTTACCCGACGCATAATAGAAAATTCCAAAAAAATAGAAAAAAATTAAAAAATACCATTGTGGCTTCATTACAAGCCAAAACAGGTTGGAGAAAGAGAGAAAATAAAAATTTTCGTTCCGTTCCGTTCCGTACCTACCCGAAGCGTAATAGAAAATGCCATAAAAATAGAAAAAAAATTAAAAAAATTAAAAAATACCATTATGGCTTCATTTTAAGCCAAAATAGGTTTGAAAATGATGAGAAAGATAGAAAATAAAAATTATCGTTCCGTTTCGTTCCTACCAAACGACTAGATGAAAATTCCAAAAAAATTTAAAAAATTTAAAATTACCATTACTGATTCATTTCAAGCCAAAATTGGTTGAGAAAGAGAGAAAATGAAAATTATAGTTCTGTTTCGTTCCTACCTGACGCGTAACAGAAAATTCCAAAAAAAATAGCAAAAAAATTCGAAAAATTAAAAGATACAATTATGGCTTCATTTCAAGCTTTTTGGTTGGTAAATTCCGAGAAAGAGAGAATATAAAAATTATCGTTCCGTTCCGTTCCTACCCGATGCATAATGGAAAATTCCAAAAAATAGCAAAAAAATTAAAAATATTTAAAAAAATCATTATGGCATCATCTCAATCCAAAATAGGATGGAAAATGCTGAGAAAGAGAGAAAATAAAAATTATCGTTCCGTTTCGTTCCTACCCGATGCGTAATAGAAAATTCCAAAAAAAATAACAGAAAAATTTAAAAAATACCATTATGAATTCATTTCAAGCCAAAATAGGTTTGAAAAGGATGGGAATGAGAGAAAATAAAAATTATCGTTCCGTTTCGTTCCTACCCGATGTGTAATAGAAAATGCCAAAAAAATAACGAGAAAATTAAAAAAATTAAAAAATACCAGTATGAATACATTTACTGCCAAAATAGGTTGGAAACGTATGAGAAAGAGAGAAATAAAAGTTATCGTTTCGTTCCTTTCTTACCCGACGAATAATAGAAAATTCCAAAAAAATAAAAAAAAAATTAAAAAAATTAAAAAATACCATTGTGCCTTCATTACAAGCCAACACAGGTTGGAGAAAGAGAGAAAATAAAAATTTTCGTTCCGTTCCGTACCTACCCGAAGCGTAATTGAAAATACCATAAAAATAGAAAAAAAATTCAAAAAATTAAAAAATACCATTATGTCTTCATTTTAAGGCAAAAAAGGTTGAAAAATGATGAGAAAGATAGAAAATGAAAATTACCGTTCCGTTTTGTTCCTACCAGACGAGTAGATGAAAATTGCAAAAAAATTTAAAAAATTTAAAAATACCATTACTGATTCATTTCAAGCCAAAATTGGTTGGAGAAGGATGCGAAAGAGAGAAAATGAAAATTATAGTTCCGTTTCGTTCCTACCTGACGCGTAACAGAAAATTCCAAAAAAAAAAGCAAAAAAATTCAAAAAAATTAAAAGATACCATTATGGCCTCATTTCAAGCTTTTTGGTTGGTAAATTCCGAGAAAGAGAGAAAATAAAAATTATCGTTCCGTTCCGTTCCTGCCCGATGCATAATGGAAAATTCCAAAAAATAGCAAAAAAATTAAAAATATTTAAAAAGATCATTATGGCATCATCTCAATCCAAAATAGGTTGGAAAATGCTGAGAAAGAGAGAAAATAAAAATTATCGTTCCGTTTCGTTCCTACCCAATGCGTAATAGAAAATGCCAAAAAAATAACGAGAAAATTCAAAAAATTAAAAAATACCAATATGAATACATTTACTGCCAAAATAGGTTGGAAACGTATGAGAAAGAGAGAAATAAAAGTTATCGTTTCGTTCCTTTCTTACCCGACGCATAATAGAAAATTCCAAAAAAATAAAAATAAAAAATTAAAAAAATTAAAAAATACCATTGTGCCTTCATTACAAGCCAAAACAGGTTGGAGAAAGAGAGAAAATAAAAATTTTCGTTCCGTTCCGTACCTACCCGAAGGGTAATAGAAAATACCATAAAAATAGAAAAAAAATTCAAAAAATTAAAAAATACCATTATGTCTTCATTTGAAGGCAAAATTGTTGAAAAATGATGAGAAAGATAGAAAATGAAAATTACCGTTCCGTTTTGTTCCTACCAGACGAGTAGATGAAAATTCCAAAAAAATTTAAAAATACAATTACTGATTCATTTCAAGCCAAAATTGGTTGGAGAAGGATGCGAAAGAGAGAAAATGAAAATTATAGTTCCGTTTCGTTCCTACCTGACGCGTAACAGAAAATTCCAAAAAAAATAGCAAAAAAATTCAAAAAAATCAAAAGATACCATTATGGCCTCATTTCAAGCTTTTTGGTTGGTAAATTCCGAGAAAGAGAGAAAATAAAAATTATCGTTCCGTTCCGTTCCTACCCGATGCATAATGGAAAATTCCAAAAAACAGCAAAAAAATTAAAAATATTTTAAAAAATCATTATGGCATCATCTCAATCCAAAATAGGTTGGAAAATGCTGAGAAATAGAGAAAATAAAAATTATCGTTCCGTTTCGTTCCTACCCGATGCGTAATAGAAAATTCCAAAAAAATAACAAAAAAATTTTAAAAATACCATTATGAATTCATTTCAAGCCAAAATAGGTTGGAAAATGATGGGAATGAGTGAAAAAAAAAATTATCGTTCCGTTTCGTTCCTAACCGAAGCGTAATATAAAATGCCAAAAAAATACCGAGAAAATTAAAAAAATTAAAAAATACCAATATGAATACATTTCTAGCCAAAATAGGTTGGAAACGTATGAGAAAGCGAGAAATAAAAATTATCGTTTCGTTCCTTTCCTACCAGATGCATAATAGAAAATTCCAAAAAAATAGAAAAAAATTAAAAAATACCATTGTGGCTTCATTACAAGCCAAAACAGATTGCAGAAAGAGAGAAAATAAAAATTTTCGTTCCGTTCCGTACCTACCCGAAGCGTAATAGAAAATACCATAAAAATAGAAAAAAAATTCAAAAAATTAAAAAATACCATTATGTCTTCATTTTAAGGCAAAATAGGTTGAAAAATGATGAGAAAGATAGAAAATAAAAATTACCGTTCCGTTTTGTTCCTACCAGACGAGTAGATGAAAATTCCAAAAAAATTTAAAAAATTTAAAAATACCATTACTGATTCATTTCAAGCCAAAATTGGTTGGAGAAGGATGCGAAAGAAAGAAAATGAAAATTATAGTTCCGTTTCGTTCCTACCTGACGCGTAACAGAAAATTCCAAAAAAAAATAGCAAAAAAATTCAAAAAAATTAAAAGATACCATTATGGCCTCATTTCAAGCTTTTTGGTTGGTAAATTCTGAGAAAGAGAGAAAATAAAAATTATCGTTCCGTTCCGTTCCAACACGATGCATAATGGAAAATTCCAAAAAATAGCAAAAAAATTAAAAATATTTTAAAAAATCATTATGGCATCATCTCAATCCAAAATAGGTTGGAAAATGCTGAGAAAGAGAGAAATAAAAATTATCGTTCCGTTTCGTTCCTACCCGATGCGTAATAGAAAATTCCAAAAAAAATAACAGAAAAATATAAAAAATACCATTATGAATTCATTTCAAGCCAAAATAGGTTTGAAAAGGATGGGAATGAGAGAAAATAAAAATTATCATTCCGTTTCGTTCCTACCCGAAGCGTAATATAAAATGCCAAAAAAATACCGAGAAAATTAAAAAAATTATAAAATACCAATATGAATACATTTCTAGCCAAAATAGGTTGGAAACGTATGAGAAAGCGAGAAATAAAAATTATCGTTTCGTTCCTTTCCTACCCGATGCATAATAGAAAATTCCAAAAAAATAGAAAAAAATTAAAAAATACCATTTTGGCTTCATTACAAGCCGAAACAGATTGCAGAAAGAGAGAAAATAAAAATTTTCGTTCCGTTCCGTACCTACCCGAAGGGTAATAGAAAATACCATAAAAATAGAAAAAAAATTCAAAAAATTAAAAAATACCATTATGTCTTCATTTGAAGGCAAAATTGTTGAAAAATGATGAGAAAGATAGAAAATGAAAATTACCGTTCCGTTTTGTTCCTACCAGACGAGTAGATGAAAATTCCAAAAAAATTTAAAAATACAATTACTGATTCATTTCAAGCCAAAATTGGTTGGAGAAGGATGCGAAAGAGAGAAAATGAAAATTATAGTTCCGTTTCGTTCCTACCTGACGCGTAACAGAAAATTCCAAAAAAAATAGCAAAAAAATTCAAAAAAATCAAAAGATACCATTATGGCCTCATTTCAAGCTTTTTGGTTGGTAAATTCCGAGAAAGAGAGAAAATAAAAATTATCGTTCCGTTCCGTTCCTACCCGATGCATAATGGAAAATTCCAAAAAACAGCAAAAAAATTAAAAATATTTAAAAAGATCATTATGGCATCATCTCAATCCAAAATAGGTTGGAAAATGCTGAGAAAGAGAGAAAATAAAAATTATCGTTCCGTTTCGTTCCTACCCGATGCGTAATAGAAAATTCCAAAAAAAGTAACAGAAAAATTTAAAAAATACCATTATGAATTCATTTCAAGCCAAAATAGGTTTGAAAAGGATGGGAATGAGAGAAAATAAAAATTATCATTCCGTTTCGTTCCTACCCGAAGCGTAATATAAAATGCCAAAAAAATACCGAGAAAATTAAAAAAATTAAAAAATACCAATATGAATACATTTCTAGCCAAAATAGGTTGGAAACGTATGAGAAAGCGAGAAATAAAAATTATCGTTTCGTTCCTTTCCTACCCGATGCATAATAGAAAATTCCAAAAAAATAGAAAAAAATTAAAAAATACCATTTTGGCTTCATTACAAGCCAAAACAGATTGCAGAAAGAAAGAAAATAAAAATTTTCGTTCCGTTCCGTACCTACCCGAAGCGTAATAGAAAATACCATAAAAATAGAAAAAAAATTCCAAAAATTAAAAAATACCATTATGTCTTCATTTTAAGGCAAAATAGGTTGAAAAATGATGAGAAAGATAGAAAATAAAAATTACCGTTCCGTTTTGTTCCTACTAGACGAGTAGATGAAAATTCCAAAAAAATTTAAAAAATTTAAAAATACCATTACTGATTCATTTCAAGCCAAAATTGGTTGGAGAAGGATGCGAAAGAGAGAAAATGAAAATTATAGTTCCGTTTCGTTCCTACCTGACGCGTAACAGAAAATTCCAAAAAAAAATAGAAAAAAAATTCAAAAAAATTAAAAGATACCATTATGGCCTCATTTCAAGCTTTTTGGTTGGTAAATTCCGAGAAAGAGAGAAAATAAAAATTATCGTTCCGTTCCGTTCCAACACGATGCATAATGGAAAATTCCAAAAAATAGCAAAAAAATTAAAAATATTTTAAAAAATCATTATGGCATCATCTCAATCCAAAATAGGTTGGAAAATGCTGAGAAAGAGAGAAATAAAAATTATCGTTCTGTTTCGTTCCTACCCGATGCGTAATAGAAAATTCCAAAAAAAATAACAGAAAAATATAAAAAATACCATTATGAATTCATTTCAAGCCAAAATAGGTTTGAAAAGGATGGGAATGAGAGAAAATAAAAATTATCATTCCGTTTCGTTCCTACCCGAAGCGTAATATAAAATGCCAAAAAAATACCGAGAAAATTAAAAAAATTATAAAATACCAATATGAATACATTTCTAGCCAAAATAGGTTGGAAACGTATGAGAAAGCGAGAAATAAAAATTATCGTTTCGTTCCTTTCCTACCCGATGCATAATAGAAAATTCCAAAAAAATAGAAAAAAATTAAAAAATACCATTTTGGCTTCATTACAAGCCGAAACAGATTGCAGAAAGAGAGAAAATAAAAATTTTCGTTCCGTTCCGTACCTACCCGAAGCGTAATAGAAAATACCATAAAAATAGAAAAAAAAATTCAAAAAATTAAAAAATACCATTATGTCTTCATTTTAAGGCAAAATAGGTTGAAAAATGATGAGAAAGATAGAAAATAAAAATTACCGTTCCGTTTTGTTCCTACCAAACGAGTAGATGAAAATTCCAAAAAAATTTAAAAAATTTAAAAATACCATTACTGATTCATTTCAAGCCAAAATTGGTTGGAGAAGGATACGAAAGAGAGAAAATGAAAATTATAGTTCCGTTTCGTTCCTACCTGACGCGTAACAGAAAATTCCAAAAAAAATAGCAAAAAAATTCAAAAAAATTAAAAGATACCATTATGGCCTCATTTCAAGCTTTTTGGTTGGTAAATTCCGAGAAAGAGAGAAAATAAAAATTATCGTTCCGTTCCGTTCCGTTCCTACCCGATGCATAATGGAAAATTCCAAAAAATAGCAAAAAAATTAAAAATATTTAAAAAAATCATTATGGCATCATCTCAATCCAAAATAGGTTGGAAAATGCTGAGAAAGAGAGAAAATAAAAATTATCGTTCCGTTTCGTTACTACCCGATGCGTAATAGAAAATTCCAAAAAAAATAATAGAAAAATTTAAAAAATACCATTATGAATTCATTTCAAGCCAAAATAGGTTTGAAAAGGATGGGAATGAGAGAAAATAAAAATTATCGTTCCGTTTCGTTCCTACCCGATGCGTAATAGAAAATGCAAAAAATATAACGAGAAAATTCAAAAAATTAAAAAATACCAATATGAATACATTTACTGCCAAAATAGGTTGGAAACGTATGAGAAAGAGAGAAATAAAAGTTATCGTTTCGTTCGTTTCTTACCCGACGCATAATAGAAAATTCCAAAAAAATAAAAAAAAATAAAAAAATACCATTGTGCCTTCATTACAAGCGAAAACAGGTTGGAGAAAGAGAGAAAATAAAATTTTCGTTCCGTTCCCTACCTACCCGAAGCGTAATAGAAAATACCATAAAAATAGAAAAAAAATTCAAAAAATTAAAAAATACCATTATGGCTTCATTTTAAGCCAAAATAGGTTGGAAAATGATGAGAAAGATAGAAAATAAAATTTATCGTTCCGTTTCGTTCCTACCAAACGACTAGATGAAAATTCCAAAAAAATTTAAAACATTTAAAATTACCATTACTGATTCTTTTCAAGCCAAAATTGGTTGAGAAAGAGAGAAAATGAAAATTATAGTTCCGTTTCGTTCCTACCTGATGCGTAACAGAAAATTCCAAAAAAAATAGCAAAAAAATTCGAAAAATTAAAAGATACAATTATGGCTTCATTTCAAGCTTTTTGGTTGGTAAATTCCGAGAAAGAGAGAATATAAAAATTATCGTTCCGTTCCGTTCCTACCCGATGCATAATGGAAAATTACAAAATATAGCAAAAGAATTAAAAATATTTAAAAAAATCATTATGGCATCATCTCAATCCAAAATAGGTTGGAAAATGCTGAGAAAGAGAGAAAATAAAAATTATCGTTCCGTTTCGTTCCTACCCGATGCGTAATAGAAAATTCCAAAAAAAATAATAGAAAAACTTAAAAAATACCATTATGAATTCATTTCAAGCGAAAATAGGTTTGAAAAGGATGGGAATGAGAGAAAATAAAAATTATCGTTCCGTTTCGTTCTTACCCGATGCGTAATAGAAAATGCAAAAAATATAACGAGAAAATTCAAAAAATTAAAAAATACCAATATGAATACATTTACTGCCAAAATAGGTTGGAAACGTATGAGAAAGAGAGAAATAAAAGTTATCATTTCGTTCCTTTCTTACCCGACGCATAATAGAAAATTCCAAAAAAATAAAAAAAAATAAAAAAAATTAAAAAATACCATTGTGCCTTCATTACAAGCCAAAACAGGTTGGAGAAAGAGAGAAAATAAAAATTTTCGTTCCGTTCCCTACCTACCCGAAGCGTAATAGAAAATACCATAAAAATAGAAAAAAAATTCAAAAAATTAAAAAATACCATTATGGCTTCATTTTAAGCCAAAATAGGTTGGAAAATGATGAGAAAGATAGAAAATAAAAATTATCGTTCTGTTTCGTTCCTACCAAACGACTAGATGAAAATTCCAAAAAAATTTAAAAAATTTAAAATTACCATTACTGATTCATTTCAAGCCAAAATTGGTTGAGAAAGAGAGAAAATGAAAATTATAGTTCTGTTTCGTTCCTACCTGACGAGTAACAGAAAATTCCAAAAAAAATAGCAAAAAAATTCAAAAAAATTAAAAGATACCATTATGGCCTCATTTCAAGCTTTTTGGTTAGTAAATTCCGAGAAAGAGAGGAAATAAAAATTATCGTTCCGTTCCGTTCCTACCCGATGCATAATGGAAAATTCCAAAAAATAGCAAAAAAATTTAAAATATTTAAAAAAATCATTATGGCATCATCTCAATCCAAAATAGGTTGGAAAATGCTGAGAAAGAGAGAAAATAAAAATTATCGTTCCGTTTCCTTCCTACCCGATGCTTAATAGAAAATTCCAAAAAAAAACAAAAAAACTTAAAAAATACCGTTATGAATTCATTTCAAGCCAAAATAGGTTTGAATATGATTGGAATGAGAGAAAATAAAAATTATCGTTCTGTTTCGTTCCTACTCGATGCGTAACAGAAAATGCCAAAAAAATAACGAGAAAATTCAAAAAATTAAAAAATACCAATATGAATACATTTACAGCCAAAATAGGTTGGAAACGTATGAGAAAAAGAGAAATAAAAGTTATCGTTTCGTTCATTTCCTACCCGACGCATAATAGAAAATTCGAAAAAAATAAAAAAAAAATTAAGAAAATTAAAAAATACCATTGTGCCTTCATTACAAGCCAAAACAGGTTGGAGAAAGAGAGAAAATAAAAATTTTTGTTCCGTTCCGTACCTACCCGAAGCGTAATAGAAAATACCATAAAAATAGAAAAAAAATTGAAAAAATTAAAAAATACCATTATGTCTTCATTTTAAGGCAAAATAGGTTGAAAAATGATGAGAAAGATAGAAAATAAAAATTATCGTTCCGTTTCGTTCCTACCAGACGAGCCGATGAAAATTCCAAAAAAATTTAAAAAATTTAAAAATACCATTACTGATTCATTTCAAGCCAAAATTGGTTGGAGAAGGATGCGAAAGAGAGAAAATGAAAATTATAGTTCCGTTTCGTTCCTACCTGACGCGTAACAGAAAATTCAAAAAAAAATAGCAATAAAATTCAAAAAAATTAAAAGATACCATTATGGCCTCATTTCAAGCTTTTTGGTTGGTAAATTCCGAGAAAGAGAGAAAATAAAAATTATCGTTCCATTCCGTTCCTACCCGATGCATAATTGAAAATTCCAAAAAATAGCAAAAAAATTAAAAATATTTAAAAAATCATTATGGCATCATTTCAAGCCAAAATAGGTTGGAAAATGCTGAGAAATAGAGAAAATAAAAATTATCGTTCCGTTTCGTTCCAACCCGATGTGTAATAGAAAATTCCAAAAAAATAACAAAAAAATTTTAAAAATACCATTATGAATTCATTTCAAGCCAAAATAGGTTGGAAAAGGATGGGAATGAGTGAAAATAAAAATTATCGTTCCGTTTCGTTCCTACCCGAAGCGTAATATAAAATGACAAAAAAATACCGAGAAAATTAAAAAAATTAAAAAATACCAATTTGAATACATTTCTAGCCAAAATAGGTTGGAAACGTATGAGAAAGAGAGAAATAAAAATTATCGTTTCGTTCCTTTCCTACCCGATGCATAATAGAAAATTCCAAAAAAATAGAAAAAAATTAAAAAATACCATTGTGGCTTCATTACAAGCCAAAACAGGTTGGAGAAAGAGAGAAAATAAAAATTTTGGTTCCGTTCCGTTCCGTACCTACCCGAAGCGTAATCGAAAATACCATAAAAATAGAAAAAAAAATTTAAAAAATTAAAAAATACCATTATGTCTTCATTTTAAGGCAAAATAGGTTGAAAAATGATGAGAAAGATAGAAAATAAAAATTACCGTTCCGTTTTGTTCCTACCAGACGAGTAGATGAAAATTCCAAAAAAATTTAAAAAATTTAAAAATACCATTACTGATTCATTTCAAGCCAAAATTGGTTGGAGAAGGATGTGAAAGAGAGAAAATGAAAATTATAGTTCCGTTTCGTTCCTACCTGACGCGTAACAGAAAATTCCAAAAAAAATAGCAAAAAAATTCAAAAAAATTAAAAGATACCATTATGGCCTCATTTCAAGCTTTTTGGTAGGTAAATTCCGAGAAAGAGAGGAAATAAAAATTATCGTTCCGTTCCGTTCCTGCCCGATGCATAATGGAAAATTCCAAAAAATAGCAAAAAAATTTAAAATATTTAAAAAAATCATTATGGCATCATCTCAATCCAAAATAGGTTGGAAAATGCTGAGAAAGAGAGAAAATAAAAATTATCGTTCCGTTTCCTTCCTACCCGATGCGTAATAGAAAAATCAAAAAAAAAACAAAAAAATTTAAAAAATACCGTTATGAATTCATTTCAAGCCAAAATAGGTTTGAATATGATTGGAATGAGAGAAAATAAAAATTATCGTTCCGTTTCGTTCCTACCCGATGCGTAATAGAGAATGCCAAAAAAATAACGAGAAAATTCAAAAAATTAAAAAATACCAATATGAATACATTTACAGCCAAAATAGGTTGGAAACGTATGAGAAAGAGAGAAATAAAAGTTATCGTTTCGTTCCTTTCCTACACGACGCATAATAGAAAATTCCAAAAAAATAAAAAAAAATTAAGAAAATTAAAAAATACCATTGTGCCTTCATTACAAGCCAAAACAGGTTGGAGAAAGAGAGAAAATAAAAATTTTCGTTCCGTTCCGTACCTACCCGAAGCGTAATAGAAAATACCGTAAAAATAGAAAAAAAATTCAAAAAATTAAAAAATACCATTATGTCTTCGTTTTAAGGCAAAATAGGTTGAAAAATTATGAGAAAGATGGAAAATAAAAATTATCGTTCCGTTTCGTTCCTACTAGACGAGCAGATGAAAATTCCAAAAAAATTTAAAAAATTTAAAAATACCATTACTGATTCATTTCAAGCCAAAATTGGTTGGAGAAGGATGCGAAAGAGAGAAAATGAAAATTATAGTTCCGTTTCGTTCCTACCTGACGCGTAACAGAAAATTCCAAAAAAAATAACAAAAAAATTCAAAAAAATTAAAAGATACCATTATGGCCTCATTTCAAGCTTTTTGGTTGGTAAATTCCGAGAAAGAGAGAAAATAAAAATTATCGTTCTGTTCCGTTCCTACCCGATGCATAATGGAAAATTCTAAAAAATAGCAAAAAAATTAAAAATATTTAAAAAATCATTATGGCATCATTTCAAGCCAAAATAGGTTGGAAAATGCTGAGAAATAGCGAAAATAAAAATTATCGTTCCGTTTCGTTCCAACCCGATGCGTAATATAAAATTCCAAAAAAATAACAAAAAAATTTTCAAAATACCATTATGAATTCATTTCAAGCCAAAATAGGTTGGAAAAGGATGGGAATGAGTGAAAATAAAAATTATCGTTCCGTTTCGTTCCTACCCGAAGCGTAATATAAAACGCCAAAAAAATACCGAGAAAATTCAAAAAATTAAAAAATACCAATATGAATACATTTCTAGCCAAAATAGGTTGGAAACGTATGAGAAAGAGAGAAATAAAAATTATCGTTTCGTTCCTTTCCTACCCGAAGCATAATAGAAAATTCCAAAAAAATAGAAAAAAATTAAAAAATACCATTGTGGCTTCATTACAAGCCAAAACAGGTTGGAGAAAGAGAGAAAATAAAAATTTTCGTTCCATTCCGTTCCGTACCTACCCGAAGCGTAATAGAAAATACCATAAAAATAGAAAAAAAATTTAAAAAATTAAAAAATACCATTACGGCTTCATTTTAAGCCAAAATAGGTTGAAAATGATGAGAAAGATAGAAAAAAAAATTATCGTTCCGTTTCGTTCCTACCAAACGACTAGATGAAAATTCCAAAAAAATTTAAAAAATTTAAAATTACCATTTCTGATTCATTTCAAGCCAAAATTGGTTGAAAAAGAGAGAAAATTAAAATTATAGTTCTGTTTCATTCCTACCTGACGCGTAACAGAAAATTCCAAAAAAAATAGCAAAAAAATTCGAAAAATTAAAAGATACAATTATGGCTTCATTTCAAGCTTTTTGGTTGGTAAATTCCGAGAAAGAGAGAATATAAAAATTATCGTTCCGTTCCGTTTCTACCCGATGCATAATGGAAAATTCCAAAAAATAGCAAAAAAATAGCAAAATATTAAAAAAATCATTATGGCATCATTTCAAGCCAAAATAGGTTGGAAAATGCTGAGAAAGAGAGAAAATAAAAATTATCGTTCCATTTCGTTCCTACCCGATGTGTTAGGAGTTTAATTAGGAACTTGTTAAATGTAATGACCTATGCTATCTTATTTGGTTAAGTACTTGGCTGCCTGCTAAGGTACCTAATGAGCTAAAATAGCAAAGGTTAGGAAGTAGGACTACAATAAGACTAGAGGGGGGGCTTGTACCGGATCAAGTGTAGAGGTAGTGGAGTTAGTTGTTACAGCTAGGACAGCTGGAGGCTGAGTTAGTTACACAGCTGTATGCATATAGCTATATGCAGTCAGTTAGCAAGGGGAATTGGGGTATAAGGAAGCAAGGCATGTAATGAAATGGGTATCAATTGACCAAAGTAATTCAGTACTTCTTTTCCATTCTCTTCCCCATTCCTGCATACATCATAGGAGGCCTAGCTAACCTCGAATTTAGCTACCATCACTACATCCAATTCAGTCTTTATCAAGTGGTATCAGAGCCGAGATTCTGTGACCAATGGCTGAGACACGATCCACAGCTGCCATGGCAGCCACCAATGAAGCTATTTCTTCTCTGCGAGCTACTTCTGATCATCATGGCAAAAGTATCCAGGAAATTCAAAAGATTCAGGAGATTCATACCAGAACAATGAATGAGATGAACCAACATCTTATTTCAATTCTTCAGAAGCTGAACACAGATGACAATAGATCGCAGGAACCTTCATCTACAATTCCTAATTCTTCCACAATGACATTTGGCAGACCTGTTAGGCTTGATTTTCCTCGCTTCTCAGGTGATGATCCTGCTAGCTGGGTATATAAAGCTAATCAATATTTTGCTTATTACCAAACTCCAGCTATGGAGAAACTCTTGGTAGCCTCTTTTCACATGGAGCAAGAAGCCCTGGTGTGGTTCCAGGATGCAGAGGATGCTGGAATTTTCTGTAATTGGGAAGGTATGGTACAAGCCTTGTATGTCAGATTTGGATCAACACCATATGATGATCCAATGGAGGCCCTGACCAGATTGAAACAAACCTCAACAGTAGCTGTGTACAAAGCTGAATTTGAGGCCTTATCAAATAGAATCAAAGGCTTATCCTCAACACACAAGATGAGTTGCTTCTTAAGTGGTTTAAGGGATGAAATTCATTTGCCTGTGAGAATGTTGAATCCATCATCATTGAATGCAGCCTTTGGTTTGGCTAAGATTCAAGAGGAGTATTGGAGCAGCTGCAAAAGGAGTTCTAGAGTTCAACAAGAATCGGGTAAGCCATCCATCTTGGGTCCTGCTAAGGTTAACCAGTTTTTAGAAGCCAAATCTAGAATTCCAATTAAAAGAATCTCCCCTGCTCAAATGGAGGATAGGAAAAAGAAAGGATTATGCTATAATTGTGATGATAAATGGAGTCCGGGCCATAAATGTAAAAATGCAAAAATATTTTTGCTTGAGGGAATTGATTTGGGAATTGATTCACAGCCTGGTGTCAAAATTACTGAGTTGGAAGAAGACCTTGGAAGTCCAGTGACTGTAGAAGAGGACCTTAATGCCAATTCTGAGGGGGTTGAGATAACCTTATATGCCTTAATTGGTAATCCCACGCCTGGTACTATGAGGATTAAAGGGAAAATCAATGGTGTAAGTTTGGTAGTGTTGCTTGATACAGGCAGCACCCATAACTTCATTGATGCAGCCTTAGTACCTGGACTAAAATTGGCAGTTGATCAATCACAAAGACTTGAGGTCAAGGTGGCCAATGGAGCCTTAATCAGGACTAAGGGAAGTTGTGATCAAGTACCAGTCTGCCTGCAGGGAAGGGAATTTTCTATTCAATTCCATGTGTTACCACTTGGAGGATGTGATGTGGTGCTAGGAACACAGTGGCTGACTACATTGGGCAATATTCAATGGAATTTCCAATTCTTAACTATGGAATTCTGTCATCATGGGCACAACATCAAGCTGCAAGGACTGAAGCAAACTGACTCACACCTCATTGATGGTGACCAGTTTCTTAAAACTCCAATCAAAAAGGGTCTGCTGGTCCATATTTCAAACCCTGCATCACTGGAGCAACCGGCTGCATTACCTGTGGCAGTAACTGATCTACTGCAAGATTTCTCTCATGTTTTTGAGACTCCAGTAGGCCTGCCTCCTCTCAGGGGTCATGAACATCATATTACACTTAAGGATGGAGTCCAACCAGTCTGCCAGAGGCCATACAGGTACCCTTTTTATCAAAAGAATGAGATAGAAAATATTGTTAAAGACTTGTTGTCTGCTGGATCCATCAGGAATAGTTGCAGCCCCTTTTCATCTCCTGTTTTGTTGGTGAGAAAGGCAGATGGCTCTTGGCGTATGTGCATTGACTATAGGCAGCTTAACTTGAATACCATTAAGGACAAATTTCCAATACCTGTCATTGATGAATTGCTTGATGAGCTGAATGGGGCTTGCATATTTTCTAAACTTGACCTAAGGTCAGGTTATCATCAGATTAGGATGAGTGAGGAAGACATCCCTAAAACAGCATTTAGGACTCATGAAGGGCATTATGAATTTCTGGTTATGCCCTTTGGACTAACTAATGCTCCTTCAACATTTCAGTCCCTAATGAATCAAGTGTTTAGACCCTACCTTAGAAGGTTTGTCCTAGTGTTTTTTGATGACATTCTGGTGTATAGCAAGTCCCTGGTGGAACATGTTTCTCATCTCCAAACTGTATTGGAGGTGTTAACTAAGGAAAAGTTATTTGCAAAGAAATCCAAGTGTGTCTTTGCTTGTGAAGAGGTGGAGTACTTGGGCCATTTGATTTCTGGTGAGGGAGTAAGGACAGATCCTAAGAAAACAATGGCAATGCAGCAATGGCCTACTCCAAAGGATGTTAAGGCTTTGAGGGGATTCCTAGGTCTCACAGGGTATTACAGAAAATTTGTCAAAGGGTATGGGCAGATTGCAGCACCACTGACAGCCCTTTTGAGAAAAGACTCCTTTGCGTGGACTGAAGAAGCTGAGTTGGCATTTCAAAATCTCAAGTCTGCTATGTCCAATCCACCTGTCTTAGCTCTCCCAAACTTTGATAAACTATTTGTGGTGGAGTGTGATGCTTCAGGGGTTGGATTGGGTGCTGTGTTAATGCAGGAAGGGAGAGCTATAGCATTTCACAGCCAGGCTCTTAAGGGCAGGAGTCTAGCTTTATCAACCTATGAAAAGGAACTACTAGCCTTAGTCACTGCTGTGCAGAGGTGGAGACCATACCTGGTTGGACACTCCTTTCTGGTCAGGACAGATCAGCAAAGCCTCAAGTACATCTTGGAACAGAAGATTGGTACACCAGCACAACAGAAGTGGATCACCAAGCTACTAGGGTATGCTTTTATTGTGGAATATAAGAAGGGTAAAGAAAATGTTGTAGCTGATGCTTTGTCCAGGCAGGTTCATCATGATGAGGTCTCATCTCAAAAAGGGGTTTTGTGTATGATTTCCTTCCCTACTCCTGACTGGTTAGCTCAACTTAAAAGTAGTTATGCTACTGATTCTCATGTTAGGAGTATCTTGGAAGCTTTTCAAACAGGGAAGGAGGGGCCTAAGGGATTTAGTATGCACAATGGGCTGCTGTTGTACAAAGGCAGGATGTATGTGGGGTCATGTGAAGCCTTAAAAACAGCTATTCTGCAGCAGGTACATGATGGTCCATGGGGGGGTCATTCTGGGGTCCTTAAAACCTTGCACAGAGTTCAAAGGGACTTCCATTGGCCCGGATTGAAGTCAGATGTGAGGAAATATGTTAGGGAGTGTGACACTTGCCAAAGGCTCAAGCATGAAACATGTCATCCAGCAGGTTTACTACAGCCCTTGCCTATTCCAGAGAGACCTTGGGTGGCTGTGAGCATGGATTTTGTTGAAGGCTTACCAAAATCTCAAATGAAAGAAGTGGTGATGGTAGTGGTGGACAGGTTCACAAAGTTTGTTCACTTCATAGCCTTGTCACACCCCTACACTGCTTCTAAAGTGGCAAACTTGTATCTGCAACATGTGTTTAAATTACATGGGATGCCTACTTCGATTGTGAGTGACAGGGACCCTGTTTTCACCTCTCACTTTTGGCAAGAACTGATGAAACTTCAGGGCATTCAACTGGCAATGTCCTCAGCATATCACCCCCAGACAGATGGTCAAACAGAGGTGGTGAACAAGAGTCTTGAACACTACCTCAGAGCTTTTGTAGCTGACAGACCAGCCACTTGGGTGGAGTGGTTGCCACTTGCTGAGTATTGGTTTAATACCAACTTCCACACCTCACTCAAGCTCACTCCTTTTGAAGCAGTGTATGGCTATCCTCCTCCACGATTGATGGACTACATTGCTGGCACAACCAAGGTTGAAGGAGTGGATGCTCATTTAAAGACTAGACAGCAATTGACCTCCTTACTAAGGCAGAATTTGGTAGCAGCAATAGACAGAATGAAGCTGTATGCTGACAGGCATAGGACTGAGAGAAGCTTTTCTGTGGGGGATTGGGTGTTCCTAAGACTCCAACCTTACAAGCAGAAGTCCCTTAAGCACCATCAGTTGAAGAAATTAGCTCCTAAGTTCTTTGGACCATTCCAGATTTTGCAAAAGGTTGGAGAGGTGTCATATAAATTGGATTTACCTCCAAACTCTAAGATTCATCCCACTTTCCATGTATCTTGCTTAAAAGCTAAGTTGGGTCAGCATGTGGTCTCAGTTCCCACTCTACCACCTACTGATATGGAAGGGGCAGTCATCACCGAGCCTGTAGCTGTGCTCCAAGAGAGGTCACACCAGCTTCGAAACAGGACCATCACCCAAGTCCTAGTTCAGTGGCAAGGGGAAGGTGTTGATGATGCCACTTGGGAGAATTTATATGTGATGCAGCAGAGGTTTCCTCACCTTGTGGGCAAGGTCTTTTAAAGAGGGAGGTATTGTTAGGAGTTTAATTAGGAACTTGTTAAATGTAATGACCTATGCTATCTTATTTGGTTAAGTACTTGGCTGCCTGCTAAGGTACCTAATGAGCTAAAATAGCAAAGGTTAGGAAGTAGGACTACAATAAGACTAGAGGGGGGGCTTGTACCGGATCAAGTGTAGAGGTAGTGGAGTTAGTTGTTACAGCTAGGACAGCTGGAGGCTGAGTTAGTTACACAGCTGTATGCATAGCTATATGCAGTCAGTTAGCAAGGGGAATTGGGGTATAAGGAAGCAAGGCATGTAATGAAATGGGTATCAATTGACCAAAGTAATTCAGTACTTCTTTTCCATTCTCTTCCCCATTCCTGCATACATCATAGGAGGCCTAGCTAACCTCGAATTTAGCTACCATCACTACATCCAATTCAGTCTTTATCACGATGCGTAATAGAAAATTCCAAAAAAATTTTAAAAATACCATTATGAATTCATTTCAAGCCAAAATAGGTTGGAAAAGGATGGGAATGAGTGAAAATAAAAATTATCGTTCCGTTTCGTTCCTACCCGATGCGTAATAGAAAATTCCAAACAAAATAGCAGAAAAATTTAAAAAATACCATTATGAATTCATTTCAAGCCAAAATAGGTTTGAAAAGGATGGGAATGAGAGAAAATAAAAATTATCGTTCCGTTTCGTTCCTACCCGATGCGTAATAGAAAATGCCAAAAAAATAACGAGAAAATTCAAAAAATTAAAAAATACCAATATGAATACATTTACTGCCAAAATAGGTTGGAAACGTATGAGAAAGAGAGAAATAAAAGTTATCGTTTCGTTCCTTTCTTACCCGACGCATAATAGAAAATTCCAAAAAAATAAAAAAAATAAAAAAAATAAAAAAATACCATTGTGCCTTCATTACAAGCCAAAACAGGTTGGAGAAAGAGAGAAAATAAAAATTTTCGTTCCGTTCCGTACCTACCCGAAGCGTAATAGAAAATACCATAAAAATAGAAAAAAAATTCAAAAAATTAAAAAATACCATTATGTCTTCATTTTAAGGCAAAATAGGTTGAAAAATGATGAGAAAGATAGAAAATAAAAATTACCGTTCCGTTTTGTTCCTACCAGACGAGTAGATGAAAATTCCAAAAAAATTTAAAAAATTTAAAAATACCATTACTAATTCATTTCAAGCCAAAATTGGTTGGAGAAGGATGCGAAAGAGAGAAAATGAAAATTATAGTTCCGTTTCGTTCCTACCTGACGCGTAACAGAAAATTCCAAAAAAAATAGCAAAAAAATTCAAAAAAATTAAAAGATACCATTATGGCCTCATTTCAAGCTTTTTGGTAGGTAAATTCCGAGAAAGAGAGGAAATAAAAATTATCGTTCCGTTCCGTTCCTGCCCGATGCATAATGGAAAATTCCAAAAAATAGCAAAAAAATTTAAAATATTTAAAAAAATCATTATGGCATCATCTCAATCCAAAATAGGTTGGAAAATGCTGAGAAAGACAGAAAGTAAAAATTATCGTTCTGTTTCCTTCCTACCCGATGCGTAATAGAAAAATCCAAAAAAAAACAAAAAAATTTAAAAAATACCGTTATGAATTCATTTCAAGCCAAAATAGGTTTGAATATGATTGGAATGAGAGAAAATAAAAATTATCGTTCCGTTTCGTTCCTACCCGATGCGTAATAGAAAATGCCAAAAAAATAACGAGAAAATTCAAAAAATTAAAAAATACCAATATGAATACATTTACAGCCAAAATAGGTTGGAAACGTATGAGAAAGAGAGAAATAAAAGTTATCGTTTCGTTCCTTTCCTACACGACGCATAATAGAAAATTCCAAAAAAATAAAAAAAAATTTAGAAAATTAAAAAATACCATTGTGCCTTCATTACAAGCCAAAACAGGTTGGAGAAAGAGAGAAAATAAAAATTTTCGTTCCGTTCCGTACCTACCCGAAGCGTAATAGAAAATACCATAAAAATAGAAAAAAAATTCAAAAAATTAAAAAATACCATTATGTCTTCATTTTAAGGCAAAATAGGTTGAAAAATTATGAGAAAGATAGAAAATAAAAATTTTCGTTCCGTTTCGTTCCTACCAGACGAGCAGATGAAAATTCCAAAAAAATTTAAAAAATTTAAAAATACCATTACTGATTCATTTCAAGCCAAAATTGGTTGGAGAAGGATGCGAAAGAGAAAAAATGAAAATTATAGCTCCGTTTTGTTCCTACCTGACGCGTAACAGAAAATTCCAAAAAAAATAACAAAAAAATTCAAAAAAATTAAAAGATACCATTATGGCCTCATTTCAAGCTTTTTGGTTGGTAAATTCCGAGAAAGAGAGAAAATAAAAATTATCGTTCTGTTCCGTTCCTACCCGATGCATAATGGAAAATTCCAAAAAATAGCAAAAAAATTAAAAATATTTAAAAAATCATTATGGCATCATTTCAAGCCAAAATAGGTTGGAAAATGCTGAGAAATAGAGAAAATAAAAATTATCGTTCCGTTTCGTTCCAACCCGATGCGTAATAGAAAATTCCAAAAAAATAACAAAAAATTTTTCAAAATACCATTATGAATTCATTTCAAGCCAAAATAGGTTGGAAAAGGATGGGAATGAGTGAAAATAAAAATTATCGTTCCGTTTCGTTCCTACCCGAAGCGTAATATAAAATGCCAAAAAAATACCGAGAAAATTCAAAAAATTAAAAAATACCAATATGAATACATTTCTAGCCAAAATAGGTTGGAAACGTATGAGAAAGAGAGAAATAAAAATTATCGTTTCGTTCCTTTCCTACCCGATGCATAATAGAAAATTCCAAAAAAATAGAAAAAAAATTAAAAAATACCATTGTGGCTTCATTACAAGCCAAAACAGGTTGGAGAAAGAGAGAAAATAAAAATTTTCGTTCCATTCCGTTCCGTACCTACCCGAAGCGTAATAGAAAATACCATAAAAATAGAAAAAAAATTCAAAAAATTAAAAAATACCATTATGGCTTCATTTTAAGCCAAAATAGGTTGGAAAATGATGAGAAAGATAGAAAATAAAAATTATCGTTCCGTTTCGTTCCTACCAAACGACTAGATGAAAATTCCAAAAAAATTTAAAAAATTTAAAATTACCATTACTGATTCATTTCAAGCCAAAATTGGTTGAGAAAGAGAGAAAGTGAAAATTATATTTCTGTTTCGTTCCAACCTAACGCGTAACAGAAAATTCCAAAAAAAATAGCAAAAAAATTCGAAAAATTAAAAGATACAATTATGGCTTCATTTCAAGCTTTTTGGTTGGTAAATTCCGAGAAAGAGAGAATATAAAAATTATCGTTCCGTTCCGTTCCTACCAAACGACCAGATGAAAATTCCAAAAAAATTTAAAAAATTTAAAATTACCATTACTGATTCATTTCAAGCCAAAATTGGTTGAAAAAGAGAGAAAATGAAAATTATAGTTCTGTTTCGTTCCTACCTGACGCGTAACAGAAAATTCCAAAAAAAATAGCAAAAAAATTCGAAAAATTAAAAGATACAATTATGGCTTCATTTCAAGCTTTTTGGTTGGTAAATTCCGAGAAAGAGAGAATTTTATAATTATCGTTCCGTTCCGTTTCTACCCGATGCATAATGGAAAATTCCAAAAAATAGCAAAAAAATAGCAAAATATTAAAAAAATCATTATGGCATCATTTCAAGCCAAAATAGGTTGGAAAATGCTGAGAAAGAGAGAAAATAAAAATTATCGTTCCATTTCGTTCCTACCCGATGCGTAATAGAAAATTCCAAAAAAAATTTAAAAATACCATTATGAATTCATTTCAAGCCAAAATAGGTTGGAAAAGGATGGGAATGAGTGAAAATAAAAATTATCGTTCCGTTTCGTTCCTACCCGAAGCGTAATATAAAATGCCAAAAAAAGAACGAAAAAATTCAAAAAATTAAAAAATACCAGCATACATTATGGCATCATTTCAAGCCAAAATAGGTTGGAAAATGCTGAGAAATAGGGAAAATAAAAATTATCGTTCCGTTTCGTTCCTACCCGATGCGTAATAGAAAATTCCAAAAAAATAACAAAAAAATTTTAAAAATACCATTATGAATTCATTTCAAGCCAAAATAGGTTGGAAAAGGATGGGAATGAGTGAAAATAAAAATTTTCGTTTCGTTCCTACCCGAAGCGTAATATAAAATGCCAAAAAAAGAACGAGAAAATTCAAAAAATTAAAAAATACCAATATGAATACATTTACTGCCAAAATAGGTTGGAAACGTATGAGAAAGAGAGAAATAAAAGTTATCGTTTCGTTCCTTTCTTACCCGACGCATAATAGAAAATTCCAAAAAAATAAAAAAAATAAAAAAAATAAAAAAATACCATTGTGCCTTCATTACAAGCCAAAACAGGTTGGAGAAAGAGAGAAAATAAAAATTTTCGTTCCGTTCCGTACCTACCCGAAGCGTAATAGAAAATACCATAAAAATAGAAAAAAAATTCAAAAAATTAAAAAATACCATTATGTCTTCATTTTAAGGCAAAATAGGTTGAAAAATGATGAGAAAGATAGAAAATAAAAATTACCGTTCCGTTTTGTTCCTACCAGACGAGTAGATGAAAATTCCAAAAAAATTTAAAAAATTTAAAAATACCATTACTAATTCATTTCAAGCCAAAATTGGTTGGAGAAGGATGCGAAAGAGAGAAAATGAAAATTATAGTTCCGTTTCGTTCCTACCTGACGCGTAACAGAAAATTCCAAAAAAAATAGCAAAAAAATTCAAAAAAATTAAAAGATACCATTATGGCCTCATTTCAAGCTTTTTGGTAGGTAAATTCCGAGAAAGAGAGGAAATAAAAATTATCGTTCCGTTCCGTTCCTGCCCGATGCATAATGGAAAATTCCAAAAAATAGCAAAAAAATTTAAAATATTTAAAAAAATCATTATGGCATCATCTCAATCCAAAATAGGTTGGAAAATGCTGAGAAAGACAGAAAGTAAAAATTATCGTTCCGTTTCCTTCCTACCCGATGCGTAATAGAAAAATCCAAAAAAAAACAAAAAAATTTAAAAAATACCGTTATGAATTCATTTCAAGCCAAAATAGGTTTGAATATGATTGGAATGAGAGAAAATAAAAATTATCGTTCCGTTTCGTTCCTACCCGATGCGTAATAGAAAATGCCAAAAAAATAACGAGAAAATTCAAAAAATTAAAAAATACCAATATGAATACATTTACAGCCAAAATAGGTTGGAAACGTATGAGAAAGAGAGAAATAAAAGTTATCGTTTCGTTCCTTTCCTACACGACGCATAATAGAAAATTCCAAAAAAATAAAAAAAAATTTAGAAAATTAAAAAATACCATTGTGCCTTCATTACAAGCCAAAACAGGTTGGAGAAAGAGAGAAAATAAAAATTTTCGTTCCGTTCCGTACCTACCCGAAGCGTAATAGAAAATACCATAAAAATAGAAAAAAAATTCAAAAAATTAAAAAATACCATTATGTCTTCATTTTAAGGCAAAATAGGTTGAAAAATTATGAGAAAGATAGAAAATAAAAATTTTCGTTCCGTTTCGTTCCTACCAGACGAGCAGATGAAAATTCCAAAAAAATTTAAAAAATTTAAAAATACCATTACTGATTCATTTCAAGCCAAAATTGGTTGGAGAAGGATGCGAAAGAGAGAAAATGAAAATTATAGTTCCGTTTTGTTCCTACCTGACGCGTAACAGAAAATTCCAAAACAAATAACAAAAAAATTCGAAAAATTAAAAGATACAATTATGGCTTCATTTCAAGCTTTTTGGTTGGTAAATTCCGAGAAAGAGAGAATTTTATAATTATCGTTCCGTTCCGTTTCTACCCGATGCATAATGGAAAATTCCAAAAAATAGCAAAAAAATAGCAAAATATTAAAAAAATCATTATGGCATCATTTCAAGCCAAAATAGGTTGGAAAATGCTGAGAAAGAGAGAAAATAAAAATTATCGTTCCATTTCGTTCCTACCCGATACGTAATAGAAAATTCCAAAAAAAATTTAAAAATACCATTATGAATTTATTTCAAGCCAAAATAGGTTGGAAAAGGATGGGAATGAGTGAAAATAAAAATTATCGTTCCGTTTCGTTCCTACCCGAAGCGTAATATAAAATGCCAAAAAAAGAACGAAAAAATTCAAAAAATTAAAAAATACCAGCATACATTATGGCATCATTTCAAGCCAAAATAGGTTGGAAAATGCTGAGAAATAGGGAAAATAAAAATTATCGTTCCGTTTCGTTCCTACCCGATGCGTAATAGAAAATTCCAAAAAAATAACAAAAAAATTTTAAAAATACCATTATGAATTCATTTCAAGCCAAAATAGGTTGGAAAAGGATGGGAATGAGTGAAAATAAAAATTATCGTTCCGTTTCGTTCCTACCCGAAGCGTAATATAAAATGCCAAAAAAATAACGAGAAAATTCAAAAAATTAAAAAATACCAATATGAATACATTTCTAGCCAAAATAGGTTGGAAACGTATGAGAAAGAGAGAAATAAAAATTATCGTTTCGTTCCTTTCCTACCCGATGCATAATAGAAAATTCCAAAAAAATAGAAAAAAATTAAAAAATACCATTGTGGCTTCATTACAAGCCAAAACAGGTTGGAGAAAGAGAGAAAATAAAAATTTTAGTTCCGTTCCGTACCTACCCGAAGCGTAATAGAAAATACCATAAGAATAGAAAAAAAATTCAAAAAATTAAAAAATACCATTATGGCTTCATTTTAAGCCAAAATAGGTTGGAAAATGATGAGAAAAATAGAATATATAAAAATTATCATTCCGTTACGTTCCTACCAGACGACTAGATGAAAATTCCAAAAAAATTTAAAAAATATAAAAATACCATTACTGAATCATTTCAAGCCAAAATTGGTTGGAGAAGGATGAGAAAGAGAGAAAATGAAAATTATAGTTCTGTTTCGTTCCTACCTGACACGTAACAGAAAATTCCCAAAAAAATAGCACAAAAATTCGAAAAATTAAAAGATACAATTATGGCTTCATTTCAAGCTTTTTGGTTGGTAAATTCCGAGAAAGAGAGAATATAAAAATTATCGTTCCTTTCCGTTCCTACCCGATGCATAATGCAAAATTCCAAAAAATAGCAAAAAAATTAAAAATATTTAAAAAATCATTATGGCATCATCTCAATCCAAGATAGGTTGGAAAATGCCGAGAAAGGGAGAAAATAAAAATTATCGTTCCGTTTCGTTCCTACCCGATGCGTAATAGAAAATTCCAAAAAAAATAACAGAAAAATTTAAAAAATACCATTATGAATTCATTTCAAGCCAAAATTGGTTTGAAAAGGATGGGAATGAGAGAAAATAAAAATTATCGTTCCGTTTCATTCCTACCCGATGCGTAATAGAAAATTCCAAAAAAATAACGAGAAAATTCAAAAAATTAAAAAATACCAATATGAATACATTTACAGCCAAAATAGGTTGGAAACGTATGAGAAAGAGAGAAATAAAAGTTATCGTTTCGTTCTTTTCCTACCCGACGCATAATAGAAAATTCCAAAAAAATAAAAAATACCATTGTGCCTTCATTACAAGCCAAAACAGGTTGGAGAAATAGAGAAAATAAAAATTTTCGTTCCGTTCCGTACCTACCCGAAGCATAATAGAAAATACCATAAAAATAGAAAAAAAATTCAAAAAATTAAAAAAATACCATTATGTCTTCATTTTAAGGCAAAATAGGTTGAAAAATGATGAGAAAGATAGAAAATAAAAATTACCGTTCCGTTTCGTTCCTACCAGACGAGTAGATGAAAATTCCAAAAAAATTTAAAAAATTTAAAAATACCATTACTGATTCATTTCAAGCCAAAATTGGTTGGAGAAGGATGCGAAAGAGAGAAAATGAAAATTATAGTTCCCTTTCGTTCCTACCTGACGCGTAACAGAAAATTCCAAAAAAAATAGCAAAAAAATTCAAAAAAATTAAAAGATACCATTATTGCCTCATTTCAAGCTTTTTGGTTGGTAAATTCTGAGAAAGAGAGAAAATAAAAATTATCGTTCCGTTCCGTTCCTACCCGATGCATAATGGAAAATTCCAAAAAACAGCAAAAAAATTAAAAATATTTAAAAAATCATTATGGCATCATTTCAAGCCAAAATAGGTTGGAAAATGCTGAGAAATAGGGAAAATAAAAATTATCGTTCCGTTTTGTTCCTACCCGATGCGTAATAGAAAATTCCAAAAAAATAACAAAAAATTTTAAAAATACCTTTATGAATTCATTTCAAGCCAAAATAGGTTGGAAAAGGATGGGAATGAGTGAAAATAAAAATTATCGTTCCGTTTCGTTCCTACGCGAAGCGTAATATAAAATGCCAAAAAAATAACGAGAAAATTAAAAAAATTAAAAAATACCAATATGAATACATTTCTAGCCAAAATAGGTTGGAAACGTATGAGAAAGAGAGAAATAAAAATTATCGTTTCGTTCCTTTCCTACCCGATGCATAATAGAAAATTCCAAAAAAATAGAAAAAAATTAAAAAATACCATTGTGGCTTCATTACAAGCCAAAACAGGTTGGAGAAAGAGAGAAAATAAAAATTTTAGTTCCGTTCCGTACCTACCCGAAGCGTAATAGAAAATACCATAAGAATAGAAAAAAAATTCAAAAAATTAAAAAATACCATTATGGCTTCATTTTAAGCCAAAATAGGTTGGAAAATGATGAGAAAAATAGAATATAAAAATTATCATTCCGTTACGTTCCTACCAGACGACTAGATGAAAATTCCAAAAAAATTTAAAAAATTTAAAAATACCATTACTGAATCATTTCAAGCCAAAATTGGTTGGAGAAGGATGAGAAAGAGAGAAAATGAAAATTATAGTTCTTTTTCGTTCCTACCTGACACGTAACAGAAAATTACCAAAAAAATAGCACAAAAATTCGAAAAATTAAAAGATACAATTATGGATTCATTTCAAGCTTTTTGGTTGGTAAAATCCAAGAAAGAGAGAATATAAAAATTATCGTTCATTTCCGTTCCTACCCGATGCATAATGGAAAATTCCAAAAAATAGCAAAAAAATTAAAAATATTTAAAAAATCATTATGGCATCATCTCAATCCAAGATAGGTTGGAAAATGCCGAGAAAGAGAGAAAATAAAAATTATCGTTCCGTTTCGTTCCTACCCGATGCGTAATAGAAAATTCCAAAAAAAATAACAGAAAAATTTAAAAGATACCATTATGAATTCATTTCAAGCCAAAATTGGTTTGAAAAGGATGGGAATGAGAGAAAATAAAAATTATCGTTCTGTTTCGTTCCTACCCGATGCGTAATAGAAAATGCCAAAAAAATAACGAGAAAATTCAAAAAATTAAAAAATACCAATATGAATACATTTACAGCCAAAATAGGTTGGAAACGTATGAGAAAGAGAGAAATAAAAGTTATCGTTTCGTTCTTTTCCTACCCGACGCATAATAGAAAATTCCAAAAAAATAAAAAAAAATAAAAAAATACCATTGTGCCTTCATTACAAGCCAAAACAGGTTGGAGAAAGAGAGAAAATAAAAATTTTCGTTCCTTCCGTACCTACCCGAAGCGTAATAGAAAATACCATAAAAATAGAAAAAAAATTCAAAAAATTAAAAAATACCATTATGTCTTCATTTTAAGGCAAAATAGGTTGAAAAATGATGAGAAAGATAGAAAATAAAAATTACCGTTCTGTTTCGTTCCTACCAGACGAGTAGATGAAAATTCCAAAAAAATTTAAAAAATTTAAAAATACCATTACTGATTCATTTCAAGCCAAAATTGGTTGGAGAAGGATGCGAAAGAGAGAAAATGAAAATTATAGTTCCATTTCGTTCCTACCTGACGCGTAACAGAAAATTCCAAAAAAAATAGCAAAAAAATTCAAAAAAATTAAAAGATACCATTATTGCCTCATTTCAAGCTTTTTGGATGGTAAATTCTGAGAAAGAGAGAAAATAAAAATTATCGTTCTGTTCCGTTCCTACCCGATGCATAATGGAAAATTCCAAAAAAATTAAAAATATTTAAAAAATCATTATGGCATCATTTCAAGCCAAAATATGTTGGAAAATGCTGAGAAATAGAGAAAATAAAAATTATCGTTCCGTTTCGTTCCTACCCGATGCGTAATAGAAAATTCCAAAAAAATAACAAAAAAATTTTAAAAATACCATTATGAATTCATTTCAAGCCAAAATAGGTTGGAAAAGGATAGGAATGAGTGAAAATAAAAATTATCGTTCCGTTTCGTTCCTACCCGAAGCATAATATAAAATACCAAAAAAATAACGAGAAAATTCAAAAAATTAAAAAATACCAATATGAATACATTTCTAGCCAAAATAGGTTGGAAACGTATGAGAAAGAGAGAAATAAAAATTATCGTTTCGTTCCTTTCCTACCCGATGCATAATAGAAAATTCCAAAAAAATAGAAAAAAATTAAAAAATACCATTGTGGCTTCATTACAAGCCAAAACAGGTTGGAGAAAGAGAGAAAATAAAATTTTCGTTCCGTTCCGTACCTACCCGAAGCGTAATAGAAAATACCATAAGAATAGAAAAAAAATTCAAAAAAATTAAAAAATACCATTATGGCTTCATTTTAAGCCAAAATAGGTTGGAAAATGATGAGAAAGATAGAAAATAAAAATTATCGTTCCGTTACGTTCCTACCAGACGACTAGATGAAAATTCCAAAAAAATTTAAAAAATTTAAAAATACCATTACTGATTCATTTCAAGCCAAAATTGGTTGGAGAGGGATGAGAAAGAGAGAAAATGAAAATTATAGTTCTGTTTCGTTCCTACCTGACGCGTAACAGAAAATTCCCAAAAAAATAGCAAAAAAATTCGAAAAATTAAAAGATACAATTATGGCTTCATTTCAAGGTTTTTGGTTGGTAAATTCCGAGAGAGAGAGAATATAAAAATTATCGTTCCGTTCCGTTCCTACCCGATGCATAATGGAAAATTCCAAAAAATAGCAAAAAAATTAAAAATATTTAAAAAATCGTTATGGCATCATTTCAAGCCAAAATAGGTTGGAAAATGCTGAGAAAGAGAGAAAATAAAAATTATCGTTCCGTTTCGTTCCTACCCGATGCGTAATAGAAAATTCCAAAAAAATAACAAAAAAATCTTAAAAATACCATTATGAATTCATTTCAAGCCAAAATAGGTTGGAAAAGGATGGGAATGAGTGAAAATAAAAATTATCGTTCCGTTTCGTTCCTACCCGAAGCGTAATATAAAATGCCAAAAAAATAACGAGAAAATTCAAAAAATTAAAAAATACCAATATGAATACATTTCTAGCCAAAATAGGTTGGAAACGTATGAGAAAGAGAGAAATAAAAATTATCGTTTCGTTCCTTTCCTACCCGATGCATAATAGAAAATTCCAAAAAAATAGAAAAAAATTAAAAAATACCATTGTGGCTTCACTACAAGCCAAAACAGGTTGGAGAAAGAGAGAAAATAAAAATTTTCGTTCCGTTCCGTACCTACCCGAAGCGTAATAGAAAATACCATAAGAATATAAAAAAAATTCAAAAATACCATTATGGCTTCATTTTAAGCCAAAATAGGTTGGAAAATGGTGAGAAAGATAGAAAATAAAAATTATCGTTCCGTTTCGTTCCTACCAGAAGACTAGATGAAAATTCCAAAAAAATTTTAAAAATTTAAAAATACCATTACTGATTCATTTCAAGCCAAAATTGGTTGGAGAAGGATGAGAAAGAGAGAAAATGAAAATTATAGTTCTGTTTCGTTCCTACCTGACGCGTAACAGAAAATTCCAAAAAAAATAGCAAAAAAATTCAAAAAATTAAAAGATACAATTATTGCTTCATTTCAAGCTTTTTGGTTGGTAAATTCCAAGAAAGAGAGAAAATAAAAATTATCGTTCTGTTCCGTTCCTACCCGATGCGTAATGGAAAATTCCAAAAAATAGCAAAAAAATGAAAAATATTAAAAAAATCATTATGGCATCATTTCAAGCCAAAATAGGTTGGAAAATGCTGAGAAAGAGAGAAAATAACAATTATCGTTCCGTTTCGTTCCTACCCGATGCGTAATAGAAAATTCCAAACAAAATAGCAGAAAAATTTAAAAAATACCATTATGAATTCATTTCAAGCCAAAATAGGTTTGAAAAGGATGGGAATGAGAGAAAATAAAAATTATCGTTCCGTTTCGTTCCTACCCGATGCGTAATAGAAAATGCCAAAAAAATAACGAGAAAATTCAAAAAATTAAAAAATACCAATATGAATACATTTACTGCCAAAATAGGTTGGAAACGTATGAGAAAGAGAGAAATAAAAGTTATCGTTTCGTTCCTTTCTTACCCGACGCATAATAGAAAATTCCAAAAAAATAAAAAAAATAAAAAAATAAAAAAATACCATTGTGCCTTCATTACAAGCCAAAACAGGTTGGAGAAAGAGAGAAAATAAAAATTTTCGTTCCGTTCCGTACCTACCCGAAGCGTAATAGAAAATACCATAAAAATAGAAAAAAAATTCAAAAAATTAAAAAATACCATTATGTCTTCATTTTAAGGCAAAATAGGTTGAAAAATGATGAGAAAGATAGAAAATAAAAATTACCGTTCCGTTTTGTTCCTACCAGACGAGTAGATGAAAATTCCAAAAAAATTTAAAAAATTTAAAAATACCATTACTAATTCATTTCAAGCCAAAATTGGTTGGAGAAGGATGCGAAAGAGAGAAAATGAAAATTATAGTTCCGTTTCGTTCCTACCTGACGCGTAACAGAAAATCCCAAAAAAAATAGCAAAAAAATTCAAAAAAAATTAAAAGATACCATTATGGCCTCATTTCAAGCTTTTTGGTAGGTAAATTCCGAGAAAGAGAGGAAATAAAAATTATCGTTCCGTTCCGTTCCTGCCCGATGCATAATGGAAAATTCCAAAAAATAGCAAAAAAATTTAAAATATTTAAAAAAATCATTATGGCATCATCTCAATCCAAAATAGGTTGGAAAATGCTGAGAAAGACAGAAAGTAAAAATTATCGTTCTGTTTCCTTCCTACCCGATGCGTAATAGAAAAATCCAAAAAAAAACAAAAAAAATTTAAAAAATACCGTTATGAATTCATTTCGAGCCAAAATAGGTTTGAATATGATTGGAATGAGAGAAAATAAAAATTATCGTTCCGTTTCGTTCCTACCCGATGCGTAATAGAAAATGCCAAAAAAATAACGAGAAAATTAAAAAAATTAAAAAATACCAATATGAATACATTTACAGCCAAAATAGGTTGGAAACGTATGAGAAAGAGAGAAATAAAAGTTATCGTTTCGTTCCTTTCCTACACGACGCATAATAGAAAATTCCAAAAAAATAAAAAAAAATTTAGAAAATTAAAAAATACCATTGTGCCTTCATTACAAGCCAAAACAGGTTGGAGAAAGAGAGAAATAAAAATTATCGTTTCGTTCCTTTCCTACCCGATGCATAATAGAAAATTCCAAAAAAATAGAAAAAAATTAAAAAATACCATTGTGGCTTCACTACAAGCCAAAACAGGTTGGAGAAAGAGAGAAAATAAAAATTTTCGTTCCGTTCCGTACCTACCCGAAGCGTAATAGAAAATACCATAAGAATATAAAAAAAATTCAAAAATACCATTATGGCTTCATTTTAAGCCAAAATGGGTTGGAAAATGGTGAGAAAGATAGAAAATAAAAATTATCGTTCCGTTTCGTTCCTACCAGAAGACTAGATGAAAATTCCAAAAAAATTTTAAAAATTTAAAAATACCATTACTGATTCATTTCAAGCCAAAATTGGTTGGAGAAGGATGAGAAAGAGAGAAAATGAAAATTATAGTTCTGTTTCGTTCCTACCTGACGCGTAACAGAAAATTCCAAAAAAAATAGCAAAAAAATTCAAAAAATTAAAAGATACAATTATTGCTTCATTTCAAGCTTTTTGGTTGGTAAATTCCAAGAAAGAGAGAAAATAAAAATTATCGTTCTGTTCCGTTCCTACCCGATGCGTAATGGAAAATTCCAAAAAATAGCAAAAAAATGAAAAATATTAAAAAAATCATTATGGCATCATTTCAAGCCAAAATAGGTTGGAAAATGCTGAGAAAGAGAGAAAATAACAATTATCGTTCCGTTCCGTACCTACCCGAAGCGTAATAGAAAATACCATAAGAATATAAAAAAAATTCAAAAAATTAAAAAATACCATTATGAATTCATTTCAAGCCAAATAGGTTTGAAAAGGATGGGAATGATTGAAAATAAAAATTATCGTTCCGTTTCGTTCCTACCCGAAGCGTAATATAAAAAGCCAAAAAAATAACGAAAAAATTCAAAAAATTAAAAAATACCAATATGAATACATTTCTAGCCAAAATAGGTTGGAAACGTATGAGAAAGAGAGAAATAAAAATTATCATTTCGTTCCTTTCCTACCCGATGCATAATAGAAAATTCCAAAAAAATAGAAAAAAATTAAAAAAATACCATTGTGGCTTCATTACAAGCCAAAACAGGTTGGAGAAAGAGAGAAAATAAAAATTTTCGTTCCGTTCTGTACCTAGCCGAAGCGTAATAGAAAATACCGTAACAATAGAAAAAAAAATCAAAAAATTAAAAAATACCATTATGGCTTCATTTTAAGCCAAAATAGGTTGGAAAATGATGAGAAAGATAGAAAATAAAAATTATCGTTCCGTTTCGTTCCTACCCGATGCGTAATAGAAAATGCCAAAAAATAACAAGAAAATTAAAAAAATTAAAAAAAACCAATATGAATACATTTACAGCCAAAATAGGTTGGAAACGTATGAGAAAGAGAGAAATAAAAGTTATCGTTTCGTTCCTTTCCTACCCGACGCATAATAGAAAATTCCAAAAAAATAAAAAAAATTAAAAAAAATTAAAAAATACCATTGTGCCTTCATTACAAGCCAAAACAGGTTGGAGAAAGAGAGAAAATAAAAATTTTCGTTCCGTTCCGTACCTACCCGAAGCATAATAGAAAATACCGTAAGGCTGAGAAAGAGAGAAAATATAAATTATTGTTCCGTTTCGTTCCTGCCCGATGCTTAATAGAAAATTTCAAAAAAATTTCAAAAAAATAAAAAAAATTAAAAAATACCTTTATGAATTCATTTCAATCCAAAATAGGTTGGAAAAGGCTGAGAAAGAGAGAAAATAAAAATTATCGTTCCGTTTCGTTCCTACCCGATGCGTAATCGAAAATTCCCTAAAAATAACAAAAAAATTAAAAAAATACCATTACAGATTCATTTCAAGCCAAAATAGGTTGGAAAATGATGAGAAAGAGGGAATATAGAAATTATTGTTCCGTTCCAATCCTACCCGATGCATGATGGAAAATTCCAAAGAAATAGCAAAAAAATTAAAAATATTAAAAAAAATCATTATAGCGTCATTTCAAGCCAAAATAGGTTGGAAAATGCTGAGAAAGAGAGAAAATTAAAATTATCGTTCCTACCCGATGCGTAATAGAAAATTCCAAAAAAAATAACAGAAAAATTTTAAAAATACCATTATGAGTTCATTTCAAGCCAAAATAGGTTGGAAAATGATGAGAAAGAGGGAATATAGAAATTAATTTTCCGTTCCAATCCTACCCGATGCATGATGGAAAATTCCAAAGAAATAGCAAAAAAATTAAAAATATTAAAAAAAATCATTATGGCGTCATTTCAAGCCAAAATAGGTTGGAAAATGCTGAGAAAGAGAGAAAATAAAAATTATCGTTCCGTTTCGTTCCTACTCGATGCGTAAAAGAAAATGCCAAAAAAATAACGAAAAAATTAAAAAAATTAAAAAATATCAATATGAATACATTTCTAGCCAAAATAGGTTGGAAACGTATGAGAAAGAGAGAAATAAAAATTATCGTTTCGTTCCTTTCCTACCCATCGCGTAAAAGAAAATTCCAAAAAAAATAGAAAAAAATTCAAAAAATTAAAAAATACCATTGTGGCTTCATTACAAGCCAAAATTGGTTGGAGAAAGCCAAGAAAGAGAGAAAATAAAAATTATCGTTCCGTTCCGTTCCTACCCGAAACGTAATAGAAAATACCATAAAAATAGCAAAAAAATTAAAAAAATTAAAAAATACCATTACGGCTTCATTTTAACCCAAAATCGGTTGGAAAATGATGAGAAAGATAGAGAATAAAAATTATCGTTCCGTTTCGTTCCTACCAGACGCGTAGTAGAAAATTCCAAAAAAATTTAAAAAATTAAAAACTACCAATACTGATTCATTTCAAGCGAAAATTAGTTGGAGAAGGATGAGAAAGAGAGAAAATAAAAATTATAGTTCCGTTTCGTTTCTATCCGACGCGTAACAGAAAATTAAAAAAAAAAATAGTGAAAAAATTCAAAAAATTAGAAAATACCATTACTTCCTCATTTGAAGCCAAAATAGGTTGGAAGAGGCTGGGGAAGAGGGCAAATAAAAATTATTGTTCCGTTTCGTTCCTGCCCAATGCGTAACAGAAAATTCCAAAAAAATAACAAAAAAATTAAAAAATACCATTATGAATTCATTTCAAGCCAAAATAGGTTTGAAAAAGATGAGAAAGAGAGAAATAAAAATTATCGTTCCGTTCCGTTCCGTTCCTACCCGATGCGTAATAGAAAATTCCAAACAAATAGCTAAAAAATTCAAAAAACTAAAAAAATATCATTGTGGCTTCATTTCAAGCCAAAATAGGCAGGAAAAGGCTGCGAGAGAGAGAAAATAAAAATTATCCTTCCGTTCCATTCTTACCCGAGGCGTGATAGAAAATTTCAAAAAAATGGCAAAAAAATACAAAAAATTAAAAAATACCATTGTGGCTTCATTATAAGCCAAAATAGATCTGAAAAGGCTGAGAAAGATAGAAAATTAAAATTATCATTTCGTTTCGTTCCTACCCAATGCGTAATAGAAAATTCCAAAAAAATAACAAAAAAAATTTTAAAAATACCATTATGAATTCATTTCAAGCCAAAATTGGTTGGAAAAGGATGGGAATGAGAGAAAATAAAAATTATCGTTACGTTTCGTTCCTACCCGATGCGTAATGGAAAATGCCAAAAAAATAACGAAAAAATTCAAAAAATTAAAAATTACCAATATGAATACATTTCTAGCCAAAATAGGTTGGAAACGTATGAGAAAGAGAGAAATAAAAATTATCGTTTCAATCCTTTCCTACCCGACGCGTAATAGAAAATTCCAAAAAAATAGAAAAAAATTCAAAAAATTAAAAAATACCATTGCGGCTTCATTAATAGCCAAAATAGGTTGGTGAAAGCCGAGAAAGATAGAAAATAAAAATTTTCGTTTCGTTCCGTTCCTACCCGAAGCGTAATAGAAAATATCATAAAAATAGTAAAAAAATGAAAAAAATGAAAAAATACCATTACGGATTCATTTTAAGCCAAAATAGGTTGGAAAATGATGAGAAAGATAGAGAATAAAAATTATCGTTTCGTTTCGTTCCTATCAGAAGAGTAGTAGAAAATTCAAAAAAAATTTAAAAATTTAAAAATACTATTTACGGATTCATTTCAAGTCAAAATTGGTTGGAGAAAGATGAGAAAGAGAGAAAATAAAAATTATAGTTCCGTTTCGTTCCTATCCAACGCGTAACAGAAAATTCCAAAAAAAATAGCAAAAAAATTCAAAAAATTAAAAGATACCATTATGGCTTCATTTCAAGCTTTTTGGTTGGTAAAGTCCGAGAAAGAGCGAAAATAAAAATTATCGTTCCGTTCCGTTCCTACCCGAAGCGTAAAAGAAAATTCCATAAAAATAGTAAAAAATTTCAAAAAAAATAAAAGAAATACCATTATGGTTCATTTCAAGCCAAAATAGGTCGGAAAAGGATGAGAAATATAGAAAATAAAAATTATCATTTCGTTTCGTTGCTACCAAACGCGTTGTAGAAAATTCCAAAAAATTTAAAAAATGAAAAAATACCATTGTGGATTCATTTCAAGCCAAAATTGATTGGAGAAGGATGAAAAAGAGAGAAAATAAAAATTATAGTTCAGATACGTTCCTACCCAAGACGTGAAAGAAATTTCCAAAAAAATAGCTAAAAATTAAAAAATACCATTATGGCTTCATTTCAGGCTTTTTGGTTGGAAAAGCCCGAGAAAGAGCAAAAATAAAAATTATCGTTCCATTCCGTTCCTACCGGATGCCTAATGGAAAATTCCAATAAAATAGCAAAAAAATTAAAAAAAATACCATTACGGATTCATTTCAAGCCAAAATAGGTTGGAAAACGATAAGAATGATAGAAAATAAAAATTATCGTTCCGTTTCGTTCCTACCCGATGCGTAATAGAAAATGCCAAAAAAATAACGAAAAAATTAAAAAAAATTAAAAAATACCAATATGAATACATTTCTAGCCAAAATAAGTTGGAAACGTGTGAGAAAGAGAGAAATAAAAATTATCGTTTCGTTCCTTTCCTACCGACGCTTAATACAAAATTCCAAAAAAATAGAAAAAAATTCAAAAAATTAAAAAATACCATTGTGGCTTCATTACAAGCCAAAATAGGTCAGAGAAAGCCAAGAAAGAGAGAAAATAAAAATTCTCGTTCCGTTCCGTTCCTACCCGAACCGTAATAGAAAATTCCATAAAAATAGTAAAAAAATTCAAAAAACTAAAAAATACCATTATCGCTTCATTTTAAGCCAAAATAGATTGGAAAATAACCAGAAAGATAGAAAATAAAAATTATCGTTCCGTTTCGTTCCTACCAAACGGGTAGGAGAAAATTCCAAAAAAATTTAAAAAATTTAAAAATACCATTATGAATTCATTTCAAGCCAAAATAGGTTGGAAAAAGATGAGAAAGAGGGAAATAAAAATTATCGTTCCGTTCCGTTCCGTTCCTACTCGATGCGTAATAGAAAATTCCAAACAAATAGCTAAAAAATTCAAAAAAAAAATACCATTGCGGCTTCATTTCAAGCCAAAATAGGTAGGAAAAGGCTGCAAAAGAGAGAAAATAAAAATTATCTTTCCGTTCCATTCTTACCCGAGGCGTGATAGAAAATTCCAAAAAAATGGAAAAAAAATACAAAAAATTAAAAAATACCATTGTGGCTTCATTTCAAGCGAAAATTGTTTGGAGAATGATGAAAAAGAGAGAAAATAAAAATTACAGTTCCGTTACGTTCCTATCCGACGCGTAAGAGAAAATTCCCTAAAAAATATCAAAATAATTCAAAAAATTAAAAAATACCATTATGGAATCATTTCAAGCCAAAATAGGTTGGAAAAGACTGAGAAAGAGAGAAAATAAAAATTGATCCTCCGTTCCCTTCTTACTCGAGGCGTGATAGAAAATTCCAAAAAACTGGCAAAAAAATTCAAAAAATTAAAAAAATATCATTGTGGCTTCATTTTAAGCCAAAATAGGCTTGAAAAGGCCGGGAAAGAGAGAAAATAAAAATTATCGTTCCGCTTCGTTCCTACCCGATTCGTAATCGAAAATTCCGAAAAATAACAAAAAGATTAAAAAAATACAATTACGGATTAATTTCAAGCCAAAATAGGTTGGAAAACAATGAGAAAGGGAGAAAATAAAAATTATCGTTCCGTTCCGTTCCTACCCGATGCATAATGGAAAATTACAAAGAAATAGCAAAAATATTAAAAATATTAAAAAAATATCATTATGGTGTCATTTCAAGCCAAAATAGGTTGGAAAAGCTGAGAAAGAGAGAAAATAAAAATTATCGTTCCGTTTCGTTCCTACCCGATGCGTAATAGAAAATTACATAAAAATAGTAAAAAATTTCAAGAAATAAAAGAAATACCATTATGGTTCATTTCAAGCCAAAATAGGATGGAAAAGGATGAGAAATATAGAAAATAAAAATTATCGTTACGTTTTGTTCCTACCAAACACGTAGTAGAAAATTACAAAAAAATTTAAAAAATTTAAAAATACCATTGTGGATACATTTCAAGCCAAAATTGATTAGAGAAGGATGAGAAGGAGAGAAAATAAAAATTATTGTTCCGTAACGTTCCTATCCGACGAGTAACGTAAAATTCCCAAAAAAATAGCAAAATAATTTAAAAAATTAAAAAAATACCATTATGACTTCATTTCAATCCAAAATAGGTTGGAAAATGCTGAGAAGGAGAGAAAATAAAAATTATCGTTCGGTTTCGTTCCTACCCGATGCGTAATTGAAAATTCCATAAAAATAACAAAAAAACTAAAAAAATACCATTACGGATTCATTTCAAGCCAAAGTAGGTTGGAAAATGATGAGAAAGAGAGAAAATAAAAATTATCGTTACGTTCCGTTTCTACCCGATGCATAATGGAAAATTCCAAAGAAATAGTAAAAAAAATTAAAAATATTAAAAAAAATAATTATGGCGTCATTTCAAGCCAAAATAGGTTGGAAAAGGCTGCAAAAGAGAGAAAATAAAAATTATCTTTCCGTTCCATTCTTACCCGAGGCGTGATAGAAAATTCCAAAAAAATGGAAAAAAAATACAAAAAATTAAAAAATACCATTGTGGCTTCATTTCAAGCGAAAATTGTTTGGAGAAGGATGAGAAAGAGAGAAAATAAAAATTACAGTTCCGTTACGTTCCTATCCGACGCGTAAGAGAAAATTCCCTAAAAAATATCAAAATAATTCAAAAAATTAAAAAAATACCATTATGGAATCATTTCAAGCCAAAATAGGTTGGAAAAGACTGAGAAAGAGAGAAAATAAAAATTGTCCCTCCGTTCCATTCTTACTCGAGGCGTGATAGAAAATTCCAAAAAACTGGCAAAAAAATTCAAAAAATTAAAAAAATATCATTGTGGCTTCATTTTAAGCCAAAATAGGCTTGAAAAGGCTGGGAAAGAGAGAAAATAAAAATTATCGTTCCACTTCGTTCCTACCCGATGCGTAATAGAAAATTCCAAAATAATAACAAAAAAATTAAAAAATACCTTTGTGGCTTCATTTCAAGCCAAAATACGTTGCAAAAAGGCTGTGAAAGAGAGAAAATAAAAATTATCCTTCCGTTCCATTCCTACCCGACGCGTGATAGAAAATTCCAAAAAAATAACAAAAAAATTAAAAAAATACCATTATGGCTTCATTTCAATCCAAAAATAGGTTAGAAAAGGCTGAGAAAGAGAGAAAATAAAAATTATCGTTCCGTTTCGTTCCTACCCGATTCGTAATCGAAAATTCCATAAAAATAACAAAAAGATTAAAAAAATACAATTACGGATTAATTTCAAGCCAAAATAGGTTGGAAAACAATGAGAAAGGGAGAAAATAAGAATTATCGTTCCGTTCCGTTCCTACCCGATGCATAATGGAAAATTACAAAGAAATAGCAAAAAAATTAAAAGTATTAAAAAAAATCATTATGGTGTCATTTCAAGCCAAAATAGGTTGGAAAAGCTGAGAAAGAGAGAAAATAAAAATTATCGTTCCATTTCGTTCCTACCCGATGCGTAATAGAAAATTCCATAAAAATAGTAAAAAATTTCAAGAAATAAAAGAAATACCATTATGGTTCATTTCAAGCCAAAATAGGATGGAAAAGGATGAGAAATATAGAAAATAAAAATTATCGTTACGTTTCGTTCCTACCAAACACGTAGTAGAAAATTACAAAAAAATTTAAAAAATTAAAAAATACCATTGTGGATACATTTCAAGAAAAAATTGATTGGAGAAGGATGAGAAAGAGAGAAAATAAAAATTATAGTTCCGTTACGTTCCTATCCGACGCGTAACAAAAAATTCCCAAAAAAATAGCAAAATAATTTAAAAAATTAAAAAATACCCTTATGGCTTCATTTCAAGCCAAAATAGGTTGGAAAAGACTTAGAAAGAGAGAAAATAAAAATTATCCTTCCGTTCTATTCTTACTCGAGGCATGATAGAAAATTCCAAAAAAATGGCAAAAAAATTCAAAAAATTAAAAAATATCATTGGGGCTTCACTTTAAGCCAAAATAGGCTTGAAAAGGCTGGGAATGAGAGAAAATAAAAATTATCGTTCCGTTTCGTTCCTACCCGATTCGTAATCGAAAATTCCAAAAAAATAACAAAAAGATTAAGAAAATACAATTACGGATTAATTTCAAGCCAAAATAGGTTGGAAAACAATGAGAAAGAGAGAAAATAAAAATTATCGTTCCGTTCCATTCCTACCCGATGCATAATGGAAAATTACAAAGAAATAACAAAAAAATTAAAAATATTAAAAAAAAATCATTATGGTGTCATTTCAAGCCAAAATAGGTTGGAAAAGCTGAGAAAGAGAGAAAATAGAAATTATCGTTCCGTTTCGTTCCTACCCGATGCGTAATAGAAAATTCCATAAAAATAGTAAAAAATTTCAAGAAATAAAAGAAATACCATTATGGTTCATTTCAAGCCAAAATAGGATGGAAAAGGATGAGAAATATTGAAAATAAAAATTATCGTTACGTTTCGTTCCTACCAAACACGTAGTAGAAAATTACAAAAAAATTTAAAAATACCATTGTGGATACATTTCAAGCCAAAATTGATTAGAGAAGGATGAGAAAGAGAGAAAATAAAAATTATTGTTCCGTAACGTTCCTATCCGACGAGTAACATAAAATTCCCAAAAAAATAGCAAAATAATTCAAAAAATTAAAAAAATACCATTATGGCTTCATTTGAAGCCAAAATAGGTTGGAAAAGACTGAGAAAGAGAGAAAATAAAGATTATCCTTCCGTTCCATTCTTACTCGAGGCGTGATAGAAAATTCCAAAAAAATGGCAAAAAAATTCAAAAAATTAAAAAATATCATTGTGGCTTCATTTTAAGCCAAAATAGGCTTGAAAAGGCAGGGAAAGAGAGAAAATAAAAATTATCGTTCCGCTTCGTTCCTACCCAATGCATAATAGAAAATTCCAAAAAAATAACAAAAAAATTAAAAAATACCGTTGTGGGTTCATTTCAAGCCAAAATAAGTTGCAAAAAGGCTGTGAAAGAGAGAAAATAAAAATTATCCTTCCATTCCATTCCAACCCGACGCATGATAGAAAATTCCAAAAAAATAGCAAAAAAATTCAAAAAATTAAAAGATATCATTATGGCTTCATTTCAAGTATTTTGGTTTGTAAAGTCTGAGAAAGAGCGAAAATAAAAATTGTCGTTCCGTTCCGTTCCTACCTGACGCATAATGGAAAATTCAAAAAAAATAGCAAAAAAATTAAACATATTAAAAAATACCATTATTGCCTCATTTCAAGCCAAAATAGGTTGGAAGAGGCTGAGAAAGAGAGAAAATAAAAATTATTGTTCCGTTTCGTTCCTGCCCGATGCGTAATAGAAAATTCCTTAAAAATAGTAAACAATTTCAAAAAATAAAAGAAATACCATTATGGTTCATTTCAAGCCAAAATAGGATGGAAAAGGATGAGAAATATAGAAAATAAAAATTATCGTTTCGTTTCGCTCCTACCCGAAGCGTAATAGAAAATTCCATGAAAATAGTAAAAAAATTTAAAAAATAAAAGAAATACCATTATGGTTCATTTCAAGCCAAAATAGGTTGGAAAAGGCTGAGAAAGAGAGAAAATAAAAATTATCGTTCCGTTTCGTTCTTACCCGATGCGTAACCGAAAATTTCATAAAAAAAAAAAAAATTAATAAAATACCATTACGGATTCATTTCAAGCCAAAATAGGTTGGAAAATGATGAGAAAGAGAGAAAATAAAAATTATCGTTACGTTCCGTTCCTGCCCGATGCATAATGGAAAATTCCAAAGAAATAGTAAAAAAAATTAAAAATATTAAAAAAAATCATTATGGCGTCATTTCAAGCCAAAATAGGTTGGAAAATGCCGAGAAAGAGAAAATAAAAATTATCGTTCCATTTCGTTCCTACCCGAAGAGTAATAGAAAATTGCATAAAAATAGTAAAAAATTTCAAAAAATAAAAGAAATACAATTACGGTTCATTTCAAGCCAAAGTAGGACGAAAAATGATGAGAAATATAGAAAATAAAAATTATCGTTTCGTTTCGTTCCTACCAAAAGCGTAGTAGAAAATTCCAAAAAAATTTAAAAAATTAAAAAATACCATTGTGGATACATTTCAAGAGAAAATTGATTGGAGAAGGATGAGAAAGAGAGAAAATAAAAATTATAGTTCCATTACGTTCCTATCCGACGCGTAACAAAAAATTCCCAAAAAAATAGCAAAAAATTGAAAAATATCATTGGGGCTTCATTTTAAGCCAAAATAGGCTTGAAAATGCTGGGAAAGAGAGAAAATAAAAATTATCGTTCCGTTCCGTTCCTACCCGATGCTCAATAGAAAATTCCAAAGAAATAGCAAAAAAATTTAAAAAAAATCATTATGGCGTCATTTCAAGCCAAAATAGGTTGGAAAATGCTGTAAAAGAGCGAAAATAAAAATTATCGTTCTGTTTCGTTCCTACCCGATGCGTAATAGAAAATTCCAAAAAAATTTAAAAAATACCATTATTAATTCATTTCAAGCCAAAATAGGTTGGAAAATAATGAGAAAAAGCGAAAATAAAAATTATCGTTCCGCTTCGTTCCTACCCGATGCGTAGTAGAAAATTCCAAAAAAATAACAAAAAAAATTAAAAATATTAAAAAAAATAACATTATGGCTCCATTTCAATCCAAAATAGGTTGTAAAAGGCTGAGAAAGAGAAAATAAGAATTATCGTTCTGTTACGTTCCTAACCGACGCGTAACAGAAAATTCCCAAAAAAATAGCAAATTAATCCAAAAAAATTAAAAAATACCATTATGGCTTTATTTCAAGCCAAAATTGGTTGGAAAAGACTGAGAAAGAGAGAAAATAAAAATTATCCTTCCGTTCCATTCTTACTCGAGGAGTGATAGAAAATGGCAAAAAAATTCAAAAAATTAAAAAATATCATTGTGGCATCATTTTAAGCCAAAATGGGCCTGAAAAGGATGGGAAAGAGAGAAAATAAAAATTATCGTTCCGCTTCGTTTCTACCCGATGCGTAATAGAAAATTCCAAAAAAATAACAAAATAATTAAAAAAATTTAAAAATACCGCTGTGGCTTCATTTCAAGCCAAAATACATTGCAAAAAGGCAGTGAAAGAGAGAAAATAAAAATTATCCTTCCGTTCCATTCTTACCCGACGCGTGATAGAAAATTCCAGAAAAATAGCAAAAAAATTGAAAAAATTAAAAAAATACCATTATGGCTTCATTTCAATCCAAAATAGGTTGGAAAAGGCTGAGAAAGAGAGAAAATAAAAATTATCATTTCGTTCCGTTCCGTTCCTACCCAACGCATAATGGAAAATTCCAAAGAAATAGCAAAAAAATTAAAAAAATTAAAAAAATTCATTATGGCATCATTTCAAGCCAAAATAGGTTGGAAAATGCTGTGAAAGAGAGAAAATAAAAATTATCATTCTGTTTCGTTCCTGCCCGATGCGTAATAGAAAATTCCAAAAAAATAACAAAAAAATTAAAAACCACCGTTGTAGCTTCATTTCAAGCCAAAATACATTGCAAAAAGGCTGTGAAAGTGAGAAAATAAAAATTATCCTTCCGTTCCATTCCTACCCGACACGTGATAGAAAATTCCAAAAAAATAGCAAAAAAATTCAAAAAATTAGAAGATACCATTATGGCTTCATTTCAAGCTTTTTGGTTGGTAAAGTCCGAGAAAGAGCGAAAATAAAAATTATCGTTCCATTCCGTTCCGTTCCTACCCGATGCATAATGAAAGATTCCAAAAAAATAGCAAAAAAATTAAAAATATTAAAAAAACACCATTATGGCTTCATTTCAATCCAAAATAGGTTGGAAAAGGCTGAGAAAGAGAGAAAATAAAAATTATCATTCCGTTTCGTTCATATCCGATGCGTAATCGAAAATTCCATCAAAATAACAAAAAAATTTAAAAAATACTATTACGGATTCATTTCAAGCCAAAATAGGTTGGAAAATGATGAGAAATAGAGAAAATAAAAAGTATCGTTCCGTTACGTTCCTACCCGATGCATAATGAAAAATTCCAAAGAAATAGCAAAAAAATTAAAAAAAAATCATTATGGCGTCATTTCAAGCCAAAATCGGTTGGAAAATGCTGTGAAAGAGAGAAAATAAAAATTATCGTTCTGTTTCGTTCCTAGCCGATGCGTAATAGAAAATTCCAAAAAAATAACAAAATAATTTAAAAAATACCATTATGAATTCATTTCAAGCCGAAATAGGTTGGAAAAGGATGGGAATGAGAGAAAATAAAAATTATCGTTCCGTTTCGTTCCTACCCGATGCGTAATAGATAATTCCAAACAAATAGCAAAAAATTTAAAAAAAAAATTGTGGCATGATTTCAAGCCAAAATAGGCAGGAAAAGGCTACGAAAGAGAGAAAATAAAAATTATCCTTTCGTTCCATTCTTACCCGAGGCGTGACAAAAAATTCCAAAAAAATTCAAAAAACTAAAAAATACCATTATATGGCTTCATTATAAGCCAAAATAGGTTTGAAAAGGCTGGGAAAGAGAGAAAATAAAAATTATCGTTTAGTTTCGTTCTTATCCGAAGCATAATAGAAAATTCCATAAAAATAGTAAAAAAATTCAAAAAATAAAAGAAATACCATTATGGTTCTTTCAAGCCAAAATAGGTCGGAAAATGATGAGAAATATAGAAAATAAAAATTATCGTTTCATTTCATTCCTACCAAACGGGTAGTAGAAAATTGAAAAAAAATTGAAAAAATTAAAAAATACCATTGTGAATTCATTTCAAGCCAAAATTGATTGGAGAAGGTTGAGAAAGAGCGAAAATAAAAATTATAGTTCCGTTACGTTCCTATCCGACGCGTAACAGAAAATTCCCAAAAAAAAGCAAAATCATTCAAAAAATTAAAAAATACCATTATGGCTTCATTTCAATCCAAAATAGGTTGGAAAAGGCTGAGAAAGAGAGAAAATAAAAATTATCGTTCCGTTTCGTTCCTACCCGATGCGAAATTGAAAATTCCATAAAAATAACAAAAAAATTAAAAAAATACCATTACGGATTCATTTCAAGCCAAAATAGGTTTGAAAAGGCTGGGAAAGAGAAAAAATAAAAATTATCGTTTCGTTTCGCTCTTACCCGAAGCGTAATAGAAAATTCCATAAAAATAGTAAAAAAATTCAAAAAATAAAAGAAATACCATTATGGTTCATTTCAAGCCAAAATAGGACGGAAAAGGATGAGAAATATAGAAAATAAAAATTATCGTTCCGCTTCGTTCCTACCCGATGCATAATAGAAAATTCCAAAAAAATTATAAAATAATTAAAAAAATTAAAAAAATACTGTTGTGGCTTCATTTCAAGCCAAAATACGTTGCAAAAAGGCTGTGAAAGAGAGAAAATAAAAATTATCCTTCCGTTCCATTCCTACCCGACGCGTGATAGAAAATTCCAAAAAAATAGAAAAAAAATTCAAAAAATTAAAAGAAACCATTATGGCTTCATTTCAAGCTTTTTGGTTGGTGAAGTCCGTGAAAGAGCGAAAATAAAAATTATCGTTCCGTTTCGTTCCTACCCGATGCGTAATCAAAAATTCCATAAAAATAACAAAAAAATTAAAAAAATACCATTACAGATTCATTTCAAGCCAAAGTAGGTTGGAAAATGATGAGAAAAAGGGAAAAAAAAAATTATCGTTCCGCTTCGTTCCTACCCGATGCGTAATAGAAAATTCCAAAAAAATTATAAAATAATTAAAAAAATTAAAAAAATACCGTTGTGGCTTCATTTCAAGCCACAATACGTTGCGAAAAGGCTGTGAAAGAGAGAAAATAAAAATTATCCTTCCGTTCCGTTCCATTCCATTCCTACCCGACGCGTGATAGAAAATTCCAAAAAAATAGCAAAAAATTCAAAAACTTAAAAGATACCATTATGGCTTCATTTCAAGTTTTTTGGTTGGTAAAGTTCGAGAAAGAGCGAAAACAAAAATTATCGTTCCATTCCGTTCCTACCCGATGCATAATGGAAAATTCCAAAGAAATTACAAAAAAATTAAATAAATAAATAAATAATAACTATGGCGTCATTTCAAGCCAAAATAAGTCGGAAAATGCTGTGAAAGAGAGACAATAAAAATTATCGATTTGTTTCGTTCCTACCCGATGCGTAATAGAAAATTCCAAAAAAATAACAAAAAAATTTAAAAAATACAATTATGAATTCATTTCAAGCCAAAATAGGTTGGAAAAGGATGGGAATGAGAGAAAATAAAAATTATCGTTCCGTTTTGTTCCTACTCGATGCGTAATAGAAAATTCCAAACAAATAGCAAAAAAATTAAAAAAATTAAAAAATACCATTGTGGCTTCATTTTAAGCCAAAATAGGCAGGAAAATGCTGCGAAAGAGATAAAATAAAAATTATCCTTTCGTTCCATTCTTACCCGAGGCGTGATAAAAAATTCCAAAAAAATGGCAAAACAGTTCAAAAAATTAAAAAATACCATTATGGCTTCATTATAAGCCAAAATAGGTTTGAAAAGGCTGGGAAAGAGAGAAAATAAAAATTATCGTTTCGTTTCGTTCTTACCCGAAGCGTAATAGAAAATTCCTTAAAAATAGTAAAAAAATTCAAAAAATAAAATAAATACCATTATGGTTTATTTCAAGCCAAAATAGGTCGGAAAAGGATGAGAAATATAGAAAATAAAAATTATCGTTTCGTTTCTTTCCTACCAAACGGGTAGTAGAAAATTGAAAAAAAAAATTGAAAAAATTAAAAAATACCATTGTGAATTCATTTCAAGCCAAAATTGATTGGAGAAGGTTGAGAAAGAGCGAAAATAAAAATTATAGTTCCGTTACGTTCCTATCCGACGCGTAACAGAAAATTCCCAAAAAAAAGCAAAATCATTCAAAAAATTAAAAAAAATACCATTATGGCTTCATTTCAATACAAAATAGGTTGGAAAAGGCTGAGAAAGAGAGAAAATAAAAATTATTGTTCCGTTTCGTTCCTACCCGATGCGTAATTGAAAATTCCATAAAAATAACAAAAAAATTAAAAAAATACCATTACGGATTCATTTCAAGCCAAAATAGGTTTGAAACGGCTAGGAAAGAGAAAAAATTAAAATTATCGTTTCGTTTCGTTCTTACCCGAAGCGTAATAGAAAATTCCATAAAAATAGTAAAAAAATTCAAAAAATAAAAGAAATACCATTATGGTTCATTTCAAGCCAAAATAGGTCAGAAAAGGATAAGAAATACAGAAAATAAAAATTATCGTTTCGTTTCTTTCCTACCAAACGGGTAGTAGAAAATTGCAAAAAATTTAAAAAACTAAAAAATACCATTGTGGTTTCATTTCAAGCCAAAATTGATTGGAGAAGGTTGAGAAAGAGCGAAAATTAAAATTATAGTTCCGTTACGTGAATCCGACGCGTAACTGAAAATTCCCAAAAAAATAGCAAATCATTCAAAAAATAAAAAAATACCATTATGGCTTCATTTCAAGCCAAAATAGGTTGGAAAAGACTGAGAAAGAGAGAAAACAAAAATTATCCATCCGTTCCATTCTTACTTGAGGCGTGATAGAAAATTCCAAAAAAATGGCAAAAAAATTATAAAATATCATTGTGGCTTCATTTTAAGCCAAAATAGGCTTGAAAAGGATGGGAAAGAGAGAAAATAAAAATTATTGTTCCGCTTCGTTTCTACTCGATGCGTAATAGAAAATTCCAAAAAAATAACAAAATAATTAAAAAAATTAAAAAATACCGTTGTGGCTTCATTTTAAGCCAAAATACGTTGCAAAAAGGCTGTGAAAGAGAGAAAATAAAAATTATCCTTCCGTTCCATTCCTACCCGACGCGTGATAGAAAATTCCAAAAAAAACAGCAAAAAAATTCAAAAACTTAAAAGATACCATTATGGCTTCATTTCAAGCTTTTTGGTTGGTAAAGTCCGAGAACGAGTGAAAACAAAATTTATCGTTCCGTTACGTTCCTACCCGATGCCTAATGGAAAATTCCAAAAAAATAGCAAAAAAAATTTAAAAAATTAAAAAATTACCATTATTGCTCCATTTCAATCCAAAATAGTTTGGAAAAGGTTGAGAAAGAGAAAATAAGAATTATCGTTCCGTTACTTTCCTATCCGACGCGTAACAGAAAATTCCCAAAAAAATAGCAAAATAATTCAAAAAATTAAAAAATACCATTATGGCTTTATTTCAAGCCAAAATTGGTTGGAAAAGACTGAGAAAGAGAGAAAATAAAAATTATCGTTTCGTTTCGTTCCTACCCGATGCGAAATTGAAAATTCCATAAAAATAACAAAAAAATTAAAAAAATACCATTACGGATTCATTTCAAGCCAAAATAGGTTTGAAAAGGCTGGGAAAGAGAAAAAATAAAAATTATCGTTTCGTTTCGTTCTTACCCGAAGCGTAATAGAAAATTCCATAAAAATAGTAAAAAAATTCAAAAAATAAAAGAAATACCATTATGGTTCTTTCAAGCCAAAATAGGTCGGAAAAGGATGAGAAATATAGAAAATAAAAATTATCGTTTCGTTTCTTTCCTACAAAACGGGTAGTAGAAAATTGCAAAAAAATTTAAAAAACTAAAAAATACCATTGTGAATTCATTTCAAGCCAAAATTGATTGGAGAAGGTTGAGAAAGAGCGAAAATAAAAATTATAGTTCCGTTGCGTTCCTATCCGACGCGTAACAGAAAATTCCCAAAAAAAAGCAAAATCATTCAAAAATTTAAAAAATACCATTATGGCTTCATTTCAATCCAAAATAGGTTGGAAAAGGCTGAGAAAGAGAGAAAATAAAATTATCGTTCCGTTTCGTTCCTACCCGACGCGTAATCGAAAATTCCATAAAAATAACAAAAAAATTAAAAAAATACCATTACGGATTCATTTCAAGCCAAAATAGGCTAGAAAATGATGAGAAAGAGAGAAAATAAAAATTATCGTTCCGTTCCGTTCCGTTCCTACCCGATGCATATTGGAAAATTCCAAAGAAATAGCAAAAAAATTAGAAAAAATCATTATGGCGTCATTTCAAACCAAAATAGGCAGGAAAAGTCTGCGAAAGAGAGAAAATAAAAACTATCCTTCCGTTCCATTCTTACCCGAGAAGTGATAAAAAATTCCTAAAAAATGGCAAAAAAATTCAAAAATACCATTGTGGCTTCATTATAAGCAAAAATAGGTTTGAAAAGGCTGAGAAAGAGAGAAAATAAAAATTATCGTTCCGTTTCGTTCCTACCCGATGCGAAATTGAAAATTCCATAAAAATAACAAAAAAATTCAAAAAATACCATTACGAATTCATTTCAAGCCAAAATAGGTTTGAAAAGGCTGGGAAAGAGAAAAAATAAAAATTATCGTTTCGTTTCGTTCTTACCCGAAGCGTAATAGAAGAAATACCATTATGGTTCATTTCAAGCCAAAATAGGTCGGAAAAGGATGAGAAATATAGAAAATAAAAATTATCGTTTCGTTTCATTCCTACCAAACGGGTAGTAGAAAATTGCAAAAAAATTTAAAAAACTAAAAAATACCATTGTGGTTTCATTTCAAACCAAAATTGATTGGAGAAGGTTGAGAAAGATCGAAAATAAAAATTATAGTTCCGTTACGTTCCTGTCCGACGCGTAACAGAAAATTCCGAAAAAAAAAAAGCAAAATCATTCAAAAAATTAAAAAATACCATTATGGCTTCATTTCAAGCCAAAATAGGTTGGAAATGACTGAGAAAGAGAGAAAATAAAAATTATCCATCCGCTCCATTCTTACTCGAGGCGTGATAGAAAATTCCAAAAAAATGGCAAAAAAATTCAAAAAATTAAAAATTATCAATGTGGCTTCATTTTAAGCCAAAATAGGCTTGAAAAGGATGGGAAAGAGAGAAAATAAAAATTATCGTTCCGCTTCGTTCCTACCCGATGCGTAATAGAAAATTCCAAAAAAAATTACAAAATAATTAAAAAAATTAAAAAAATACCGTTGTGGCATCATCTCAAGCCAAAATACGTTGCAAAAAGCCTGTGAAATAGAGAAAATAAAAATTATCCATCCTTTCCATTCCTACCCGACGCGTGATAGAAAATTCCAAAAAAATGGCAAAAAAATTCAAAAAATTAAAAGATGCCATTATGGCTTCATTTCAAGCTTTTTGGTTGGTGAAGTCCGAGAAAGAGCGAAAATAAAAATTATCGTTCTGTTCCGTTCCGTTCCGTTCCTACCCGATGCATAATGGAAAATTCCCAAAAAATAGCAAAAAAATTAAAAATATTAAAAACATACCATTATGGCTTCATTTCAATCCAAAATAGGTTGGAAAAGGCTGAGAAAGAGAGAAAATAAAATTATCGTTCCGTTTCGTTCCTACCCGACGCGTAATCGAAAATTCCATAAAAATAACAAAAAAATTAAAAAAAATACCATTACGGATTCATTTCAAGCCAAAATAGGTTAGAAAATGATGAGAAAGAGAGAAAATAAAAATTATCGTTCCGTTCCGTTCCGTTCCTACCCGATGCATATTGGAAAATTCCAAAGAAATAGCAAAAAAATTAGAAAAAATCATTATGGCGTCATTTCAAACCAAAATAGGCAGGAAAAGTCTGCGAAAGAGAGAAAATAAAAACTATCCTTCCGTTCCATTCTTACCCGAGAAGTGATAAAAAATTCCTAAAAAATGGCAAAAAAATTCAAAAATACCATTGTGGCTTCATTATAAGCAAAAATAGGTTTGAAAAGGCTGAGAAAGAGAGAAAATAAAAATTATCGTTCCGTTTCGTTCCTACCCGATGCGAAATTGAAAATTCCATAAAAATAACAAAAAAATTCAAAAAATACCATTACGGATTCATTTCAAGCCAAAATAGGTTTGAAAAGGCTGGGAAAGAGAAAAAATAAAAATTATCGTTTCGTTTCGTTCTTACCCGAAGCGTAATAGAAAATTCCATAAAAATAGTAAAAAAATTCAAAAAATAAAAGAAATACCATTATGGTTCATTTCAAGCCAAAATAGGTCGGAAAAGGATGAGAAATATAGAAAATAAAAATTATCGTTTCGTTTCATTCCTACCAAACGGGTAGTAGAAAATTGCAAAAAAATTTAAAAAACTGAAAAATACCATTGTGGTTTCATTTCAAACCAAAATTGATTGGAGAAGGTTGAGAAAGATCGAAAATAAAAATTATAGTTCCGTTACGTTCCTGTCCGACGCGTAACAGAAAATTCCGAAAAAAAAAGCAAAATCATTCAAAAAATTAAAAAATACCATTATGGCTTCATTTCAAGCCAAAATAGGTTGGAAATGACTGAGAAAGAGAGAAAATAAAAATTATCCATCCGCTCCATTCTTACTCGAGGCGTGATAGAAAATTCCAAAAAAATGGCAAAAAAATTCAAAAAATTAAAAATTATCAATGTGGCTTCATTTTAAGCCAAAATAGGCTTGAAAAGGATGGGAAAGAGAGAAAATAAAAATTATCGTTCCGCTTCGTTCCTACCCGATGCGTAATAGAAAATTCCAAAAAAATTACAAAATAATTAAAAAAATTAAAAAAATACCGTTGTGGCATCATCTCAAGCCAAAATACGTTGCAAAAAGCCTGTGAAATAGAGAAAATAAAAATTATCCATCCTTTCCATTCCTACCCGACGCGTGATAGAAAATTCCAAAAAAATGGCAAAAAAATTCAAAAAATTAAAAGATGCCATTATGGCTTCATTTCAAGCTTTTTGGTTGGTGAAGTCCGAGAAAGAGCGAAAATAAAAATTATCGTTCTGTTCCGTTCCGTTCCGTTCCTACCCGATGCATAATGGAAAATTCCCAAAAAATAGCAAAAAAATTAAAAATATTAAAAACATACCATTATGGCTTCATTTCAATCCAAAATAGGTTGGAAAAGGCTGAGAAAGAGAGAAAATAAAATTATCGTTCCGTTTCGTTCCTACCCGACGCGTAATCGAAAATTCCATAAAAATAACAAAAAAATTAAAAAAATACCATTACGGATTCATTTCAAGCCAAAATAGGTTGGAAAATGATGAGAAAGAGAGAAAATAAAAATTATCGTTCCGTTCCGTTCCGTTCCTACCCGATGCATATTGGAAAATTCCAAAGAAATAGCAAAAAAATTAGAAAAAATCATTATGGCGTCATTTCAAACCAAAATAGGCAGGAAAAGTCTGCGAAAGAGAGAAAATAAAAACTATCCTTCCGTTCCATTCTTACCCGAGAAGTGATAAAAAATTCCTAAAAAATGGCAAAAAAATTCAAAAATACCATTGTGGCTTCATTATAAGCAAAAATAGGTTTGAAAAGGCTGAGAAAGAGAGAAAATAAAAATTATCGTTCCGTTTCGTTCCTACCCGATGCGAAATTGAAAATTCCATAAAAATAACAAAAAAATTCAAAAAATACCATTACGGATTCATTTCAAGCCAAAATAGGTTTGAAAAGGCTGGGAAAGAGAAAAAATAAAAATTATCGTTTCGTTTCGTTCTTACCCGAAGCGTAATAGAAAATTCCATAAAAATAGTAAAAAAATTCAAAAAATAAAAGAAATACCATTATGGTTCATTTCAAGCCAAAATAGGTCGGAAAAGGATGAGAAATATAGAAAATAAAAATTATCGTTTCGTTTCATTCCTACCAAACGGGTAGTAGAAAATTGCAAAAAAATTTAAAAAACTAAAAAATACCATTGTGGTTTCATTTCAAACCAAAATTGATTGGAGAAGGTTGACAAAGATCGAAAATAAAAATTATAGTTCCGTTACGTTCCTGTCCGACGCGTAACAGAAAATTCCGAAAAAAAAAGCAAAATCATTCAAAAAATTAAAAAATACCATTATGGCTTCATTTCAAGCCAAAATAGGTTGGAAATGACTGAGAAAGAGAGAAAATAAAAATTATCCATCCGCTCCATTCTTACTCGAGGCGTGATAGAAAATTCCAAAAAAATGGCAAAAAAATTCAAAAAATTAAAAATTATCAATGTGGCTTCATTTTAAGCCAAAATAGGCTTGAAAAGGATGGGAAAGAGAGAAAATAAAAATTATCGTTCCGCTTCGTTCCTACCCGATGCGTAATAGAAAATTCCAAAAAAAATTACAAAATAATTAAAAAAATTAAAAAAATACCGTTGTGGCATCATCTCAAGCCAAAATACGTTGCAAAAAGCCTGTGAAATAGAGAAAATAAAAATTATCCATCCTTTCCATTCCTACCCGACGCGTGATAGAAAATTCCAAAAAAATGGCAAAAAAATTCAAAAAATTAAAAGATGCCATTATGGCTTCATTTCAAGCTTTTTGGTTGGTGAAGTCCGAGAAAGAGCGAAAATAAAAATTATCGTTCTGTTCCGTTCCGTTCCGTTCCTACCCGATGCATAATGGAAAATTCCCAAAAAATAGCAAAAAAATTAAAAATATTAAAAACATACCATTATGGCTTCATTTCAATCCAAAATAGGTTGGAAAAGGCTGAGAAAGAGAGAAAATAAAATTATCGTTCCGTTTCGTTCCTACCCGACGCGTAATCGAAAATTCCATAAAAATAACAAAAAAATTAAAAAAATACCATTACGGATTCATTTCAAGCCAAAATAGGTTAGAAAATGATGAGAAAGAGAGAAAATAAAAATTATCGTTCCGTTCCGTTCCGTTCCTACCCGATGCATATTGGAAAATTCCAAAGAAATAGCAAAAAAATTAGAAAAAATCATTATGGCGTCATTTCAAACCAAAATAGGCAGGAAAAGTCTGCGAAAGAGAGAAAATAAAAACTATCCTTCCGTTCCATTCTTACCCGAGAAGTGATAAAAAATTCCTAAAAAATGGCAAAAAAATTCAAAAATACCATTGTGGCTTCATTATAAGCAAAAATAGGTTTGAAAAGGCTGAGAAAGAGAGAAAATAAAAATTATCGTTCCGTTTCGTTCCTACCCGATGCGAAATTGAAAATTCCATAAAAATAACAAAAAAATTCAAAAAATACCATTACGGATTCATTTCAAGCCAAAATAGGTTTGAAAAGGCTGGGAAAGAGAAAAAATAAAAATTATCGTTTCGTTTCGTTCTTACCCGAAGCGTAATAGAAAATTCCATAAAAATAGTAAAAAAATTCAAAAAATAAAAGAAATACCATTATGGTTCATTTCAAGCCAAAATAGGTCGGAAAAGGATGAGAAATATAGAAAATAAAAATTATCGTTTCGTTTCATTCCTACCAAACGGGTAGTAGAAAATTGCAAAAAAATTTAAAAAACTAAAAAATACCATTGTGGTTTCATTTCAAACCAAAATTGATTGGAGAAGGTTGAGAAAGATCGAAAATAAAAATTATAGTTCCGTTACGTTCCTGTCCGACGCGTAACAGAAAATTCCGAAAAAAAAAGCAAAATCATTCAAAAAATTAAAAAATACCATTATGGCTTCATTTCAAGCCAAAATAGGTTGGAAATGACTGAGAAAGAGAGAAAATAAAAATTATCCATCCGCTCCATTCTTACTCGAGGCGTGATAGAAAATTCCAAAAAAATGGCAAAAAAATTCAAAAAATTAAAAATTATCAATGTGGCTTCATTTTAAGCCAAAATAGGCTTGAAAAGGATGGGAAAGAGAGAAAATAAAAATTATCGTTCCGCTTCGTTCCTACCCGATGCGTAATAGAAAATTCCAAAAAAATTACAAAATAATTAAAAAAATTAAAAAAATACCGTTGTGGCATCATCTCAAGCCAAAATACGTTGCAAAAAGCCTGTGAAATAGAGAAAATAAAAATTATCCATCCTTTCCATTCCTACCCGACGCGTGATAGAAAATTCCAAAAAAATGGCAAAAAAATTCAAAAAATTAAAAGATGCCATTATGGCTTCATTTCAAGCTTTTTGGTTGGTGAAGTCCGAGAAAGAGCGAAAATAAAAATTATCGTTCTGTTCCGTTCCGTTCCGTTCCTACCCGATGCATAATGGAAAATTCCCAAAAAATAGCAAAAAAATTAAAAATATTAAAAACATACCATTATGGCTTCATTTCAATCCAAAATAGGTTGGAAAAGGCTGAGAAAGAGAGAAAATAAAATTATCGTTCCGTTTCGTTCCTACCCGACGCGTAATCGAAAATTCCATAAAAATAACAAAAAAATTAAAAAAATACCATTACGGATTCATTTCAAGCCAAAATAGGTTGGAAAATGATGAGAAAGAGAGAAAATAAAAATTATCGTTCCGTTCCGTTCCGTTCCTACCCGATGCATATTGGAAAATTCCAAAGAAATAGCAAAAAAATTAGAAAAAATCATTATGGCGTCATTTCAAACCAAAATAGGCAGGAAAAGTCTGCGAAACAGAGAAAATAAAAACTATCCTTCCGTTCCATTCTTACCCGAGAAGTGATAAAAAATTCCTAAAAAATGGCAAAAAAATTCAAAAATACCATTGTGGCTTCATTATAAGCAAAAATAGGTTTGAAAAGGCTGAGAAAGAGAGAAAATAAAAATTATCGTTCCGTTTCGTTCCTACCCGATGCGAAATTGAAAATTCCATAAAAATAACAAAAAAATTCAAAAAATACCATTACGGATTCATTTCAAGCCAAAATAGGTTTGAAAAGGCTGGGAAAGAGAAAAAATAAAAATTATCGTTTCGTTTCGTTCTTACCCGAAGCGTAATAGAAAATTCCATAAAAATAGTAAAAAAATTCAAAAAATAAAAGAAATACCATTATGGTTCATTTCAAGCCAAAATAGGTCGGAAAAGGATGAGAAATATAAAAAATAAAAATTATCGTTTCGTTTCATTCCTACCAAACGGGTAGTGGAAAATTGCAAAAAAATTTAAAAAACTAAAAAATACCATTGTGGTTTCATTTCAAACCAAAATTGATTGGAGAAGGTTGAGAAAGATCGAAAATAAAAATTATAGTTCCGTTACGTTCCTGTCCGACGCGTAACAGAAAATTCCGAAAAAAAAAGCAAAATCATTCAAAAAATTAAAAAATACCATTATGGCTTCATTTCAAGCCAAAATAGGTTGGAAATGACTGAGAAAGAGAGAAAATAAAAATTATCCATCCGCTCCATTCTTACTCGAGGCGTGATAGAAAATTCCAAAAAAATGGCAAAAAAATTCAAAAAATTAAAAATTATCAATGTGGCTTCATTTTAAGCCAAAATAGGCTTGAAAAGGATGGGAAAGAGAGAAAATAAAAATTATCGTTCCGCTTCGTTCCTACCCGATGCGTAATAGAAAATTCCAAAAAAAATTACAAAATAATTAAAAAAATTAAAAAAATACCGTTGTGGCATCATCTCAAGCCAAAATACGTTGCAAAAAGCCTGTGAAATAGAGAAAATAAAAATTATCCATCCTTTCCATTCCTACCCGACGCGTGATAGAAAATTCCAAAAAAATGGCAAAAAAATTCAAAAAATTAAAAGATGCCATTATGGCTTCATTTCAAGCTTTTTGGTTGGTGAAGTCCGAGAAAGAGCGAAAATAAAAATTATCGTTCTGTTCCGTTCCGTTCCGTTCCTACCCGATGCATAATGGAAAATTCCCAAAAAATAGCAAAAAAATTAAAAATATTAAAAACATACCATTATGGCTTCATTTCAATCCAAAATAGGTTGGAAAAGGCTGAGAAAGAGAGAAAATAAAATTATCGTTCCGTTTCGTTCCTACCCGACGCGTAATCGAAAATTCCATAAAAATAACAAAAAAATTAAAAAAATACCATTACGGATTCATTTCAAGCCAAAATAGGTTGGAAAATGATGAGAAAGAGAGAAAATAAAAATTATCGTTCCGTTCCGTTCCGTTCCTACCCGATGCATATTGGAAAATTCCAAAGAAATAGCAAAAAAATTAGAAAAAATCATTATGGCGTCATTTCAAACCAAAATAGGCAGGAAAAGTCTGCGAAACAGAGAAAATAAAAACTATCCTTCCGTTCCATTCTTACCCGAGAAGTGATAAAAAATTCCTAAAAAATGGCAAAAAAATTCAAAAATACCATTGTGGCTTCATTATAAGCAAAAATAGGTTTGAAAAGGCTGAGAAAGAGAGAAAATAAAAATTATCGTTCCGTTTCGTTCCTACCCGATGCGAAATTGAAAATTCCATAAAAATAACAAAAAAATTCAAAAAATACCATTACGGATTCATTTCAAGCCAAAATAGGTTTGAAAAGGCTGGGAAAGAGAAAAAATAAAAATTATCGTTTCGTTTCGTTCTTACCCGAAGCGTAATAGAAAATTCCATAAAAATAGTAAAAAAATTCAAAAAATAAAAGAAATACCATTATGGTTCATTTCAAGCCAAAATAGGTCGGAAAAGGATGAGAAATATAGAAAATAAAAATTATCGTTTCGTTTCATTCCTACCAAACGGGTAGTAGAAAATTGCAAAAAAATTTAAAAAACTAAAAAATACCATTGTGGTTTCATTTCAAACCAAAATTGATTGGAGAAGGTTGAGAAAGATCGAAAATAAAAATTATAGTTCCGTTACGTTCCTGTCCGACGCGTAACAGAAAATTCCGAAAAAAAAAGCAAAATCATTCAAAAAATTAAAAAATACCATTATGGCTTCATTTCAAGCCAAAATAGGTTGGAAATGACTGAGAAAGAGAGAAAATAAAAATTATCCATCCGCTCCATTCTTACTCGAGGCGTGATAGAAAATTCCAAAAAAATGGCAAAAAAATTCAAAAAATTAAAAATTATCAATGTGGCTTCATTTTAAGCCAAAATAGGCTTGAAAAGGATGGGAAAGAGAGAAAATAAAAATTATCGTTCCGCTTCGTTCCTACCCGATGCGTAATAGAAAATTCCAAAAAAATTACAAAATAATTAAAAAAATTAAAAAAATACCGTTGTGGCATCATCTCAAGCCAAAATACGTTGCAAAAAGCCTGTGAAATAGAGAAAATAAAAATTATCCATCCTTTCCATTCCTACCCGACGCGTGATAGAAAATTCCAAAAAAATGGCAAAAAAATTCAAAAAATTAAAAGATGCCATTATGGCTTCATTTCAAGCTTTTTGGTTGGTGAAGTCCGAGAAAGAGCGAAAATAAAAATTATCGTTCTGTTCCGTTCCGTTCCGTTCCTACCCGATGCATAATGGAAAATTCCCAAAAAATAGCAAAAAAATTAAAAATATTAAAAACATACCATTATGGCTTCATTTCAATCCAAAATAGGTTGGAAAAGGCTGAGAAAGAGAGAAAATAAAATTATCGTTCCGTTTCGTTCCTACCCGACGCGTAATCGAAAATTCCATAAAAATAACAAAAAAATTAAAAAAATACCATTACGGATTCATTTCAAGCCAAAATAGGTTGGAAAATGATGAGAAAGAGAGAAAATAAAAATTATCGTTCCGTTCCGTTCCGTTCCTACCCGATGCATATTGGAAAATTCCAAAGAAATAGCAAAAAAATTAGAAAAAATCATTATGGCGTCATTTCAAACCAAAATAGGCAGGAAAAGTCTGCGAAAGAGAGAAAATAAAAACTATCCTTCCGTTCCATTCTTACCCGAGAAGTGATAAAAAATTCCTAAAAAATGGCAAAAAAATTCAAAAATACCATTGTGGCTTCATTATAAGCAAAAATAGGTTTGAAAAGGCTGAGAAAGAGAGAAAATAAAAATTATCGTTCCGTTTCGTTCCTACCCGATGCGAAATTGAAAATTCCATAAAAATAACAAAAAAATTCAAAAAATACCATTACGGATTCATTTCAAGCCAAAATAGGTTTGAAAAGGCTGGGAAAGAGAAAAAATAAAAATTATCGTTTCGTTTCGTTCTTACCCGAAGCGTAATAGAAAATTCCATAAAAATAGTAAAAAAATTCAAAAAATAAAAGAAATACCATTATGGTTCATTTCAAGCCAAAATAGGTCGGAAAAGGATGAGAAATATAGAAAATAAAAATTATCGTTTCGTTTCATTCCTACCAAACGGGTAGTAGAAAATTGCAAAAAAATTTAAAAAACTAAAAAATACCATTGTGGTTTCATTTCAAACCAAAATTGATTGGAGAAGGTTGAGAAAGATCGAAAATAAAAATTATAGTTCCGTTACGCTCCTGTCCGACGCGTAACAGAAAATTCCGAAAAAAAAAGCAAAATCATTCAAAAAATTAAAAAATACCATTATGGCTTCATTTCAAGCCAAAATAGGTTGGAAATGACTGAGAAAGAGAGAAAATAAAAATTATCCATCCGCTCCATTCTTACTCGAGGCGTGATAGAAAATTCCAAAAAAATGGCAAAAAAATTCAAAAAATTAAAAATTATCAATGTGGCTTCATTTTAAGCCAAAATAGGCTTGAAAAGGATGGGAAAGAGAGAAAATAAAAATTATCGTTCCGCTTCGTTCCTACCCGATGCGTAATAGAAAATTCCAAAAAAAATTACAAAATAATTAAAAAAATTAAAAAAATACCGTTGTGGCATCATCTCAAGCCAAAATACGTTGCAAAAAGCCTGTGAAATAGAGAAAATAAAAATTATCCATCCTTTCCATTCCTACCCGACGCGTGATAGAAAATTCCAAAAAAATGGCAAAAAAATTCAAAAAATTAAAAGATGCCATTATGGCTTCATTTCAAGCTTTTTGGTTGGTGAAGTCCGAGAAAGAGCGAAAATAAAAATTATCGTTCTGTTCCGTTCCGTTCCGTTCCTACCCAATGCATAATGGAAAATTCCCAAAAAATAGCAAAAAAATTAAAAATATTAAAAACATACCATTATGGCTTCATTTCAATCCAAAATAGGTTGGAAAAGGCTGAGAAAGAGAGAAAATAAAATTATCGTTCCGTTTCGTTCCTACCCGACGCGTAATCGAAAATTTCATAAAAATAGCAAAAAAATTAAAAAAATACCATTACGGATTCATTTCAAGCCAAAATAGGTTAGAAAATGATGAGAAAGAGAGAAAATAAAAATTATCGTTCCGTTCCGTTCCGTTCCTACCCGATGCATATTGGAAAATTCCAAAGAAATAGCAAAAAAATTAGAAAAAATCATTATGGCGTCATTTCAAACCAAAATAGGCAGGAAAAGTCTGCGAAAGAGAGAAAATAAAAACTATCCTTCCGTTCCATTCTTACCCGAGAAGTGATAAAAAATTCCTAAAAAATGGCAAAAAAATTCAAAAATACCATTGTGGCTTCATTATAAGCAAAAATAGGTTTGAAAAGGCTGAGAAAGAGAGAAAATAAAAATTATCGTTCCGTTTCGTTCCTACCCGATGCGAAATTGAAAATTCCATAAAAATAACAAAAAAATTCAAAAAATACCATTACGGATTCATTTCAAGCCAAAATAGGTTTGAAAAGGCTGGGAAAGAGAAAAAATAAAAATTATCGTTTCGTTTCGTTCTTACCCGTAGCGTAATAGAAAATTCCATAAAAATAGTAAAAAAATTCAAAAAATAAAAGAAATACCATTATGGTTCTTTCAAGCCAAAATAGGTCGGAAAAGGATGAGAAATATAGAAAATAAAAATTATCGTTTCCTTTCTTTCCTACCAAACGGGTAGTAGAAAATTGAAAAAAAATTGAAAAAATTAAAAAATACCATTGTGAATTCATTTCAAGCCAAAATTGATTGGAGAAGGTTGAGAAAGAGCGAAAATAAAAATTATAGTTCCGTTACGTGAATCCGACGCGTAACTGAAAATTCCCAAAAAAATAGCAAATCATTCAAAAAATAAAAAAATACCATTATGGCTTCATTTCAAGCCAAAATAGGTTGGAAAAGACTGAGAAAGAGAGAAAATAAAAATTATCCATCCGTTCCATTCTTACTTGAGGCGTGATAGAAAATTCCAAAAAAATGGCAAAAAAATTATAAAATATCATTGTGGCTTCATTTTAAGCCAAAATAGGCTTGAAAAGGATGGGAAAGAGAGAAAATAAAAATTATTGTTCCGCTTCGTTTCTACTCGATGCGTAATAGAAAATTCCAAAAAAATAACAAAATAATTAAAAAAATTAAAAAATACCGTTGTGGCTTCATTTTAAGCCAAAATACGTTGCAAAAAGGCTGTGAAAGAGAGAAAATAAAAATTATCCTTCCGTTCCATTCCTACCCGACGCGTGATAGAAAATTCCAAAAAAAATAGCAAAAAAATTCAAAAACTTAAAAGATACCATTATGGCTTCATTTCAAGCTTTTTGGTTGGTAAAGTCCGAGAACGAGTGAAAACAAAATTTATCGTTCCGTTACGTTCCTACCCGATGCCTAATGGAAAATTCCAAAAAAATAGCAAAAAAAATTAAAAAAATTAAAAAATTACCATTATTGCTCCATTTCAATCCAAAATAGTTTGGAAAAGGTTGAGAAAGAGAAAATAAGAATTATCGTTCCGTTACGTTCCTATCCGACGCGTAACAGAAAATTCCCAAAAAAATAGCAAAATAATTCAAAAAATTAAAAAATACCATTATGGCTTTATTTCAAGCCAAAATTGGTTGGAAAAGACTGAGAAAGAGAGAAAATAAAAATTATCGTTTCGTTTCGTTCCTACCCGATGCGAAATTGAAAATTCCATAAAAATAACAAAAAAATTAAAAAAATACCATTACGGATTCATTTCAAGCCAAAATAGGTTTGAAAAGGCTGGGAAAGAGAAAAAATAAAAATTATCGTTTCGTTTCGTTCTTACCCGAAGCGTAATAGAAAATTCCATAAAAATAGTAAAAAAATTCAAAAAATAAAAGAAATACCATTATGGTTCTTTCAAGCCAAAATAGGTCGGAAAAGGATGAGAAATATAGAAAATAAAAATTATCGTTTCGTTTCTTTCCTACAAAACGGGTAGTAGAAAATTGCAAAAAAATTTAAAAAACTAAAAAATACCATTGTGAATTCATTTCAAGCCAAAATTGATTGGAGAAGGTTGAGAAAGAGCGAAAATAAAAATTATAGTTCCGTTGCGTTCCTATCCGACGCGTAACAGAAAATTCCCAAAAAAAAGCAAAATCATTCAAAAATTTAAAAAATACCATTATGGCTTCATTTCAATCCAAAATAGGTTGGAAAAGGCTGAGAAAGAGAGAAAATAAAAATTATCGTTCCGTTTCGTTCCTACCCGATGCGAAATTGAAAATTCCATAAAAATAACAAAAAAATTAAAAAAATACCATTACGCATTCATTTCAAGCCAAAATAGGTTTGAAAAGGCTGGGAAAGAGAAAAAATAAAAATTATCGTTTCGTTTCGTTCTTACCCGAAGCGTAATAGAAAATTCCATAAAAATAGTAAAAAAATTCAAAAAATAAAAGAAATACCATTATGGTTCATTTCAAGCCAAAATAGGTCGGAAAAGGATGAGAAATATAGAAAATAAAAATTATCATTTCGTTTCATTCCTACCAAACGGGTAGTAGAAAATTGCAAAAAAATTTAAAAAACTAAAAAATACCATTGTGGTTTCATTTCAAACCAAAATTGATTGGAGAAGGTTGAGAAAGATCGAAAATAAAAATTATAGTTCCGTTACGTTCCTGTCCGACGCGTACCAGAAAATTCCGAAAAAAAAAAAGCAAAATCATTCAAAAAATTAAAAAATACCATTATGGCTTCATTTCAAGCCAAAATAGATTGGAAAAGACTGAGAAAGAGAGAAAATAAAAATTATCCATCCGTTCCATTCTTACTCGAGGCGTGATAGAAAATTCCAAAAAAATGGCAAAAAAATTCAAAAAATTAAAAATTATCAATGTGGCTTCATTTTAAGCCAAAATAGGCTTGAAAAGGATGGGAAAGAGAGAAAATAAAAATTATCGTTCCGCTTCGTTCCTACCCGATGCGTAATAGAAAATTCCAAAAAAATTACAAAATAATTAAAAAAATTAAAAAAATACCGTTGTGGTATCATTTCAAGCCAAAATACGTTGCAAAAAGGCTGTGAAATAGAGAAAATAAAAATTATCCATCCTTTCCATTCCTACCCGACGCGTGATAGAAAATTCCAAAAAAATGGCAAAAAAATTCAAAAAATTAAAAGATACCATTATGGCTTCATTTCAAGCTTTTTGGTTGGTGAAGTCCGAGAAAGAGCTAAAATAAAAATTATCGTTCTATTCCGTTCCGTTCCGTTCCTACCCGATGCATAATGGAAAATTCCCAAAAAATAGCAAAAAAATTAAAAATATTAAAAAATACCATTATGGCTTCATTTCAATCCAAAATAGGTTGGAAAAGGCTGAGAAGAGAGAAAATAAAATTATCGTTCCGTTTCGTTCCTACCCGACGCGTAATCGAAAATTCCATAAAAATAACAAAAAAATTAAAAAAATACCATTACGGATTCATTTCAAGCCAAAATAGGTTAGAAAATGATGAGAAAGAGAGAAAATAAAAATTATCGTTCCGTTCCGTTCCGTTCCTACCCGATGCATATTGGAAAATTCCAAAGAAATAGCAAAAAAATTAGAAAAAATCATTATGGCGTCATTTCAAACCAAAATAGGCAGGAAAAGTCTGCGAAAGAGAGAAAATAAAAACTATCCTTCAGTTCCATTCTTACCCGAGAAGTGATAAAAAAATTCCTAAAAAATGGCAAAAAAATTCAAATATACCATTGTGGCTTCATTATAAGCAAAAATAGGTTTGAAAAGGCTGAGAAAGAGAGAAAATAAAAATTATCGTTCCGTTTCGTTCCTACCTGATGCGAAATTGAAAATTCCATAAAAATAACAAAAAAATTCAAAAAATACCATTACGGATTCATTTCAAGCCAAAATAGGTTTGAAAAGGCTGGGAAAGAGAAAAAATAAAAATTATCGTTTCGTTTCGTTCTTACCCGAAGCGTAATAGAAAATTCCATAAAAATAGTAAAAAAATTCAAAAAATAAAAGAAATACCATTATGGTTCATTTCAAGCCAAAATAGGTCGGAAAAGGATGAGAAATATAGAAAATAAAAATTATCGTTTCGTTTCATTCCTACCAAACGGGTAGTAGAAAATTGCAAAAAAATTTAAAAAACTAGAAAATACCATTGTGGTTTCATTTCAAACCAAAATTGATTGGAGAAGGTTGAGAAAGATCGAAAATAAAAATTATAGTTCCGTTACGTTCCTGTCCGACGCGTAACAGAAAATTCCGAAAAAAAAAGCAAAATCATTCAAAAAATTAAAAAATACCATTATGGCTTCATTTCAAGCCAAAATAGGTTGGAAATGACTGAGAAAGAGAGAAAATAAAAATTATCCATCCGCTCCATTCTTACTCGAGGCGTGATAGAAAATTCCAAAAAAATGGCAAAAAAATTCAAAAAATTAAAAATTATCAATGTGGCTTCATTTTAAGCCAAAATAGGCTTGAAAAGGATGGGAAAGAGAGAAAATAAAAATTATCGTTCCGCTTCGTTCCTACCCGATGCGTAATAGAAAATTCCAAAAAAATTACAAAATAATTAAAAAAATTAAAAAAATACCGTTGTGGCATCATCTCAAGCCAAAATACGTTGCAAAAAGCCTGTGAAATAGAGAAAATAAAAATTATCCATCCTTTCCATTCCTACCCGACGCGTGATAGAAAATTCCAAAAAAATGGCAAAAAAATTCAAAAAATTAAAAGATGCCATTATGGCTTCATTTCAAGCTTTTTGGTTGGTGAAGTCCGAGAAAGAGCGAAAATAAAAATTATCGTTCTGTTCCGTTCCGTTCCGTTCCTACCCGATGCATAATGGAAAATTCCAAAAAAATAGCAAAAAAATTAAAAATATTAAAAACATACCATTATGGCTTCATTTCAATCCAAAATAGGTTGGAAAAGGCTGAGAAAGAGAGAAAATAAAATTATCGTTCCGTTTCGTTCCTACCCGACGCGTAATCGAAAATTCCATAAAAATAACAAAAAAATTAAAAAAATACCATTACGGATTCATTTCAAGCCAAAATAGGTTAGAAAATGATGAGAAAGAGAGAAAATAAAAATTATCGTTCCGTTCCGTTCCGTTCCTACCCGATGCATATTGGAAAATTCCAAAGAAATAGCAAAAAAATTAGAAAAAATCATTATGGCGTCATTTCAAACCAAAATAGGCAGGAAAAGTCTGCGAAAGAGAGAAAATAAAAACTATCCTTCCGTTCCATTCTTACCCGAGAAGTGATAAAAAATTCCTAAAAAATGGCAAAAAAATTCAAAAATACCATTGTGGCTTCATTATAAGCAAAAATAGGTTTGAAAAGGCTGAGAAAGAGAGAAAATAAAAATTATCGTTCCGTTTAGTTCCTACCCGATGCGAAATTGAAAATTCCATAAAAATAACAAAAAAATTCAAAAAATACCATTACGGATTCATTTCAAGCCAAAATAGGTTTGAAAAGGCTGGGAAAGAGAAAAAATAAAAATTATCGTTTCGTTTCGTTCTTACCCGTAGCGTAATAGAAAATTCCATAAAAATAGTAAAAAAATTCAAAAAATAAAAGAAATACCATTATGGTTCTTTCAAGCCAAAATAGGTCGGAAAAGGATGAGAAATATAGAAAATAAAAATTATCGTTTCGTTTCTTTCCTACCAAACAGGTAGTAGAAAATTGAAAAAAAATTGAAATAATTAAAAAATACCATTGTGAATTCATTTCAAGCCAAAATTGATTGGAGAAGGTTGAGAAAGAGCGAAAATAAAAATTATAGTTCCGTTACGTTCCTATCCGACGCGTAACAGAAAATTCCCAAAAAAAAGCAAAATCATTCAAAAAATTAAAAAATACCATTATGGCTTCATTTCAATCCAAAATAGGTTGGAAAAGGCTGAGAAAGAGAGAAAATAAAAATTATCGTTCCGTTTCGTTCATACCCGATGCGAAATTGAAAATTCCATAAAAATAACAAAAAAATTAAAAAAATACCATTACGCATTCATTTCAAGCCAAAACAGGTTTGAAAAGGCTGGGAAAGAGAAAAAATAAAAATTATCGTTTCGTTTCGTTCTTACCCGAAGCGTAATAGAAAATTCCATAAAAATAGTAAAAAAATTCAAAAAATAAAAGAAATACCATTATGGTTCATTTCAAGCCAAAATAGGTCGGAAAAGGATGAGAAATATAGAAAATAAAAATTATCATTTCGTTTCATTCCTACCAAACGGGTAGTAGAAAATTGCAAAAAAATTTAAAAAACTAAAAAATACCATTGTGGTTTCATTTCAAATCAAAATTGATTGGAGAAGGTTGAGAAAGATCGAAAATAAAAATTATAGTTCCATTACGTTCCTGTCCGACGCGTACCAGAAAATTCCGAAAAAAAAAAGCAAAATCATTCAAAAAATTAAAAAATACCATTATGGCTTCATTTCAAGCCAAAATAGATTGGAAAAGACTGAGAAAGAGAGAAAATAAAAATTATCCATCCGTTCCATTCTTACTCGAGGCGTGATAGAAAATTCCAAAAAAATGGCAAAAAAATTCAAAAAATTAAAAATTATCAATGTGGCTTCATTTTAAGCCAAAATAGGCTTGAAAAGGATGGGAAAGAGAGAAAATAAAAATTATCGTTCCGCTTCGTTCCTACCCGATGCGTAATAGAAAATTCCAAATAAATTACAAAATAATTAAAAGAATTAAAAAAATACCGTTGTGGCACCATTTCAAGCCAAAATACGTTGCAAAAAGGCTGTGAAATAGAGAAAATAAAAATTATCCATCCTTTCCATTCCTACCCGACGCGTGATAGAAAATTCCAAAAAAATTGCAAAAAAATTCAAAAAATTAAAAGATACCATTATGGCTTCATTTCAAGCTTTTTGGTTGGTGAAGTCCGAGAAAGAGCGAAAATAAAAATTATCGTTCTGTTCCGTTCCGTTCCGTTCCTACCCGATGCATAATGGAAAATTCCCAAAAAATAGCAAAAAAATTAAAAATATTAAAAACGTACCATTATGGCTTCATTTCAATCCAAAATAGGTTGGAAAAGGCTGAGAAAGAGAGAAAATAAAATTATCGTTCCGTTTCGTTCCTGCCCGACGCGTAATCGAAAATTCCATAAAAATAACAAAAAAATTAAAAAAATACCATTACGGATTCATTTCAAGCCAAAATAGGTTAGAAAATGATGAGAAAGAGAGAAAATAAAAATTATCGTTCCGTTCCGTTCCGTTCCTACCCGATGCATATTGGAAAATTCCAAAGAAATAGCAAAAAAATTAGAAAAAATCATTATGGCGTCATTTCAAACCAAAATAGGCAGGAAAAGTCTGCGAAAGAGAGAAAATAAAAACTATCCTTCCGTTCCATTCTTACCCGAGAAGTGATAAAAAATTCCTAAAAAATGGCAAAAAAATTCAAAAATACCATTGTGGCTTCATTATAAGCAAAAATAGGTTTGAAAAGGCTGAGAAAGAGAGAAAATAAAAAATATCGTTCTGTTTCGTTCCTACACGATGCGAAATTGAAAATTCCATAAAAATAACAAAAAAATTCAAAAAATACCATTACTGATTCATTTCAAGCCAAAATAGGTTTGAAAATGCTGGGAAAGAGAAAAAATAAAAATTATCGTTTCGTTTCGTTCTTACCCGAAGCGTAATAGAAAATTCCATAAAAATAGTAAAAAAATTCAAAAAATAAAAGAAATACCATTATGGTTCTTTCAAGCCAAAATAGGTCGGAAAAGGATGAGAAATATAGAAAATAAAAATTATCGTTTCGTTTCTTTCCTACCAAACGGGTAGTAGAAAATTGAAAAAAAATTGAAATAATTAAAAAATACCATTGTGAATTCATTTCCAGCCAAAATTGATTGGAGAAGGTTGAGAAAGAGCGAAAATAAAAATTATAGTTCCGTTACGTTCCTATCCGACGCGTAACAGAAAATCCCAAAAAAAAGCAAAATCATTCAAAAAATTAAAAAATACCATTATGGCTTCATTTCAATCCAAAATAGGTTGGAAAAGGCTGAGAAAGAGAGAAAATAAAAATTATCGTTCCGTTTCGTTCCTACCCGATGCGAAATTGAAAATTCCATAAAAATAACAAAAAAATTAAAAAAATACCATTACGCATTCATTTCAAGCCAAAACAGGTTTGAAAAGGCTGGGAAAGAGAAAAAATAAAAATTATCGTTTCGTTTCGTTCTTACCCGAAGCGTAATAGAAAATTCCATAAAAATAGTAAAAAAATTCAAAAAATAAAAGAAATACCATTATGGTTCATATCAAGCCAAAATAGGTCGGAAAAGAATGAGAAATATAGAAAATAAAAATTATCATTTCGTTTCATTCCTACCAAACGGGAAGTAGAAAATTGCAAAAAAATTTAAAAAACTAAAAAATACCATTGTGGTTTCATTTCAAACCAAAATTGATTGGAGAAGGTTGAGAAAGATCGAAAATAAAAATTATAGTTCCGTTACGTTCCTGTCCGACGCGTACCAGAAAATTCCGAAAAAAAAAAGCAAAATCATTCAAAAAATTAAAAAATACCATTATGGCTTCATTTCAAGCCAAAATTGGTTGGAAATGACTGAGAAAGAGAGAAAATAAAAATTATCCATCCGTTCCATTCTTACTCGAGGCGTGATAGAAAATTCCAAAAAAATGGCAAAAAAATTCAAAAAATTAAAAATTATCAATGTGGCTTCATTTTAAGCCAAAATAGGCTTGAAAAGGATGGGAAAGAGAGAAAATAAAAATTATCGTTCCGCTTCGTTCCTACCCGATGCGTAACAGAAAATTCCAAAAAAATTACAAAATAATTAAAAAAATTAAAAAAATACCGTTGTGGCACCATTTCAAGCCAAAATACGTTGCAAAAAGGCTGTGAAATAGAGAAAATAAAAATTATCGTTCCGTTTCGTTCCTACCCGACGCGTAATTGAAAATTCCATAAAAATAACAAAAAAATTAAAAAAATACCATTACGGATTCATTTCAAGCCAAAATAGGTTAGAAAATGATGAGAAAGAGAGAAAATAAAAATTATCGTTCCGTTTCGTTCCTACCCGATGCGAAATTGAAAATTCCATAAAAATAACAAAAAAATTCAAAAAATACCATTACGGATTCATTTCAAGCCAAAATAGGTTTGAAAAGGCTAGGAAATAGAAAAAATAAAAATTATCGTTTCGTTTCGTTCTTACCCGAAGCGTAATAGAAAATTCCATAAAAATAAAAGAAATACCATTATGGTTCTTTCAAGCCAAAATAGGTCGGAAAAGGATGAGAAATATAGAAAATAAAAATTATCGTTTCGTTTCTTTCCTACCAAACGGGTAGTAGAAAATTGAAAAAAAATTGAAATAATTAAAAAATACCATTGTGAATTCATTTCAAGCCAAAATTGATTGGAGAAGGTTGAGAAAGAGCGAAAATAAAAATTATAGTTCCGTTACGTTCCTATCCGACGCGTAACAGAAAATTCCCAAAAAAAAGCAAAATCATTCAAAAAATTAAAAAATACCATTATGGCTTCATTTCAATCCAAAATAGGTTGGAAAAGGCTGAGAAAGAGAGAAAATAAAAATTATCGTTCCGTTTCGTTCCTACCCGACGCGTAATCGAAAATTCCATAAAAATAACAAAAAAATTAAAAAAATACCATTACGGATTCATTTCAAGCCAAAATAGGTTAGAAAATGATGAGAAAGAGAGAAAATAAAAATTATCGTTCCGTTCCGTTCCGTTCCTACCCGATGCATATTGGAAAATTCCAAAGAAATAGCAAAAAAATTAGAAAAAATCATTATGGCGTCATTTCAAACCAAAATAGGCAGGAAAAGTCTGCGAAAGAGAGAAAATAAAAACTATCCTTCCGTTCCATTCTTACCCGAGAAGTGATAAAAAATTCCTAAAAAATGGCAAAAAAATTCAAAAATACCATTGTGGCTTCATTATAAGCAAAAATAGGTTTGAAAAGGCTGAGAAAGAGAGAAAATAAAAATTATCGTTCCGTTTCGTTCCTACCCGATGCGAAATTGAAAATTCCATAAAAATAACAAAAAAATTAAAAAAATACCATTACGGATTCATTTCAAGCCAAAATAGGTTAGAAAATGATGAGAAAGAGAGAAAATAAAAATTATCGTTCCGTTCCGTTCCGTTCCTACCCGATGCATATTGGAAAATTCCAAAGAAATAGCAAAAAAATTAGAAAAAATCATTATGGCGTCATTTCAAACCAAAATAGGCAGGAAAAGTCTGCGAAAGAGAGAAAATAAAAACTATCCTTCAGTTCCATTCTTACCCGAGAAGTGATAAAAAATTCCTAAAAAATGGCAAAAAAATTCAAATATACCATTGTGGCTTCATTATAAGCAAAAATAGGTTTGAAAAGGCTGAGAAAGAGAGAAAATAAAAATTATCGTTCCGTTTCGTTCCTACCTGATGCGAAATTGAAAATTCCATAAAAATAACAAAAAAATTCAAAAAATACCATTACGGATTCATTTCAAGCCAAAATAGGTTTGAAAAGGCTGGGAAAGAGAAAAAATAAAAATTATCGTTTCGTTTCGTTCTTACCCGAAGCGTAATAGAAAATTCCATAAAAATAGTAAAAAAATTCAAAAAATAAAAGAAATACCATTATGGTTCATTTCAAGCCAAAATAGGTCGGAAAAGGATGAGAAATATAGAAAATAAAAATTATCGTTTCGTTTCATTCCTACCAAACGGGTAGTAGAAAATTGCAAAAAAATTTAAAAAACTAAAAAATACCATTGTGGTTTCATTTCAAACCAAAATTGATTGGAGAAGGTTGAGAAAGATCGAAAATAAAAATTATAGTTCCGTTACGTTCCTGTCCGACGCGTAACAGAAAATTCCGAAAAAAAAAGCAAAATCATTCAAAAAATTAAAAAATACCATTATGGCTTCATTTCAAGCCAAAATAGGTTGGAAATGACTGAGAAAGAGAGAAAATAAAAATTATCCATCCGCTCCATTCTTACTCGAGGCGTGATAGAAAATTCCAAAAAAATGGCAAAAAAATTCAAAAAATTAAAAATTATCAATGTGGCTTCATTTTAAGCCAAAATAGGCTTGAAAAGGATGGGAAAGAGAGAAAATAAAAATTATCGTTCCGCTTCGTTCCTACCCGATGCGTAATAGAAAATTCCAAAAAAATTACAAAATAATTAAAAAAATTAAAAAAATACCGTTGTGGCATCATCTCAAGCCAAAATACGTTGCAAAAAGCCTGTGAAATAGAGAAAATAAAAATTATCCATCCTTTCCATTCCTACCCGACGCGTGATAGAAAATTCCAAAAAAATGGCAAAAAAATTCAAAAAATTAAAAGATGCCATTATGGCTTCATTTCAAGCTTTTTGGTTGGTGAAGTCCGAGAAAGAGCGAAAATAAAAATTATCGTTCTGTTCCGTTCCGTTCCGTTCCTACCCGATGCATAATGGAAAATTCCCAAAAAATAGCAAAAAAATTAAAAATATTAAAAACATACCATTATGGCTTCATTTCAATCCAAAATAGGTTGGAAAAGGCTGAGAAAGAGAGAAAATAAAATTATCGTTCCGTTTCGTTCCTACCCGACGCGTAATCGAAAATTCCATAAAAATAACAAAAAAATTAAAAAAATACCATTACGGATTCATTTCAAGCCAAAATAGGTTAGAAAATGATGAGAAAGAGAGAAAATAAAAATTATCGTTCCGTTCCGTTCCGTTCCTACCCGATGCATATTGGAAAATTCCAAAGAAATAGCAAAAAAATTAGAAAAAATCATTATGGCGTCATTTCAAACCAAAATAGGCAGGAAAAGTCTGCGAAAGAGAGAAAATAAAAACTATCCTTCCGTTCCATTCTTACCCGAGAAGTGATAAAAAATTCCTAAAAAATGGCAAAAAAATTCAAAAATACCATTGTGGCTTCATTATAAGCAAAAATAGGTTTGAAAAGGCTGAGAAAGAGAGAAAATAAAAATTATCGTTCCGTTTCGTTCCTACCCGATGCGAAATTGAAAATTCCATAAAAATAACAAAAAAATTCAAAAAATACCATTACGGATTCATTTCAAGCCAAAATAGGTTTGAAAAGGCTGGGAAAGAGAAAAAATAAAAATTATCGTTTCGTTTCGTTCTTACCCGTAGCGTAATAGAAAATTCCATAAAAATAGTAAAAAAATTCAAAAAATAAAAGAAATACCATTATGGTTCTTTCAAGCCAAAATAGGTCGGAAAAGGATGAGAAATATAGAAAATAAAAATTATCGTTTCGTTTCTTTCCTACCAAACAGGTAGTAGAAAATTGAAAAAAAATTGAAATAATTAAAAAATACCATTGTGAATTCATTTCAAGCCAAAATTGATTGGAGAAGGTTGAGAAAGAGCGAAAATAAAAATTATAGTTCCGTTACGTTCCTATCCGACGCGTAACAGAAAATTCCCAAAAAAAAGCAAAATCATTCAAAAAATTAAAAAATACCATTATGGCTTCATTTCAATCCAAAATAGGTTGGAAAAGGCTGAGAAAGAGAGAAAATAAAAATTATCGTTCCGTTTCGTTCATACCCGATGCGAAATTGAAAATTCCATAAAAATAACAAAAAAATTAAAAAAATACCATTACGCATTCATTTCAAGCCAAAACAGGTTTGAAAAGGCTGGGAAAGAGAAAAAATAAAAATTATCGTTTCGTTTCGTTCTTACCCGAAGCGTAATAGAAAATTCCATAAAAATAGTAAAAAAATTCAAAAAATAAAAGAAATACCATTATGGTTCATTTCAAGCCAAAATAGGTCGGAAAAGGATGAGAAATATAGAAAATAAAAATTATCATTTCGTTTCATTCCTACCAAACGGGTAGTAGAAAATTGCAAAAAAATTTAAAAAACTAAAAAATACCATTGTGGTTTCATTTCAAACCAAAATTGATTGGAGAAGGTTGAGAAAGATCGAAAATAAAAATTATAGTTCCGTTACGTTCCTGTCCGACGCGTACCAGAAAATTCCGAAAAAAAAAAGCAAAATCATTCAAAAAATTAAAAAATACCATTATGGCTTCATTTCAAGCCAAAATAGATTGGAAAAGACTGAGAAAGAGAGAAAATAAAAATTATCCATCCGTTCCATTCTTACTCGAGGCGTGATAGAAAATTCCAAAAAAATGGCAAAAAAATTCAAAAAATTAAAAATTATCAATGTGGCTTCATTTTAAGCCAAAATAGGCTTGAAAAGGATGGGAAAGAGAGAAAATAAAAATTATCGTTCCGCTTCGTTCCTACCCGATGCGTAATAGAAAATTCCAAATAAATTACAAAATAATTAAAAGAATTAAAAAAATACCGTTGTGGCACCATTTCAAGCCAAAATACGTTGCAAAAAGGCTGTGAAATAGAGAAAATAAAAATTATCCATCCTTTCCATTCCTACCCGACGCGTGATAGAAAATTCCAAAAAAATTGCAAAAAAATTCAAAAAATTAAAAGATACCATTATGGCTTCATTTCAAGCTTTTTGGTTGGTGAAGTCCGAGAAAGAGCGAAAATAAAAATTATCGTTCTGTTCCGTTCCGTTCCGTTCCTACCCGATGCATAATGGAAAATTCCCAAAAAATAGCAAAAAAATTAAAAATATTAAAAACGTACCATTATGGCTTCATTTCAATCCAAAATAGGTTGGAAAAGGCTGAGAAAGAGAGAAAATAAAATTATCGTTCCGTTTCGTTCCTGCCCGACGCGTAATCGAAAATTCCATAAAAATAACAAAAAAATTAAAAAAATACCATTACGGATTCATTTCAAGCCAAAATAGGTTAGAAAATGATGAGAAAGAGAGAAAATAAAAATTATCGTTCCGTTCCGTTCCGTTCCTACCCGATGCATATTGGAAAATTCCAAAGAAATAGCAAAAAAATTAGAAAAAATCATTATGGCGTCATTTCAAACCAAAATAGGCAGGAAAAGTCTGCGAAAGAGAGAAAATAAAAACTATCCTTCCGTTCCATTCTTACCCGAGAAGTGATAAAAAATTCCTAAAAAATGGCAAAAAAATTCAAAAATACCATTATGGCTTCATTATAAGCAAAAATAGGTTTGAAAAGGCTGAGAAAGAGAGAAAATAAAAAATATCGTTCTGTTTCGTTCCTACACGATGCGAAATTGAAAATTCCATAAAAATAACAAAAAAATTCAAAAAATACCATTACTGATTCATTTCAAGCCAAAATAGGTTTGAAAATGCTGGGAAAGAGAAAAAATAAAAATTATCGTTTCGTTTCGTTCTTACCCGAAGCGTAATAGAAAATTCCATAAAAATAGTAAAAAAATTCAAAAAATAAAAGAAATACCATTATGGATCTTTCAAGCCAAAATAGGTCGGAAAAGGATGAGAAATATAGAAAATAAAAATTATCGTTTCGTTTCTTTCCTACCAAACGGGTAGTAGAAAATTGAAAAAAAATTGAAATAATTAAAAAATACCATTGTGAATTCATTTCCAGCCAAAATTGATTGGAGAAGGTTGAGAAAGAGCGAAAATAAAAATTATAGTTCCGTTACGTTCCTATCCGACGCGTAACAGAAAATTCCCAAAAAAAAGCAAAATCATTCAAAAAATTAAAAAATACCATTATGGCTTCATTTCAATCCAAAATAGGTTGGAAAAGGCTGAGAAAGAGAGAAAATAAAAATTATCGTTCCGTTTCGTTCCTACCCGATGCGAAATTGAAAATTCCATAAAAATAACAAAAAAATTAAAAAAATACCATTACGCATTCATTTCAAGCCAAAACAGGTTTGAAAAGGCTGGGAAAGAGAAAAAATAAAAATTATCGTTTCGTTTCGTTCTTACCCGAAGCGTAATAGAAAATTCCATAAAAATAGTAAAAAAATTCAAAAAATAAAAGAAATACCATTATGGTTCATATCAAGCCAAAATAGGTCGGAAAAGAATGAGAAATATAGAAAATAAAAATTATCATTTCGTTTCATTCCTACCAAACGGGTAGTAGAAAATTGCAAAAAAATTTAAAAAACTAAAAAATACCATTGTGGTTTCATTTCAAACCAAAATTGATTGGAGAAGGTTGAGAAAGATCGAAAATAAAAATTATAGTTCCGTTACGTTCCTGTCCGACGCGTACCAGAAAATTCCGAAAAAAAAAAGCAAAATCATTCAAAAAATTAAAAAATACCATTATGGCTTCATTTCAAGCCAAAATTGGTTGGAAATGACTGAGAAAGAGAGAAAATAAAAATTATCCATCCGTTCCATTCTTACTCGAGGCGTGATAGAAAATTCCAAAAAAATGGCAAAAAAATTCAAAAAATTAAAAATTATCAATGTGCCTTCATTTTAAGCCAAAATAGGCTTGAAAAGGATGGGAAAGAGAGAAAATAAAAATTATCGTTCCGCTTCGTTCCTACCCGATGCGTAACAGAAAATTCCAAAAAAATTACAAAATAATTAAAAAAATTAAAAAAATACCGTTGTGGCACCATTTCAAGCCAAAATACGTTGCAAAAAGGCTGTGAAATAGAGAAAATAAAAATTATCGTTCCGTTTCGTTCCTACCCGACGCGTAATCGAAAATTCCATAAAAATAACAAAAAAATTAAAAAAATACCATTACGGATTCATTTCAAGCCAAAATAGGTTAGAAAATGATGAGAAAGAGAGAAAATAAAAATTATCGTTCCGTTTCGTTCCTACCCGATGCGAAATTGAAAATTCCATAAAAATAACAAAAAAATTCAAAAAATACCATTACGGATTCATTTCAAGCCAAAATAGGTTTGAAAAGGCTAGGAAATAGAAAAAATAAAAATTATCGTTTCGTTTCGTTCTTACCCGAAGCGTAATAGAAAATTCCATAAAAATAGTAAAAAAATTCAAAAAATAAAAGAAATACCATTATGGTTCTTTCAAGCCAAAATAGGTCGGAAAAGGATGAGAAATATAGAAAATAAAAATTATCGTTTCGTTTCTTTCCTACCAAACGGGTAGTAGAAAATTGAAAAAAAATTGAAATAATTAAAAAATACCATTGTGAATTCATTTCAAGCCAAAATTGATTGGAGAAGGTTGAGAAAGAGCGAAAATAAAAATTATAGTTCCGTTACGTTCCTATCCGACGCGTAACAGAAAATTCCCAAAAAAAAGCAAAATCATTCAAAAAATTAAAAAATACCATTATGGCTTCTTTTCAATCCAAAATAGGTTGGAAAAGGCTGAGAAAGAGAGAAAATAAAAATTATCGTTCCGTTTCGTTCCTACCCGACGCGTAATCGAAAATTCCATAAAAATAACAAAAAAATTAAAAAAATACCATTACGGATTCATTTCAAGCCAAAATAGGTTAGAAAATGATGAGAAAGAGAGAAAATAGAAATTATCGTTCCGTTCCGTTCCGTTCCTACCCGATGCATATTGGAAAATTCAAAAGAAATAGCAAAAAAATTAGAAAAAATCATTATGGCGTCATTTCAAACCAAAATAGGCAGGAAAAGTCTGCGAAAGAGAGAAAATAAAAACTATCCTTCCGTTCCATTCTTACCCGAGAAGTGATAAAAAATTCCTAAAAAATGGCAAAAAAATTCAAAAATACCATTGTGGCTTCATTATAAGCAAAAATAGGTTTGAAAAGGCTGAGAAAGAGAGAAAATAAAAATTATCGTTCCGTTTCGTTCCTACCCGATGCGAAATTGAAAATTCCATAAAAATAACAAAAAAATTCAAAAAATACCATTACGGATTCATTTCAAGCCAAAATAGGTTTGAAAAGGCTGGGAAAGAGAAAAAATAAAAATTATCGTTTCGTTTCGTTCTTACCCGAAGCGTAATAGAAAATTCCATAAAAATAGTAAAAAAATTCAAAAAATAAAAGAAATACCATTATGGTTCTTTCAAGCCAAAATAGGTCGGAAAAGGATGAGAAATATAGAAAATAAAAATTATCGTTTCGTTTCTTTCCTACCAAATGGGTAGTAGAAAATTGAAAAAAAATTTAAATAATTAAAAAATACCATTGTGAATTCATTTCAAGCCAAAATTGATTGGAGGAGGTTGAGAAAAAGCGAAAATAAAAATTATAGTTCCGTTGCGTTCCTATCCGACGCGTAACAGAAAATTCCCAAAAAAAAGCAAAATCATTCAAAAAATTAAAAAAATACCATTATGGCTTCATTTCAATCCAAAATAGGTTGGAAAAGGCTGAGAAAGAGAGAAAATAAAAATTATCGTTCCGTTTCGTTCCTACCCGATGCGAAATTGAAAATTCCATAAAAATAACAATAAAATTAAAAAAATACCATTACGCATTCATTTCAAGCCAAAATAGGTTTGAAAAGGCTGGGAAAGAGAAAAAATAAAAATTATCGTTTCGTTTCGTTCTTACCCGAAGCGTAATAGAAAATTCCATAAAAATAGTAAAAAAAATTCAAAAAATAAAAGAAATACCATTATGGTTCATTTCAAGCCAAAATAGGTCAGAAAAGGATGAGAAATATAGAAAATAAAAATTATCATTTCGTTTCATTCCTACCAAACGGGTAGTAGAAAATTGCAAAAAAATTTAAAAAACTAAAAAATACCATTCTGGTTTCATTTCAAACCAAAATTGATTGGAGAAGGTTGAGAAAGATCGAAAATAAAAATTATAGTTCCGTTACGTTCCTGTCCGACGCGTAACAGAAAATTCCGAAAAAAAAAGCAAAATCATTCAAAAAATTAAAAAATACCATTATGGCTTCATTTCAAGCCAAAATAGGTTGGAAAAGACTGAGATAGAGAGAAAATAAAAATTATCCATCCGTTCCATTCTTACTCGAGGCGTGATAGAAAATTCCAAAAAAATGGCAAAAAAATTCAAAAAATTAAAAATTATCAATGTGGCTTCATTTTAAGCCAAAATAGGCTTGAAAAGGATGGGAAAGAGAGAAAATAAAAATTATCGTTCCGCTTCGTTCCTACCCGATGCGTAATAGAAAATTCCAAAAAAATTACAAAATAATTAAAAAAATTAAAAAAATACCGTTGTGGCACCATTTCAAGCCAAAATACGTTGCAAAAAGGCTGTGAAATAGAGAAAATAAAAATTATCCATCCTTTCCATTCCTACCCGACGCGTGATAGAAAATTCCAAAAAAATAGCAAAAAAATTCAAAAAATTAAAAGATACCATTATGGCTTCATTTCAAGCTTTTTGGTTGGTGAAGTCCGAGAAAGAGCGAAAATAAAAATTATCGTTCTGTTCCGTTCCGTTCCGTTCCTACCCGATGCATAATGGAAAATTCCCAAAAAATAGCAAAAAAATTAAAAATATTAAAAACATACCATTATGGCTTCATTTCAATCCAAAATAGGTTGGAAAAGGCTGAGAAAGAGAGAAAATAAAATTATCGTTCCGTTTCGTTCCTACCCGACGCGTAATCGAAAATTCCATAAAAATAACAAAAAAATTAAAAAAATACCATTACGGATTCATTTCAAGCCAAAATAGGTTAGAAAATGATGAGAAAGAGAGAAAATAAAAATTATCGTTCCGTTCCGTTCCGTTCCTACCCGATGCATATTGGAAAATTCCAAAGAAATAGCAAAAAAATTAGAAAAAATCATTATGGCGTCATTTCAAACCAAAATAGGCAGGAAAAGTCTGCGAAAGAGAGAAAATAAAAACTATCCTTCCGTTCCATTCTTACCCGAGAAGTGATAAAAAATTCCTAAAAAGTGGCAAAAAAATTCAAAAATACCATTGTGGCTTCATTATAAGCAAAAATAGGTTTGAAAAGGCTGAGAAAGAGAGAAAATAAAAATTATCGTTCCGTTTCGTTCCTACCCGATGCGAAATTGAAAATTATATAAAAATAACAAAAAAATTCAAAAAATACCATTACGGATTCATTTCAAGCCAAAATAGGTTTGAAAAGGCTGGGAAAGAGAAAAAATAAAAATTATCGTTTCGTTTCGTTCTTACCCGAAGCGTAATAGAAAATTCCATAAAAATAGTAAAAAAATTCAAAAAATAAAAGAAATACCATTATGGTTCTTTCAAGCCAAAATAGGTCGGAAAAGGATGAGAAATATAGAAAATAAAAATTATCGTTTCGTTTCTTTCCTACCAAACGGGTAGTAGAAAATTGAAAAAAAATTGAAATAATTAAAAAATACCATTGTGAATTCATTTCAAGCCAAAATTGATTGGAGAAGGTTGAGAAAGAGCGAAAATAAAAATTATAGTTCCGTTACGTTCCTATCCGACGCGTAACAGAAAATTCCCAAAAAAAAGCAAAATCATTCAAAAAATTAAAAAATACCATTATGGCTTCATTTCAATCCAAAATAGGTTGGAAAAGGCTGAGAAAGAGAGAAAATAAAAATTATCGTTCCGTTTCGTTCCTACCCGACGCGTAATCGAAAATTCCATAAAAATAACAAAAAAATTAAAAAAATACCATTACGGATTCATTTCAAGCCAAAATAGGTTAGAAAATGATAAGAAAGAGAGAAAATAAAAATTATCGTTCCGTTCCGTTCCGTTCCTACCCGATGCATATTGGAAAATTCCAAAGAAATAGCAAAAAAATTAGAAAAAATCATTATGGCGTCATTTCAAACCAAAATAGGCAGGAAAAGTCTGCGAAAGAGAGAAAATAAAAACTATCCTTCCGTTCCATTCTTACCCGAGAAGTGATAAAAAATTCCTAAAAAATGGCAAAAAAATTCAAAAATACCATTGTGGCTTCATTATAAGCAAAAATAGGTTTGAAAAGGCTGAGAAAGAGAGAAAATAAAAATTATCGTTCCGTTTCGTTCCTACCCGATGCGAAATTGAAAATTCCATAAAAATAACAAAAAAATTCAAAAAATACCATTACGGATTCATTTCAAGCCAAAATAGGTTTGAAATGGCTGGGAAAGAGAAAAAATAAAAATTATCGTTTCGTTTCGTTCTTACCCGAAGCGTAATAGAAAATTCCCTAAAAATAGTAAAAAAATTCAAAAAATAAAAGAAATACCATTATGGTTCTTTCAAGCCAAAATAGGTCGGAAAAGGATGAGAAATATAGAAAATAAAAATTATCGTTTCTTTTCTTTCCTACCAAATGGGTAGTAGAAAATTGAAAAAAAATTTAAATAATTAAAAAATACCATTGTGAATTCATTTCAAGCCAAAATTGATTGGAGAAGGTTGAGAAAAAGCGAAAATAAAAATTATAGTTCCGTTGCGTTCCTATCCGACGCGTAACAGAAAATTCCCAAAAAAAAGCAAAATCATTCAAAAAATTAAAAAATACCATTATGGCTTCATTTCAATCCAAAATAGGTTGGAAAAGGCTGAGAAAGAGAGAAAATAAAAATTATCGTTCCGTTTCGTTCCTACCCGATGCGAAATTGAAAATTCCATAAAAATAACAAAAAAATTAAAAAAATACCATTACGCATTCATTTCAAGCCAAAATAGGTTTGAAAAGGCTGGGAAAGAGAAAAAATAAAAATTATCGTTTCGTTTCGTTCTTACCCGAAGCGTAATAGAAAATTCCATAAAAATAGTAAAAAAATTCAAAAAATAAAAGAAATACAATTATGGTTCATTTCAAGCCAAAATAGGTCGGAAAAGGATGAGAAATATAGAAAATAAAAATTATCATTTCGTTTCATTCCTACCAAACGGGTAGTAGAAAATTGCAAAAAAATTTAAAAAACTAAAAAATACCATTGTGGTTTCATTTCAAACCAAAATTGATTGGAGAAGGTTGAGAAAGATCGAAAATAAAAATTATAGTTCCGTTACGTTCCTGTCCGACGCGTAACAGAAATTTCCGAAAAAAAAAGCAAAATCATTCAAAAAATTAAAAAATACCATTATGGCTTCATTTCAAGCCAAAATAGGTTGGAAAAGACTGAGATAGAGAGAAAATAAAAATTATCCATCCGTTCCATTCTTACTCGAGGCGTGATAGAAAATTCCAAAAAAATGGCAAAAAAATTCAAAAAATTAAAAATTATCAATGTGGCTTCATTTTAAGCCAAAATAGGCTTGAAAAGGATGGGAAAGAGAGAAAATAAAAATTATCGTTCCGCTTCGTTCCTACCCGATGCGTAATAGAAAATTCCAAAAAAATTACAAAATAATTAAAAAAATTAAAAAAATACCGTTGTGGCACCATTTCAAGCCAAAATACGTTGCAAAAAGGCTGTGAAATAGAGAAAATAAAAATTATCCATCCTTTCCATTCCTACCCGACGCGTGATAGAAAATTCCAAAAAAATGGCAAAAAAATTCAAAAAATTAAAAGATACCATTATGGCTTCATTTCAAGCTTTTTGGTTGGTGAAGTCCGAGAAAGAGCGAAAATAAAAATTATCGTTCTGTTCCGTTCCGTTCCGTTCCTACCCGATGCATAATGGAAAATTCCCAAAAAATAGCAAAAAAATTAAAAATATTAAAAACATACCATTATGGCTTCATTTCAATCCAAAATAGGTTGGAAAAGGCTGAGAAAGAGAGAAAATAAAATTATCGTTCCGTTTCGTTCCTACCCGACGCGTAATCGAAAATTCCATAAAAATAACAAAAAAATTAAAAAAATACCATTACGGATTCATTTCAAGCCAAAATAGGTTAGAAAATGATGAGAAAGAGAGAAAATAAAAATTATCGTTCCGTTCCGTTCCGTTCCTACCCGATGCATATTGGAAAATTCCAAAGAAATAGCAAAAAAATTAGAAAAAATCATTATGGCGTCATTTCAAACCAAAATAGGCAGGAAAAGTCTGCGAAAGAGAGAAAATAAAAACTATCCTTCCGTTCCATTCTTACCCGAGAAGTGATAAAAAATTCCTAAAAAGTGGCAAAAAAATTCAAAAATACCATTGTGGCTTCATTATAAGCAAAAATAGGTTTGAAAAGGCTGAGAAAGAGAGAAAATAAAAATTATCGTTCCGTTTCGTTCCTACCCGATGCGAAATTGAAAATTATATAAAAATAACAAAAAAATTCAAAAAATACCATTACGGATTCATTTCAAGCCAAAATAGGTTTGAAAAGGCTGGGAAAGAGAAAAAATAAAAATTATCGTTTCGTTTCGTTCTTACCCGAAGCGTAATAGAAAATTCCATAAAAATAGTAAAAAAATTCAAAAAATAAAAGAAATACCATTATGGTTCTTTCAAGCCAAAATAGGTCGGAAAAGGATGAGAAATATAGAAAATAAAAATTATCGTTTCGTTTCTTTCCTACCAAACGGGTAGTAGAAAATTGAAAAAAAATTGAAATAATTAAAAAATACCATTGTGAATTCATTTCAAGCCAAAATTGATTGGAGAAGGTTGAGAAAGAGCGAAAATAAAAATTATAGTTCCGTTACGTTCCTATCCGACGCGTAACAGAAAATTCCCAAAAAAAAGCAAAATCATTCAAAAAATTAAAAAATACCATTATGGCTTCATTTCAATCCAAAATAGGTTGGAAAAGGCTGAGAAAGAGAGAAAATAAAAATTATCGTTCCGTTTCGTTCCTACCCGACGCGTAATCGAAAATTCCATAAAAATAACAAAAAAATTAAAAAAATACCATTACGGATTCATTTCAAGCCAAAATAGGTTAGAAAATGATAAGAAAGAGAGAAAATAAAAATTATCGTTCCGTTCCGTTCCGTTCCTACCCGATGCATATTGGAAAATTCCAAAGAAATAGCAAAAAAATTAGAAAAAATCATTATGGCGTCATTTCAAACCAAAATAGGCAGGAAAAGTCTGCGAAAGAGAGAAAATAAAAACTATCCTTCCGTTCCATTCTTACCCGAGAAGTGATAAAAAATTCCTAAAAAATGGCAAAAAAATTCAAAAATACCATTGTGGCTTCATTATAAGCAAAAATAGGTTTGAAAAGGCTGAGAAAGAGAGAAAATAAAAATTATCGTTCCGTTTCGTTCCTACCCGATGCGAAATTGAAAATTCCATAAAAATAACAAAAAAATTCAAAAAATACCATTACGGATTCATTTCAAGCCAAAATAGGTTTGAAATGGCTGGGAAAGAGAAAAAATAAAAATTATCGTTTCGTTTCGTTCTTACCCGAAGCGTAATAGAAAATTCCCTAAAAATAGTAAAAAAATTCAAAAAATAAAAGAAATACCATTATGGTTCTTTCAAGCCAAAATAGGTCGGAAAAGGATGAGAAATATAGAAAATAAAAATTATCGTTTCTTTTCTTTCCTACCAAATGGGTAGTAGAAAATTGAAAAAAAATTTAAATAATTAAAAAATACCATTGTGAATTCATTTCAAGCCAAAATTGATTGGAGAAGGTTGAGAAAAAGCGAAAATAAAAATTATAGTTCCGTTGCGTTCCTATCCGACGCGTAACAGAAAATTCCCAAAAAAAAGCAAAATCATTCAAAAAATTAAAAAATACCATTATGGCTTCATTTCAATCCAAAATAGGTTGGAAAAGGCTGAGAAAGAGAGAAAATAAAAATTATCGTTCCGTTTCGTTCCTACCCGATGCGAAATTGAAAATTCCATAAAAATAACAAAAAAATTAAAAAAATACCATTACGCATTCATTTCAAGCCAAAATAGGTTTGAAAAGGCTGGGAAAGAGAAAAAATAAAAATTATCGTTTCGTTTCGTTCTTACCCGAAGCGTAATAGAAAATTCCATAAAAATAGTAAAAAAATTCAAAAAATAAAAGAAATACAATTATGGTTCATTTCAAGCCAAAATAGGTCGGAAAAGGATGAGAAATATAGAAAATAAAAATTATCATTTCGTTTCATTCCTACCAAACGGGTAGTAGAAAATTGCAAAAAAATTTAAAAAACTAAAAAATACCATTGTGGTTTCATTTCAAACCAAAATTGATTGGAGAAGGTTGAGAAAGATCGAAAATAAAAATTATAGTTCCGTTACGTTCCTGTCCGACGCGTAACAGAAATTTCCGAAAAAAAAAGCAAAATCATTCAAAAAATTAAAAAATACCATTATGGCTTCATTTCAAGCCAAAATAGGTTGGAAAAGACTGAGATAGAGAGAAAATAAAAATTATCCATCCGTTCCATTCTTACTCGAGGCGTGATAGAAAATTCCAAAAAAATGGCAAAAAAATTCAAAAAATTAAAAATTATCAATGTGGCTTCATTTTAAGCCAAAATAGGCTTGAAAAGGATGGGAAAGAGAGAAAATAAAAATTATCGTTCCGCTTCGTTCCTACCCGATGCGTAATAGAAAATTCCAAAAAAATTACAAAATAATTAAAAAAATTAAAAAAATACCGTTGTGGCACCATTTCAAGCCAAAATACGTTGCAAAAAGGCTGTGAAATAGAGAAAATAAAAATTATCCATCCTTTCCATTCCTACCCGACGCGTGATAGAAAATTCCAAAAAAATGGCAAAAAAATTCAAAAAATTAAAAGATACCATTATGGCTTCATTTCAAGCTTTTTGGTTGGTGAAGTCCGAGAAAGAGCGAAAATAAAAATTATCGTTCTGTTCCGTTCCGTTCCGTTCCTACCCGATGCATAATGGAAAATTCCCAAAAAATAGCAAAAAAATTAAAAATATTAAAAACATACCATTATGGCTTCATTTCAATCCAAAATAGGTTGGAAAAGGCTGAGAAAGAGAGAAAATAAAATTATCGTTCCGTTTCGTTCCTACCCGACGCGTAATCGAAAATTCCATAAAAATAACAAAAAAATTAAAAAAATACCATTACGGATTCATTTCAAGCCAAAATAGGTTAGAAAATGATGAGAAAGAGAGAAAATAAAAATTATCGTTCCGTTCCGTTCCGTTCCTACCCGATGCATATTGGAAAATTCCAAAGAAATAGCAAAAAAATTAGAAAAAATCATTATGGCGTCATTTCAAACCAAAATAGGCAGGAAAAGTCTGCGAAAGAGAGAAAATAAAAACTATCCTTCCGTTCCATTCTTACCCGAGAAGTGATAAAAAATTCCTAAAAAGTGGCAAAAAAATTCAAAAATACCATTGTGGCTTCATTATAAGCAAAAATAGGTTTGAAAAGGCTGAGAAAGAGAGAAAATAAAAATTATCGTTCCGTTTCGTTCCTACCCGATGCGAAATTGAAAATTATATAAAAATAACAAAAAAATTCAAAAAATACCATTACGGATTCATTTCAAGCCAAAATAGGTTTGAAAAGGCTGGGAAAGAGAAAAAATAAAAATTATCGTTTCGTTTCGTTCTTACCCGAAGCGTAATAGAAAATTCCATAAAAATAGTAAAAAAATTCAAAAAATAAAAGAAATACCATTATGGTTCTTTCAAGCCAAAATAGGTCGGAAAAGGATGAGAAATATAGAAAATAAAAATTATCGTTTCGTTTCTTTCCTACCAAACGGGTAGTAGAAAATTGAAAAAAAATTGAAATAATTAAAAAATACCATTGTGAATTCATTTCAAGCCAAAATTGATTGGAGAAGGTTGAGAAAGAGCGAAAATAAAAATTATAGTTCCGTTACGTTCCTATCCGACGCGTAACAGAAAATTCCCAAAAAAAAGCAAAATCATTCAAAAAATTAAAAAATACCATTATGGCTTCATTTCAATCCAAAATAGGTTGGAAAAGGCTGAGAAAGAGAGAAAATAAAAATTATCGTTCCGTTTCGTTCCTACCCGACGCGTAATCGAAAATTCCATAAAAATAACAAAAAAATTAAAAAAATACCATTACGGATTCATTTCAAGCCAAAATAGGTTAGAAAATGATAAGAAAGAGAGAAAATAAAAATTATCGTTCCGTTCCGTTCCGTTCCTACCCGATGCATATTGGAAAATTCCAAAGAAATAGCAAAAAAATTAGAAAAAATCATTATGGCGTCATTTCAAACCAAAATAGGCAGGAAAAGTCTGCGAAAGAGAGAAAATAAAAACTATCCTTCCGTTCCATTCTTACCCGAGAAGTGATAAAAAATTCCTAAAAAATGGCAAAAAAATTCAAAAATACCATTGTGGCTTCATTATAAGCAAAAATAGGTTTGAAAAGGCTGAGAAAGAGAGAAAATAAAAATTATCGTTCCGTTTCGTTCCTACCCGATGCGAAATTGAAAATTCCATAAAAATAACAAAAAAATTCAAAAAATACCATTACGGATTCATTTCAAGCCAAAATAGGTTTGAAATGGCTGGGAAAGAGAAAAAATAAAAATTATCGTTTCGTTTCGTTCTTACCCAAAGCGTAATAGAAAATTCCCTAAAAATAGTAAAAAAATTCAAAAAATAAAAGAAATACCATTATGGTTCTTTCAAGCCAAAATAGGTCGGAAAAGGATGAGAAATATAGAAAATAAAAATTATCGTTTCTTTTCTTTCCTACCAAATGGGTAGTAGAAAATTGAAAAAAAATTTAAATAATTAAAAAATACCATTGTGAATTCATTTCAAGCCAAAATTGATTGGAGAAGGTTGAGAAAAAGCGAAAATAAAAATTATAGTTCCGTTGCGTTCCTATCCGACGCGTAACAGAAAATTCCCAAAAAAAAGCAAAATCATTCAAAAAATTAAAAAATACCATTATGGCTTCATTTCAATCCAAAATAGGTTGGAAAAGGCTGAGAAAGAGAGAAAATAAAAATTATCGTTCCGTTTCGTTCCTACCCGATGCGAAATTGAAAATTCCATAAAAATAACAAAAAAATTAAAAAAATACCATTACGCATTCATTTCAAGCCAAAATAGGTTTGAAAAGGCTGGGAAAGAGAAAAAATAAAAATTATCGTTTCGTTTCGTTCTTACCCGAAGCGTAATAGAAAATTCCATAAAAATAGTAAAAAAATTCAAAAAATAAAAGAAATACAATTATGGTTCATTTCAAGCCAAAATAGGTCGGAAAAGGATGAGAAATATAGAAAATAAAAATTATCATTTCGTTTCATTCCTACCAAACGGGTAGTAGAAAATTGCAAAAAAATTTAAAAAACTAAAAAATACCATTGTGGTTTCATTTCAAACCAAAATTGATTGGAGAAGGTTGAGAAAGATCGAAAATAAAAATTATAGTTCCGTTACGTTCCTGTCCGACGCGTAACAGAAAATTCCGAAAAAAAAAGCAAAATCATTCAAAAAATTAAAAAATACCATTATGGCTTCATTTCAAGCCAAAATAGGTTGGAAAAGACTGAGATAGAGAGAAAATAAAAATTATCCATCCGTTCCATTCTTACTCGAGGCGTGATAGAAAATTCCAAAAAAATGGCAAAAAAATTCAAAAAATTAAAAATTATCAATGTGGCTTCATTTTAAGCCAAAATAGGCTTGAAAAGGATGGGAAAGAGAGAAAATAAAAATTATCGTTCCGCTTCGTTCCTACCCGATGCGTAATAGAAAATTCCAAAAAAATTACAAAATAATTAAAAAAATTAAAAAAATACCGTTGTGGCACCATTTCAAGCCAAAATACGTTGCAAAAAGGCTGTGAAATAGAGAAAATAAAAATTATCCATCCTTTCCATTCCTACCCGACGCGTGATAGAAAATTCCAAAAAAATGGCAAAAAAATTCAAAAAATTAAAAGATACCATTATGGCTTCATTTCAAGCTTTTTGGTTGGTGAAGTCCGAGAAAGAGCGAAAATAAAAATTATCGTTCTGTTCCGTTCCGTTCCGTTCCTACCCGATGCATAATGGAAAATTCCCAAAAAATAGCAAAAAAATTAAAAATATTAAAAACATACCATTATGGCTTCATTTCAATCCAAAATAGGTTGGAAAAGGCTGAGAAAGAGAGAAAATAAAATTATCGTTCCGTTTCGTTCCTACCCGACGCGTAATCGAAAATTCCATAAAAATAACAAAAAAATTAAAAAAATACCATTACGGATTCATTTCAAGCCAAAATAGGTTAGAAAATGATGAGAAAGAGAGAAAATAAAAATTATCGTTCCGTTCCGTTCCGTTCCTACCCGATGCATATTGGAAAATTCCAAAGAAATAGCAAAAAAATTAGAAAAAATCATTATGGCGTCATTTCAAACCAAAATAGGCAGGAAAAGTCTGCGAAAGAGAGAAAATAAAAACTATCCTTCCGTTCCATTCTTACCCGAGAAGTGATAAAACATTCCTAAAAAGTGGCAAAAAAATTCAAAAATACCATTGTGGCTTCATTATAAGCAAAAATAGGTTTGAAAAGGCTGAGAAAGAGAGAAAATAAAAATTATCGTTCCGTTTCGTTCCTACCCGATGCGAAATTGAAAATTATATAAAAATAACAAAAAAATTCAAAAAATACCATTACGGATTCATTTCAAGCCAAAATAGGTTTGAAAAGGCTGGGAAAGAGAAAAAATAAAAATTATCGTTTCGTTTCGTTCTTACCCGAAGCATAATAGAAAATTCCATAAAAATAGTAAAAAAATTCAAAAAATAAAAGAAATACCATTATGGTTCTTTCAAGCCAAAATAGGTCGGAAAAGGATGAGAAATATAGAAAATAAAAATTATCGTTTCGTTTCTTTCCTACCAAACGGGTAGTAGAAAATTGAAAAAAAATTGAAATAATTAAAAAATACCATTGTGAATTCAATTCAAGCCAAAATTGATTGGAGAAGGTTGAGAAAGAGCGAAAATAAAAATTATAGTTCCGTTACGTTCCTATCCGACGCGTAACAGAAAATTCCCAAAAAAAAGCAAAATCATTCAAAAAATTAAAAAATACCATTATGGCTTCATTTCAATCCAAAATAGGTTGGAAAAGGCTGAGAAAGAGAGAAAATAAAAATTATCGTTCCGTTTCGTTCCTACCCGATGCGAAATTGAAAATTCCATAAAAATAACAAAAAAATTCAAAAAATACCATTACGCATTCATTTCAAAACAAAACAGGTTTGAAAAGGCTGAGAAAGAGAAAAAATAAAAATTATCATTTCGTTTCGTTCTTACCCGAAGCGTAATAGAAAATTCCATAAAAATAGTAAAAAAATTCAAAAAATAAAAGAAATACCATTATGGTTCATTTCAAGCCAAAATAGGTCGGAAAAGGATGAGAAATATAGAAAATAAAAATTATCATTTCGTTTCATTCCTACCAAACGGGTAGTAGAAAATTGCAAAAAAATTTAAAAAACTAAAAAATACCATTGTGGTTTCATTTCAAACCAAAATTGATTGGAGAAGGTTGAGAAAGATCGAAAATAAAAATTATAGTTCCGTTACGTTCCTGTCCGACGCGTAACAGAAAATTCCGAAAAAAAAAGCAAAATCATTCAAAAAATTAAAAAATACCATTATGGCTTCATTTCAAGCCAAAATAGGTTGGAAAAGACTGAGAAAGAGAGAAAATAAAAATTATCCATCCGTTCCATTCTTACTCGAGGCGTGATAGAAAATTCCAAAAAAATGGCAAAAAAATTCAAAAAATTAAAAATTATCAATGTGGCTTCATTTTAAGCCAAAATAGGCTTGAAAAGGATGGAAAAGAGAGAAAATAAAAATTATCGTTCCGCTTCGTTCCTACCCGATGCGTAATAGAAAATTCCAAAAAAATTTCAAAATAATTAAAAAAATTAAAAAAATACCGTTGTGGCACCATTTCAAGCCAAAATACGTTGCAAAAAGGCTGTGAAATAGAGAAAATAAAAATTATCCATCCTTTCCATTCCTACCCGACGCGTGATAGAAAATTCCAAAAAAATGGCAAAAAAATTCAAAAAATTAAAAGATACCATTATGGCTTCATTTCAAGCTTTTTGGTTGGTGAAGTCCGAGAAAGAGCGAAAATAAAAATTATCGTTCTGTTCCGTTCCGTTCCGTTCCTACCCGATGCATAATGGAAAATTCCCAAAAAATAGCAAAAAAATTAAAAATATTAAAAACATACCATTATGGCTTCATTTCAATCCAAAATAGGCTGGAAAAGGCTGAGAAAGAGAGAAAATAAAATTATCGTTCCGTTTCGTTCCTACCCGACGCGTAATCGAAAATTCCATAAAAGTAACAAAAAAATTAAAAAAATACCATTACGGATTCATTTCAAGCCAAAATAGGTTAGAAAATGATGAGAAAGAGAGAAAATAAAAATTATCGTTCCGTTCCGTTCCGTTCCTACCCGATGCATATTGGAAAATTCCAAGGAAATAGCAAAAAAATTAGAAAAAATCATTATGGCGTCATTTCAAACCAAAATAGGCAGGAAAAGTCTGCGAAAGAGAGAAAATAAAAACTATCCTTCCGTTCCATTCTTACCCGAGAAGTGATAAAAAATTCCTAAAAAATGGCAAAAAAATTCAAAAATACCATTGTGGCTTCATTATAAGCAAAAATAGGTTTGAAAAGGCTGAGAAAGAGAGAAAATAAAAATTATCGTTCCGTTTCGTTCCTACCCGATGCGAAATTGAAAATTATATAAAAATAACAAAAAAATTCAAAAAATACCATTACGGATTCATTTCAAGCCAAAATAGGTTTGAAAAGGCTGGGAAAGAGAAAAAATAAAAATTATCGTTTCGTTTCGTTCTTACCCGAAGCATAATAGAAAATTCCATAAAAATAGTAAAAAAATTCAAAAAATAAAAGAAATACCATTATGGTTCTTTCAAGCCAAAATAGGTCGGAAAAGGATGAGAAATATAGAAAATAAAAATTATCGTTTCGTTTCTTTCCTACCAAACGGTTAGTAGAAAATTGAAAAAAAATTGAAATAATTAAAAAATACCATTGTGAATTCAATTCAAGCCAAAATTGATTGGAGAAGGTTGAGAACGAGCGAAAATAAAAATTATAGTTCCGTTACGTTCCTATCCGACGCGTAACAGAAAATTCCCAAAAAAAAGCAAAATCATTCAAAAAATTAAAAAATACCATTATGGCTTCATTTCAATCCAAAATAGGTTGGAAAAGGCTGAGAAAGAGAGAAAATAAAAATTATCGTTCCGTTTCGTTCCTACCCGATGCGAAATTGAAAATTCCATAAAAATAACAAAAAAATTCAAAAAATATCATTACGCATTCATTTCAAGCCAAAACAGGTTTGAAAAGGCTGGGAAAGAGAAAAAATAAAAATTATCATTTCGTTTCGTTCTTACCCGAAGCGTAATAGAAAATTCCATAAAAATAGTAAAAAAATTCAAAAAATAAAAGAAATAACATTATGGTTCATTTCAAGCCAAAATAGGTCGGAAAAGGATGAGAAATATAGAAAATAAAAATTATCATTTCGTTTCATTCCTACCAAACGGGTAGTAGAAAATTGCAAAAAAATTTAAAAAACTAAAAAATACCATTGTGGTTTCATTTCAAACCAAAATTGATTGGAGAAGGTTGAGAAAGATCGAAAATAAAAATTATAGTTCCGTTACGTTCCTGTCCGACGCGTAACAGAAAATTCCGAAAAAAAAAGCAAAATCATTCAAAAAATTAAAAAATACCATTATGGCTTCATTTCAAGCCAAAATAGGTTGGAAAAGACTGAGAAAGAGAGAAAATAAAAATTATCCATCCGTTCCATTCTTACTCGAGGCGTGATAGAAAATTCCAAAAAAATGGCAAAAAAATTCAAAAAATTAAAAATTATCAATGTGGCTTCATTTTAAGCCAAAATAGGCTTGAAAAGGATGGAAAAGAGAGAAAATAAAAATTATCGTTCCGCTTCGTTCCTACCCGATGCGTAATAGAAAATTCCAAAAAAATTACAAAATAATTAAAAAAATTAAAAAAATACCGTTGTGGCACCATTTCAAGCCAAAATACGTTGCAAAAAGGCTGTGAAATAGAGAAAATAAAAATTATCCATCCTTTCCATTCCTACCCGACGCGTGATAGAAAATTCCAAAAAAATGGCAAAAAAATTCAAAAAATTAAAAGATACCATTATGGCTTCATTTCAAGCTTTTTGGTTGGTGAAGTCCGAGAAAGAGCGAAAATAAAAATTATCGTTCTGTTCCGTTCCGTTCCGTTCCTACCCGATGCATAATGGAAAATTCCCAAAAAATAGCAAAAAAATTAAAAATATTAAAAACATACCATTATGGCTTCATTTCAATCCAAAATAGGCTGGAAAAGGCTGAGAAAGAGAGAAAATAAAATTATCGTTCCGTTTCGTTCCTACCCGACGCGTAATCGAAAATTCCAAAAAATAACAAAAAAATTAAAAAAATACCATTACGGATTCATTTCAAGCCAAAATAGGTTAGAAAATGATGAGAAAGAGAGAAAATAAAAATTATCGTTCCGTTCCGTTCCGTTCCTACCCGATGCATATTGGAAAATTCCAAGGAAATAGCAAAAAAATTAGAAAAAATCATTATGGCGTCATTTCAAACCAAAATAGGCAGGAAAAGTCTGCGAAAGAGAGAAAATAAAAACTATCCTTCCGTTCCATTCTTACCCGAGAAGTGATAAAAAATTCCTAAAAAATGGCAAAAAAATTCAAAAATACCATTGTGGCTTCATTATAAGCAAAAATAGGTTTGAAAAGGCTGAGAAAGAGAGAAAATAAAAATTATCGTTCCGTTTCGTTCCTACCCGATGCGAAATTGAAAATTATATAAAAATAACAAAAAAATTCAAAAAATACCATTACGGATTCATTTCAAGCCAAAATAGGTTTGAAAAGGCTGGGAAAGAGAAAAAATAAAAATTATCGTTTCGTTTCGTTCTTACCCGAAGCATAATAGAAAATTCCATAAAAATAGTAAAAAAATTCAAAAAATAAAAGAAATACCATTATGGTTCTTTCAAGCCAAAATAGGTCGGAAAAGGATGAGAAATATAGAAAATAAAAATTATCGTTTCGTTTCTTTCCTACCAAACGGGTAGTAGAAAATTGAAAAAAAATTGAAATAATTAAAAAATACCATTGTGAATTCAATTCAAGCCAAAATTGATTGGAGAAGGTTGAGAACGAGCGAAAATAAAAATTATAGTTCCGTTACGTTCCTATCCGACGCGTAACAGAAAATTCCCAAAAAAAAGCAAAATCATTCAAAAAATTAAAAAATACCATTATGGCTTCATTTCAATCCAAAATAGGTTGGAAAAGGCTGAGAAAGAGAGAAAATAAAAATTATCGTTCCGTTTCGTTCCTACCCGATGCGAAATTGAAAATTCCATAAAAATAACAAAAAAATTCAAAAAATATCATTACGCATTCATTTCAAGCCAAAACAGGTTTGAAAAGGCTGGGAAAGAGAAAAAATAAAAATTATCATTTCGTTTCGTTCTTACCCGAAGCGTAATAGAAAATTCCATAAAAATAGTAAAAAAATTCAAAAAATAAAAGAAATACCATTATGGTTCATTTCAAGCCAAAATAGGTCGGAAAAGGATGAGAAATATAGAAAATAAAAATTATCATTTCGTTTCATTCCTACCAAACGGGTAGTAGAAAATTGCAAAAAAATTTAAAAAACTAAAAAATACCATTGTGGTTTCATTTCAAACCAAAATTGATTGGAGAAGGTTGAGAAAGATCGAAAATAAAAATTATAGTTCCGTTACGTTCCTGTCCGACGCGTAACAGAAAATTCCGAAAAAAAAAGCAAAATCATTCAAAAAATTAAAAAATACCATTATGGCTTCATTTCAAGCCAAAATAGGTTGGAAAAGACTGAGAAAGAGAGAAAATAAAAATTATCCATCCGTTCCATTCTTACTCGAGGCGTGATAGAAAATTCCAAAAAAATGGCAAAAAAATTCAAAAAATTAAAAATTATCAATGTGGCTTCATTTTAAGCCAAAATAGGCTTGAAAAGGATGGAAAAGAGAGAAAATAAAAATTATCGTTCCGCTTCGTTCCTACCCGATGCGTAATAGAAAATTCCAAAAAAATTACAAAATAATTAAAAAAATTAAAAAAATACCGTTGTGGCACCATTTCAAGCCAAAATACGTTGCAAAAAGGCTGTGAAATAGAGAAAATAAAAATTATCCATCCTTTCCATTCCTACCCGACGCGTGATAGAAAATTCCAAAAAAATGGCAAAAAAATTCAAAAAATTAAAAGATACCATTATGGCTTCATTTCAAGCTTTTTGGTTGGTGAAGTCCGAGAAAGAGCGAAAATAAAAATTATCGTTCTGTTCCGTTCCGTTCCGTTCCTACCCGATGCATAATGGAAAATTCCCAAAAAATAGCAAAAAAATTAAAAATATTAAAAACATACCATTATGGCTTCATTTGAATCCAAAATAGGTTGGAAAAGGCTGAGAAAGAGAGAAAATAAAATTATAGTTCCGTTTCGTTCCTACCCGACGCGTAATCGAAAATTCCATAAAAATAACAAAAAAATTAAAAAAATACCATTACGGATTCATTTCAAGCCAAAATAGGTTAGAAAATGATGAGAAAGAGAGAAAATAAAAATTATCGTTCCGTTCCGTTCCGTTCCTACCCGATGCATATTGGAAAATTCCAAAGAAATAGCAAAAAAATTAGAAAAAATCATTATGGCGTCATTTCAAACCAAAATAGGCAGGAAAAGTCTGCGAAAGAGAGAAAATAAAAACTATCCTTCCGTTCCATTCTTACCCGAGAAGTGATAAAAAATTCCTAAAAAATGGCAAAAAAATTCAAAAATACCATTGTGGCTTCATTATAAGCAAAAATAGGTTTGAAAAGGCTGAGAAAGAGAGAAAATAAAAATTATCGTTCCGTTTCGTTCCTACCCGATGCGAAATTGAAAATTATATAAAAATAACAAAAAAATTCAAAAAATACCATTACGGATTCATTTCAAGCCAAAATAGGTTTGAAAAGGCTGGGAAAGAGAAAAAATAAAAATTATCGTTTCGTTTCGTTCTTACCCGAAGCGTAATAGAAAATTCCATAAAAATAGTAAAAAAATTCAAAAAATAAAAGAAATACCATTATGGTTCTTTCAAGCCAAAATAGGTCGGAAAAGGATGAGAAATATAGAAAATAAAAATTATCGTTTCGTTTCTTTCCTACCAAACGGGTAGTAGAAAATTGAAAAAAAATTGAAATAATTAAAAAATACCATTGTGAATTCATTTCAAGCCAAAATTGATTGGAGAAGGTTGAGAGAGAGCGAAAATAAAAATTATAGTTCCGTTACGTTCCTATCCGACGCGTAACAGAAAATTCCCAAAAAAAAGCAAAATCATTCAAAAAATTAAAAAACACCATTATGGCTTCATTTCAATCCAAAATAGGTTGGAAAAGGCTGAGAAAGAGAGAAAATAAAAATTATCGTTCCGTTTCGTTCCTACCCGATGCGAAATTGAAAATTCCATAAAAATAACAAAAAAATTAAAAAAATACCATTACGCATTCATTTCAAGCCAAAATAGGTTTGAAAATGCTGGGAAAGAGAAAAAATAAAAATTATCGTTTCTTTTCGTTCTTACCCGAAGCGTAATAGAAAATTCCATAAAAATAGTAAAAAAATTCAAAAAATAAAAGAAATACCATTATGGTTCATTTCAAGCCAAAATAGGTCGGAAAAGGATGAGAAATATAGAAAATAAAAATTATCATTTCGTTTCATTCCTACCAAACGGGTAGTAGAAAATTGCAAAAAAATTTAAAAAACTAAAAAATACCATTGTGGTTTCATTTCAAACCAAAATTGATTGGAGAAGGTTGAGAAAGATCGAAAATAAAAATTATAGTTCCGTTACGTTCCTGTCCGACGCGTAACAGAAAATTCCGAAAAAAAAAAGAAATATCATTCAAAAAATTAAAAAAGACCATTATGGCTTCATTTCAAGCCAAAATAGGTTGGAAAAGACTGAGAAAGAGAGAAAATAAAAATTATCCATCCGTTCCATTCTTACTCGAGGCGTGATAGAAAATTCCAAAAAAATGGCAAAAAAATTCAAAAAATTAAAAATTATCAATGTGGCTTCATTTTAAGCCAAAATAGGCTTGAAAAGGATGGGAAAGAGAGAAAATAAAAATTATCGTTCCGCTTCGTTCCTACCCGATGCGTAATAGAAAATTCCAAAAAAATTACAAAATAATTAAAAAAAATTAAAAAAATACCGTTGTGGCATCATTTCAAGCCAAAATACGTTGCAAAAAGGCTGTGAGATAGAGAAAATAAAAATTATCCATCCTTTCCATTCCTACCCGACGCGTGATAGAAAATTCCAAAAAAATGGCAAAAAAATTCAAAAAATTAAAAGATACCATTATGGCTTCATTTCAAGCTTTTTGGTTGGTGAAGTCCGAGAAAGAGCGAAAATAAAAATTATCGTTCTGTTCCGTTCCGTTCCGTTCCTACCCGATGCATAATGGAAAATTCCCAAAAAATAGCAAAAAAATTAAAAATATTAAAAACATACCATTATGGCTTCATTTCAATCCAAAATAGGTTGGAAAAGGCTGAGAAAGAGAGAAAATAAAATTATCGTTCCGTTTCGTTCCTACCCGACGCCTAATCGAAAATTCCATAAAAATAACAAAAAAATTAAAAAAATACCATTACGGATTCATTTCAAGCCAAAATAGGTTAGAAAATGATGAGAAAGAGAGAAAATAAAAATTATCGTTCCGTTCCGTTCCGTTCCGTTCCTACCCGATGCATATTGGAAAATTCCACAGAAATAGCAAAAAAATTAGAAAAAATCATTATGGCGTCATTTCAAACCAAAATAGGCAGGAAAAGTCTGCGAAAGAGAGAAAATAAAAACTATCCTTCCGTTCCATTCTTACCCGAGAAGTGACAAAAAATTCCTAAAAAATGGCAAAAAAATTCAAAAATACCATTGTGGCTTCATTATAAGCAAAAATAGGTTTGAAAAGGCTGGGAAAGAGAGAAAATAAAAATTATCGTTTCGTTTAGTTCTTACCCGAAGTGTAATAGAAAATTCCAAAAAAATAGCAAAAAAATTCAAAAAATAAAAGATACCATTATGGCTTCATTTCAAGCTTTTTGGTTGGTGAAGTCCGAGAAAGAGCGAAAATAAAAATTATCCTTCCGTTCCATTCTTACTCGAGGCGTGATAAAAAATTCCAAAAAAATGGCAAGAAAATTAAAAAAATTAAAAACAAACCATTACGGCTTCATTTCAATCCAAAATAGGTTGGAAAAGGCTGAGAAAGAGAAAATAAAAATTATCGTTCCGTTTCTTTCCTACCAGACGTGTAATCGAAAATTACATAAAAAAAAACAAAAAAAAATTAAAAAAATACCATTACGGATTCATTTCAAGGCAAAATAGGATGGAAAATGATGAGAAAGAGAGAAAATAAAAATTATCATTCCGTTCCGTTCCGTTCCTACCCGATGCATATTGGAAAATTCCAAAGAAATAGCAAAAAAATTAAAAAAAATCATTATGGCGTCATTTCAAGCCAAAATAGGCAGGAAAAGGCTGCGAAAGAGAAAAAATAAAAACTATGATTCCGTTCCATTCTTACCCGAGAAGTATTAAAAAATTCCTAAAAAATGGCAAAAAAATTCAAAAATACCATTGTGGCTTCATTATAAGCCAAAATAGGTTCGAAAAGGCTGGGAAAGAGAGAAAATAAAAATTATCGTTTCGTTTCGTTCTTACCCGAAGCGTAATATAAAATTCCAAAAAAATAGCAAAAAAATTCAAAAAATTAAAAGATACCATTATGGCTTCATTTCAAGCTTTTTGGTTGGTGAAGTCCGAGAAAGGGCGAAAATAAAAATTATCGTTCCGTTCCGTTCCTACCCGATGCATAATGGAAAATTCCCAAAAAATAGCAAAAAAATTAAAAATATTAAAAAAATACCATTATGGCGTCATTTCAAGCCAAAATAGGCAGGAAAAGGCTGCGAAAGAAAGAAAATAAAAACTATCATTCCGTTCCATTCTTACCCAAGAAGTTATAAAAAATTCCAGAAAATTCCAAAAAAATAACAAAATAATTAAAAAAATTAAAAAATACCGTTGTGGCTTCATTTCAAGCCAAAATACGTTGCAAAAAGGCTGTGAAAGAGAGAAAATAAAAATTATCCTTCCGTTCTATTCCTACAAGACGCGTGATAGAAAATTCCAAAAAAATAGCAAAAAAATTCAAAAAATTAAAAGATACCATTATGGCTTCATTTCAAGCTTTTTGGTTGGTGATGTCTGAGAAAGAACGAAAACAAAAATTATCGTTCTGTTCCGTTCCGTTCCGTTCCTACCCGATGCATAATGGAAAATTCCCAAAAAATAGCAAAAAAATTAAAAATATTAAAAACATACCATTATGGCTTCATTTCAATCCAAAATAGGTTGGAAAAGGCTGAGAAAGAGAGAAAATAAAATTATCGTTCCGTTTCGTTCCTACCCGACGCGTAATCGAAAATTCCATAAAAATAACAAAAAAATTAAAAAAATACCATTACGGATTCATTTCAAGCCAAAATAGGTTCGAAAATGATGAGAAAGAGAGAAAATAAAAATTATCGTTCCGTTCCGTTCCGTTCCTACCCGATGCATATTGGAAAATTCCAAAGAAATAGCAAAAAAATTCAAAAAATTAAAAGATACCATTATGGCTTCATTTCAAGCTTTTTGGTTGGTGATGTCTGAGAAAGAACGAAAATAAAAATTATCGTTCTGTTCCGTTCCGTTCCGTTCCTACCCGATGCATAATGGAAAATTCCCAAAAAATAGCAAAAAAATTAAAAATATTAAAAACATACCATTATGGCTTCATTTCAATCCAAAATAGGTTGGAAAAGGCTGCGAAAGAGAGAAAATAAAAACTATCCTTCCGTTCCATTCTTACCCGAGAAGTGATAAAAAATTCCTAAAAAATGGCAAAAAAATTCAAAAAATTAAAAAATATCATTATGGCTTCATTTCAAGCCAAAATAGGTTGGAAAAGACTGAGAAAGAGAGAAAATAAAAATTATCCTTCCGTTCCGTTCCGTTCCTACCCGATGCATATTGGAAAATTCCAAAGAAATAGCAAAAAAATTAGAAAAAATCATTATGGCGTCATTTCAAGCCAAAATAGGCAGGAAAAGGCTGCGAAAGAGAGAAAATAAAAATTATCCTTCCGTTCCATTCTTACTCGAGGCGTGATAGAAAATTCCAAAAAAATGGCAAAAAAATTCAGAAAATTAAAAAATATCATTGTGGCCTCATTTTTAGCCAAAATAGGCTTGAAAAGGCTGGGAAAGAGAGAAAATAGAAATTATGGTTCCGCTTCGTTCCTATCCGATGCGTAGTAGAAAATTCCAAAAAAATAACATAAAAACAAAAAAAAATTAAAAAATACCGTTGTGGCTTCATTTCAAGCTAAAATACGTTGCAAAAAGGCTGTGAAAGAGCGAAAACAAAAATTATCGTTCCGTTCCGTTCCTACCCGATGCATAATGGAAAATTCCAATAAAATAGCAAAAAATATTAAAAATATTAAAAAAATACCATTATGGCTTCATTTCAATCCAAAATAGGTTGGAAAAGGCTGAGAAAGAGAAAATAAAAATTATCGTTCCGTTTCGTTCCTACCCGATGCGTAATCGAAAATTACATAAAAAAACAAAAAAATTAAAAAAATACCATTATGGATTCATTTCAAGCCAAAATAGGTTGGAAAATGATGAGAAAGAGAGAAAATAAAAATTATCGTTCCGTTCCGTTCCGTTCCTACCCGATGCATATTGGAAAATTCCAAAGAAATAGCAAAAAAATTAGAAAAAATCATTATGGCGTCATTTCAAGCCAAAATAGGCAGGAAAAGGCTGCGAAAGAGAGAAAATAAAAACTATCCTTCCGTTCCATTCTTACCCGAGAAGTGATAAAAAATTCCTAAAAAATGGCAAAAAAATTCAAAAATACCATTGTGGCTTCATTATAAGCAAAAATAGGTTTGAAAAGGCTGGGAAAGAGAGAAAATAAAAATTATCGTTTCGTTTAGTTCTTACCCGAAGCGTAATATAAAATTCCAAAAAAATAGCAAAAAAATTCAAAAAATTAAAAGATACCATTATGGCTTCATTTCAAGCTTTTTGGTTGGTGAAGTCCGAGAAAGGGCGAAAATAAAAATTATCGTTCCGTTCCGTTCCTACCCGATGAATAATGGAAAATTCCCAAAAAATAGCAAAAAAATGAAAAATATTAAAAAAATCCCATTATGGCGTCATTTCAAGCCAAAATAGGCAGGAAAAGGCTGCGAAAGAAAGAAAATAAAAACTATCATTCCGTTCCATTCTTACTCGAGAAGTTATAAAAAATTCCAGAAAATTCCAAAAAAATATCAAAATAATTAAAAAAATTAAAAAATACCGTTGTGGCTTCATTTCAAGCCAAAATACGTTGCAAAAAGGCTGTGAAAGAGAGAAAATAAAAATTATCCTTCCGTTCCATTCCTACCCGACGCGTGATATAAAATTGCAAAAAAATTCAAAAACTTAAAAGATACCATTATGGCTTCATTTCAAGCTTTTTGGTTGGTAAAGTCCGAGAAAGAGCGAAAACAAAATTTATCGTTCCGTTACGTTCCTACCAGATGCATAAGGGAAAATTCCAAAAAATAGCAAAAGAAATTAAAAATATTAAAAAATTACAATTATTGCTCCATTTCAATCCAAAATAGGTTGGAAAAGGTTGAGAAAGAGAAAATAAGAATTATCGTTCCGTTACGTTCCTATCCGACGCGTAACAGAAAATTCCCAAAAAAAAGCAAAATAATTGAAAAAATTAAAATATACCATTATGGCTTTATTTCAAGCCAAAATTGATTGGAAAAGACTGAGAAAGAGAGAAAATAAAAATTATCCTTCCGTTCCATTCTTACTCGAGGCGTGATAGAAAATTCCAAAAAAATTAAAAAAATTAAAAAAATATCATTGTGTCTTCATTTTAAGCCAAAATAGGCTTGAAAAGAATGGGAAAGAGAGAAAATAAAAATTATCCTTCCGTTCTATTCCTACAAGACGCGTGATAGAAAATTCCAAAAAAATAGCAAAAAAATTCAAAAAATTAAAAGATACCATTATGGCTTCATTTCAAGCTTTTTGGTTGGTGATGTCTGAGAAAGAACGAAAACAAAAATTATCGTTCTGTTCCGTTCCGTTCCGTTCCTACCCGATGCATAATGGAAAATTCCCAAAAAATAGCAAAAAAATTAAAAATATTAAAAAAATACCATTATGGCGTCATTTCAAGCCAAAATAGGCAGGAAAAGGCTGAGAAAGAGAGAAAATAAAAACTATCATTCCGTTCCATTCTTACCCGAGAAGTTATAAAAAATTCCAGAAAATTCCAAAAAAATAACAAAATAATTAAAAAAATTAAAAAATACCGTTGTGGCTTCATTTCAAGCCAAAATACGTTGCAAAAAGGCTGTGAAAGAGAGAAAATAAAAATTATCTTTCCGTTCCATTCCTACCCGACGCGTGATATAAAATTCCAAAAAAATAGCAAAAAAATTCAAAAAATTAAAAGATACCATTATGGCTTCATTTCAAGCTTTTTGGTAGGTAAAGTCCGAGAAAGAGCGAAAACAAAATTTATCGTTCCGTTACGTTCCTACCCGATGCATAAGGGAAAATTCCAAAAAAATAGCAAAAGAAATTAAAAATATTAAAAAATTACCATTATTGCTCCATTTCAATCCAAAATAGGTTGGAAAAGGTTGAGAAAGAGAAAATAAGAATTATCGTTCCGTTACGTTCCTATCCGACGCGTAACAGAAAATTCCCAAAAAAATAGCAAAATAATTGAAAAAATTAAAAAAATACCATTATGGCTTTATTTCAAGCCAAAATTGATTGGAAAAGACTGAGAAAGAGAGAAAATAAAAATTATCCTTCCGTTCCATTCTTACTCGACGCGTGATAGAAAATTCCAAAAAAATAGCAAAAAAATTCAAAAAATTAAATGATACCATTATGGCTTCATTTCAAGCTTTTTGGTTGGTGAAGTCCGAGAAAGAGCGAAAATAAAAATTATCGTTCTGTTCCGTTCCGTTCCGTTCCTACCCGATGCATAATGGAAAATTCCCAAAAAATAGCAAAAAAATTAAAAATATTAAAAACATACCATTATGGCTTCATTTCAATCCAAAATAGGTTGGAAAAGGCTGAGAAAGAGAGAAAATAAAATTATCGTTCCGTTTCGTTCCTACCCGACGCGTAATCGAAAATTCCATAAAAATAACAAAAAAATTAAAAAAATACCATTACGGATTCATTTCAATCCAAAATAGGTTAGAAAATGATGAGAAAGAGAGAAAATAAAAATTATCGTTCCGTTCCGTTCCGTTCCTACCCGATGCATATTGGAAAATTCCAAAGAAATAGCAAAAAAATTAGAAAAAATCATTATGGCGTCATTTCAAGCCAAAATAGGCAGGAAAAGGCTGCGAAAGAGAGAAAATAAAAACTATCCTTCCGTTCCATTCTTAACCAAGAAGTGATAAAAAATTCCTAAAAAATGGCAAAAAAATTCAAAAAATTAAAAAATACCATTATGGCTTCATTTCAAGCCAAAATAGGTTGAAAAAGACTGAGAAAGAGAGAAAATAAAAATTATCCTTCCGTTCCATTCTTACTCGAGGCGTGATAGAAAATTCCAAAAAAATGGCAAAAAAATTCAGAAAATTAAAAAATATCATTGTGGCCTCATTTTTAGCCAAAATAGGCTTGAAAAGGCTGGGAAAGAGAGAAAATAGAAATTATGGTTCCACTTCGTTCCAATCCGATCGGTAGTAGAAAATTCCAAAAAAATAACATAAAAACAAAAAAAAATTAAAAAAGAACAAAGTTTCTCTCCAAACTAGTTTGGAGAGAAACCCTACAAACTCATCATATATCTTTATATTGAATGTAAATTTTGAAAATCTAACCGTTAGATTGTATGTTCTTATTACATGCTTAATGCTTACAAAATTTCAAGAAAATCAAAGATCAATTGCTATGTCATCAAATAAATGTTATAATATCAATTTTTTGTATTCTAAAGTTGTATATAAAAAATAAGTTAGTTAATCAAATAATAAATAACATCCGATTTGAATGAAATTTGATATGCATGTTAAAAACATAAGGAACATGAAACTCAACGGTTAGATTTTCAAAATTCACATTCTATACAAAGATATATGATGAGTTTGTAGGGTTTCTCTCCAAACTAGTTTGGAGAGAAACTTTGTTCATTAAAAAATACCGTTGTGGCTTCATTTCAAGCTAAAATACGTTGCAAAAAGGCTGTGAAAGAGCGAAAACAAAAATTATCGTTCCGTTCGGTTCCTACCCGATGCATAATGGAAAATTTCAATAAAATAGCAAAAAATATTAAAAATATTAAAAAAATACCATTATGGCTTCATTTCAATCCAAAATAGGTTGGAAAAGGCTGAGAAAGAGAAAATAAAAATTATCGTTCCGTTTCGTTTCTACCCGATGCGTAATCGAAAATTACATAAAAAAACAAAAAAATTAAAAAAATACCATTACGGATTCATTTCAAGCCAAAATAGGTTGGAGAATGATGAGAAAGAGAGAAAATAAAAATTATCGTTCCGTTCCGTTCCGTTCCTACCCGATGCATATTGGAAAATTCCAAAGAAATAGCAAAAAAATTAGAAAAAATTATTATGGCGTCATTTCAAGCCAAAATAGGCAGGAAAAGGCTGCGAAAGAGAGAAAATAAAAACTATCCTTCCGTTCCATTCTTACCCGAGAAGTGATAAAAAATTCCTAAAAAATGGCAAAAAAATTCAAAAATACCATTGTGGCTTCATTATAAGCAAAAATAGGTTTGAAAAGGCTGGGAAAGAGAGAAAATAAAAATTATCGTTTCGTTTAGTTCTTACCCGAAGCGTAATATAAAATTCCAAAAAAATAGCAAAAAAATTCAAAAAATTAAAAGATACCATTATGGCTTCATTTCAAGCTTTTTGGTTGGTGAAGTCCGAGAAAGGACGAAAATAAAAATTATCGTTCCGTTCCGTTCCTACTCGATGCATAATGGAAAATTCCCAAAAAATAGCAAAAAAATTAAAAGTATTAAAAAAATACCATTATGGCGTCATTTCAAGCCAAAATAGGCAGGAAAAGGCTGCGAAAGAAAGAAAATAAAAACTATCATTCCGTTCCATTCTTACCCGAGAAGTTATAAAAAATTCCAGAAAATTCCAAAAAAATAACAAAATAATTAAAAAAATTAAAAAATACCGTTGTGGCTTCATTTCAAGCCAAAATACGTTGCAAAAAGGTTGTGAAAGAGAGAAAATAAAAATTATCCTTCCGTTCCATTCCTACCCGACGCGTGATATAAAATTCCAAAAAAATAGCAAAAAAATTCAAAAACTTAAAAGATACAATTATGGCTTCATTTCAAGCTTTTTGGTTGAGAAAGAGAAAATAAGAATTATCGTTCCGTTACGTTCCTATTCGACGCGTAACAGAAAATTCCCAAAAAAATAGCAAAATAATTGAAAAAATTAAAAAATACCATTATGGCTTTATTTCAAGCCAAAATTGATTGGAAAAGACTGAGAAAGAGAGAAAATAAAAATTATCCTTCCGTTCCATTCTTACTCGAGGCGTGATAGAAAATTCCAAAAAAATGGCAAAAAAATTCAAAAAATTAAAAAAATATCATTGTGTCTTCATTTTAAGCCAAAATAGGCTTGAAAAGAATGGGAAAGAGAGAAAATAAAAATTATCCTTCCGTTCTATTCCTACAAGACGCGTGATAGAAAATTCCAAAAAAATAGCAAAAAAATTCAAAAAATTAAAAGATACCATTATGGCTTCATTTCAAGCTTTTTGATTGGTGATGTCTGAGAAAGAACGAAAATAAAAATTATCGTTCTGTTCCGTTCCGTTCCGTTCCTACCCGATGCATAATGGAAAATTCCCAAAAAATAGCAAAAAAATTAAAAATATTAAAAACATACCATTATGGCTTCATTTCAATCCAAAATAGGTTGGAAAAGGCTGAGAAAGAGAGAAAATAAAATTATCGTTTCGTTTCGTTCCTACCCGACGCGTAATCGAAAATTATATAAAAATAACAAAAAAATTAAAAAAATACCACTACGGATTCATTTCAAGCCAAAATAGGTTAGAAAAATGATGAGAAAGAGAGAAAATAAAAATTATCGTTCCGTTCCGTTCCGTTCCTACCCGATGCACATTGGAAAATTCCAAAGAAATAGCAAAAAAATTAGAAAAAATCATTATGGCGTCATTTCAAGCCAAAATAGGCAGGAAAAGGCTGCGAAAGAGAGAAAATAAAAACTATCCTTCCGTTCCATTCTTACCCGAGAAGTGATAAAAAATTCCTAAAAAATGGCAAAAAAATTCAAAAAATTAAAAAATACCATTATGGCTTCATTTCAAGCCAAAATAGGTTGGAAAAGACTGAGAAAGAGAGAAAATAAAAATTATCCTTCCGTTCCATTCTTACTCGAGGCGTGATAGAAAATTCCAAAAAAATGGCAAAAAAATTCAGAAAATTAAAAAATATCATTGTGGCCTCGTTTTTAGCCAAAATAGGCTTGAAAAGGCTGGGAAAGAGAGAAAATAGAAATTATGGTTCCGCTTCGTTCCTATCCGATGCGTAGTAGAAAATTCCAAAAAAATAACATAAAAACAAAAAAAAATTAAAAAATACCGTTGTGGCTTCATTTCAAGCTAAAATACGTTGCAAAAAAATTCCTTCCGTTCGATTGATTGGAGAAGGTTGAGAAAGAGCGAAAATAAAAATTATAGTTCTGTTACGTTCCTATCCGACGCGTAACTGAAAATTCCCAAAAAAATAGCAAAATCGTTCAAAAAATTAAAAAATACCATTATTGCTTCATTTCAAGCCAGAATAGGATGGAAAAGACTGAGAAAAAGAGAAAATAAAAATTATCCTTCCGTTCCATTCTTACTCAAGTCGTGATAGAAAATTCCAAAACAATGGCAAAAAAATTCAAAAAATTAAAAAATATCATTGTGGCTTCATCTTCAGCCAAAATAGGCTTGAAAAGGATGGGAAAGAAAGAAAATAAAAATTATCGTTCCGCTTCGTTTCTACTCGATGCGTAATAGAAAATTCCAAAAAAAATAACAAAATAATTAAAAAAATTAAAAAATTCCGTTGTGGCTTCAGTTCAAGCCAAAATACGTTGCAAAAAGGCTGTGAAAGAGAGAAAATAAAAATTATCCTTCCGTTCGATTCCTACCCGACGCGTGATAGAAAATTCCAAAAAAATAGCAAAAAAATTCAAAAACTTAAAAGATACCATTATGGCTTCATTTCAAGCTTTTTGGTTGGTAAAGTCCGAGAAAGAGGGAAAACAAAAATTATCGTTCCATTCTGTTCCTACCCGATGCATAATGGAAAATTCCAAAAAAAAAGCAAAAAATATTTAAAAAATACCATTATGGCTTCATTTCAATCCAAAATAAGTTGGAAAAGGCTGAGAAAGAGAAAATAAAAATTATCGTTCCGTTTCGTTCCTACCCGATGCGTAATCGAAAATCACATAAAAATAACAAAAAAATTAAAAAAATACCATTACGGATTCATTTCAAGCCAAAATAGGTTGGAAAATGATGAGAAAGAGAGAAAATAAAAATTATCGTTCCGTTCCGTTCCTACCCGATGCATAATGGAAAATTCCAATCAAATAGCACTATGGCGTCATTTCAAGTAAAAATAGGTTGGAAAATGGTGTGAAAGAGAGAAAATAAACATTATCGTTCTGTTTCGTTCCTACCCTATGCGTAATAGAAAATTCAAAAAAAATAACAAAAAAATTTTAAAAATACCATTATGAATTCATTTCAAGCCAAAATACGTTGGAAAATGATGAGAAAGAGAGAAAATAAAAATTACTGTTATGGTTGCTTCATTTCAAGCTTTTTGGTTGGTAAAGTCCGAGAAAGAGCGAAAACAAAAATTATCGTTCCGTTCCGTTCCGTTCCTGCCCGATGCAAAATGGAAAATTCCAAAGAAATAGCAAAAAAATTAAAAAAATTAAAAAAAATCATTATGGTGTCATTTCAAGCCAAAATAGGCAGGAAAAGGCTGCGAAAGAGAGAAAATAAAATATATCCTTCCGTTCTATTCTTACCCGAGGAGTGATAAAAAATTCCTAAAAAATGGCAAAAAAATTCAAAAAATTAAAAAATACCATTGTGGCTTCATTATAAGCCGAAATAGGTTAGAAAAGGCTGGGAAAGAGAGAAAATAAAAATTATCGTTTCGTTTCGTTCTTACCCGAAGCGTAATAGAAAATTCCATAAAAATAGTTAAAAAATTCAAAAAATAAAAGAAATACCATTATGGTTCATTTCAAGCCAAAATAGGGCGGAAAAGGATGAGAAATATAGAAAATAAAAATTATCGTTTCGTTTCTTTTCTACCAAACGGGTAGTAGAAAACTGAAAAAAAATTTAAGAAATTAAAAAATACCATTGTGAATTCATTTCAAGCCAAAATTGATTGGAGAAGGTTGAGAAAGAGCGAAAATAAAAATTATAGTTCTGGTACGTTCCTATCCGACGCGTAACTGAAAATTCCGAAAAAAATAGCAAAATCGTTCAAAAAATTAAAAAATACCATTATTGCTTCATTTCAAGCCAGAATAGGTTGGAAAAGACTGAGAAAGAGAGAAAATAAAAATTATCCTTCCGTTCCATTCTTACTCGAGTCGTGATAGAAAATTCCAAAACAATGGCAAAAAAATTCAAAAAATTAAAAAATATCATTGTGGCTTCATCTTCAGCCAAAATAGGCTTGAAAAGGATGGGAAAGAAAGAAAATAAAAATTATCGTTCCGCTTCGTTTCTACTCGATGCGTAATAGAAAATTCCAAAAAAATAACAAAATAATTAAAAAAATTAAAAAATTCCGTTGTGGCTTCAGTTCAAGCCAAAATACGTTGCAAAAAGGCTGTGAAAGAGAGAAAATAAAAATTATCCTTCCGTTCGATTCCTACCCGACGCGTGATAGAAAATTCCAAAAAAATAGCAAAAAAATTCAAAAACTTAAAAGATACCATTATGGCTTCATTTCAAGCTTTTTGGTTGGTAAAGTCCGAGAAAGAGGGAAAACAAAAATTATCGTTCCATTCCGTTCCTACCCGATGCATAATGGAAAATTCCAAAAAAAAAGCAAAAAATATTTAAAAAATACCATTATGGCTTCATTTCAATCCAAAATAAGTTGGAAAAGGCTGAGAAAGAGAAAATAAAAATTATCGTTCCGTTTCGTTCCTACCCGATGCGTAATCGAAAATCACATAAAAATAACAAAAAAATTAAAAAAATACCATTATGGATTCATTTCAAGCCAAAATAGGTTGGAAAATGATGAGAAAGAGAGAAAATAAAAATTATCGTTCCGTTCCATTCCTACCCGATGCATAATGGAAAATTCCAATCAAATAGCACTATGGCGTCATTTCAAGTCAAAATAGGTTGGAAAATGGTGTGAAAGAGAGAAAATAAAAATTATCGTTCTGTTTCGTTCCTACCCTATGCGTAATAGAAAATTCAAAAAAAATAACAAAAAAATTTTAAAAATACCATTATGAATTCATTTCAAGCCAAAATACGTTGGAAAATGATGAGAAAGAGAGAAAATAAAAATTACTGTTATGGTTGCTTCATTTCAAGCTTTTTGGTTGGTAAAGTCCGAGAAAGAGCGAAAACAAAAATTATCGTTCCGTTCCGTTCCGTTCCTGCCCGATGCAAAATGGAAAATTCCAAAGAAATAGCAAAAAAATTAAAAAAATTAAAAAAAATCCTTATGGTGTCATTTCAAGCCAAAATAGGCAGGAAAAGGCTGCGAAAGAGAGAAAATAAAATATATCCTTCCGTTCTATTCTTACCCGAGGAGTGATAAAAAATTCCTAAAAAATGGCAAAAAAATTCAAAAAATTAAAAAATACCATTGTGGCTTCATTATAAGCCGAAATAGGTTAGAAAAGGCTGGGAAAGAGAGAAAATAAAAATTATCGTTTCGTTTCGTTCTTACCCGAAGCGTAATAGAAAATTCCATAAAAATAGTTAAAAAATTCAAAAAATAAAAATTACCCTTCCGTTCCTTTCTTACTCGATGCGTGATAGAAAATTCCAAAAAAATGGCAAAAAAATTCAAAAAATTAAAAAATATCATTGTGGCTTCATCTTACGCCAAAATTGGCTTGAAAAGGATGGGAAAGAGAGAAAATAAAAATTATTGTTCCGCTTCGTTTCTACCCGATGCGTAATAGAAAATTCCAAAAAAATAGCAAAATAATTAAAAAAATTAAAAAATTCCGTTGTGGCTTCAGTTCAAGCCAAAATACGTTGCAAAAAGGCTGTGAAAGAGAGAAAATAAAAATTATCCTTCCGTTCGATTCCTACCCGACGCGTGATAGAAAATTCCAAAAAAATAGCAAAAAAAATTCAAAAACTTAAAAGATACCATTATGGCTTCATTTCAAGCTTTTTGGTTGGTAAAGTCCGAGAAAGAGGGAAAACAAAAATTATCGTTCCATTCTGTTCCTACCCGATGCATAATGGAAAATTCCAAAAAAAAAGCAAAAAATATTTAAAAAATACCATTATGGCTTCATTTCAATCCAAAATAAGTTGGAAAAGGCTGAGAAAGAGAAAATAAAAATTATCGTTCCGTTTCGTTCCTACCCGATTCGTAATCGAAAATCACATAAAAATAACAAAAAAATTAAAAAAATACCATTACGGATTCATTTCAAGCCAAAATAGGTTGGAAAATGATGAGAAAGAGAGAAAATAAAAATTATCGTTCCGTTCCGTTCCTACCCGATGCATAATGGAAAATTCCAATCAAATAGCACTATGGCGTCATTTCAAGTAAAAATAGGTTGGAAAATGGTGTGAAAGAGAGAAAATAAACATTATCGTTCTGTTTCGTTCCTACCCTATGCGTAATAGAAAATTCTAAAAAAATAACAAAATTTTTTTAAAAATACCATTATGAATTCATTTCAAGCCAAAATACGTTGGAAAATGATGAGAAAGAGAGAAAATAAAAATTACTGTTATGGTTGCTTCATTTCAAGCTTTTTGGTTGGTAAAGTCCGAGAAAGAGCGAAAACAAAAATTATCGTTCCGTTCCGTTCCGTTCCTGCCCGATGCAAAATGGAAAATTCCAAAGAAATAGCAAAAAAATTAAAAAAATTAAAAAAAATCATTATGGTGTCATTTCAAGCCAAAATAGGCAGGAAAAGGCTGCGAAAGAGAGAAAATAAAATATATCCTTCCGTTCTATTCTTACCCGAGGAGTGATAAAAAATTCCTAAAAAATGGCAAAAAAATTCAAAAAATTAAAAAATACCATTGTGGCTTCATTATAAGCCAAAATAGGTTAGAAAAGGCTGGGAAAGAGAGAAAATAAAAATTATCATTTCGTTTCGTTCTTACCCGAAGCGTAATAGAAAATTCCATAAAAATAGTTAAAAAATTCAAAAAATAAAAGAAATACCATTATGGTTCATTTCAAGCCAAAATAGGGCGGAAAAGGATGAGAAATATAGAAAATAAAAATTATCGTTTCGTTTCTTTTCTACCAAACGGGTAGTAGAAAACTGAAAAAAAATTTAAGAAATTAAAAAATACCATTGTGAATTCATTTCAAGCCAAAATTGATTGGAGAAGGTTGAGAAAGAGCGAAAATAAAAATTATAGTTCTGTTACGTTCCTATCCGACGCGTAACTGAAAATTCCGAAAAAAATAGCAAAATCGTTCAAAAAATTAAAAAATACCATTATTGCTTCATTTCAAGCCAGAATAGGTTGGAAAAGACTGAGAAAGAGAGAAAATAAAAATTATCCTTCCGTTCCATTCTTACTCGAGTCGTGATAGAAAATTCCAAAACAATGGCAAAAAAATTCAAAAAATTAAAAAATATCATTGTGGCTTCATCTTCAGCCAAAATAGGCTTGAAAAGGATGGGAAAGAAAGAAAATAAAAATTATCGTTCCGCTTCGTTTCTACTCGATGCGTAATAGAAAATTCCAAAAAAATAACAAAATAATTAAAAAAAGTAAAAAATTCCGTTGTGGCTTCAGTTCAAGCCAAAATACGTTGCAAAAAGGCTGTGAAAGAGAGAAAATAAAAATTATCCTTCCGTTCGATTCCTACCCGACGCGTGATAGAAAATTCCAAAAAAATAGCAAAAAAATTCAAAAACTTAAAAGATACCATTATGGCTTCATTTCAAGCTTTTTGGTTGGTAAAGTCCGAGAAAGAGGGAAAACAAAAATTATCGTTCCATTCCGTTCCTACCCGATGCATAATGGAAAATTCCAAAAAAAAAGCAAAAAATATTTAAAAAATACCATTATGGCTTCATTTCAATCCAAAATAAGTTGGAAAAGGCTGAGAAAGAGAAAATAAAAATTATCGTTCCGTTTCATTCCTACCCGATGCGTAATCGAAAATCACATAAAAATAACAAAAAAATTAAAAAAATACCATTATGGATTCATTTCAAGCCAAAATAGGTTGGAAAATGATGAGAAAGAGAGAAAATAAAAATTATCGTTCCGTTCCATTCCTACCCGATGCATAATGGAAAATTCCAATCAAATAGCACTATGGCGTCATTTCAAGTCAAAATAGGTTGGAAAATGGTGTGAAAGAGAGAAAATAAAAATTATCGTTCTGTTTCGTTCCTACCCTATGCGTAATAGAAAATTCAAAAAAAATAACAAAAAAATTTTAAAAATACCATTATGAATTCATTTCAAGCCAAAATACGTTGGAAAATGATGAGAAAGAGAGAAAATAAAAATTACTGTTATGGTTGCTTCATTTCAAGCTTTTTGGTTGGTAAAGTCCGAGAAAGAGCGAAAACAAAAATTATCGTTCCGTTCCGTTCCGTTCCTGCCCGATGCAAAATGGAAAATTCCAAAGAAATAGCAAAAAAATTAAAAAAATTAAAAAAAATCATTATGGTGTCATTTCAAGCCAAAATAGGCAGGAAAAGTCTGCGAAAGAGAGAAAATAAAATATATCCTTCCGTTCTATTCTTACCCGAGGAGTGATAAAAAATTCCTAAAAAATGGCAAAAAAATTCAAAAAATTAAAAAATACCATTGTGGCTTCATTATAAGCCGAAATAGGTTAGAAAAGGCTGGGAAAGAGAGAAAATAAAAATTATCGTTTCGTTTCGTTCTTACCCGAAGCGTAATAGAAAATTCCATAAAAATAGTTAAAAAATTCAAAAAATAAAAATTACCCTTCCGTTCCTTTCTTACTCGATGCGTGATAGAAAATTCCAAAAAAATGGCAAAAAAATTCAAAAAATTAAAAAATATCATTGTGGCTTCATCTTACGCCAAAATTGGCTTGAAAAGGATGGGAAAGAGAGAAAATAAAAATTATTGTTCCGCTTCGTTTCTACCCGATGCGTAATAGAAAATTCCAAAAAAATAGCAAAATAATTAAAAAAATTAAAAAATTCAGTTGTGGCTTCAGTTCAAGCCAAAATACGTTGCAAAAAGGCTGTGAAAGAGAGAAAATAAAAATTATCCTTCCCTTCAATTCCTACCCGACGCGTGATAGAAAATTCCAAAAAAATAGCAAAAAAATTTCAAAAACTTAAAAGATACCATTACGGCTTCATTTCAAGCTTTTTGGTTGGTAAAGTCCGAGAAAGAGCGAAAACAAAAATTATCGTTCCATACCGTTCCTACCCGACGCATAATGGAAAATTCCAAAAAAATAGCAAAAAATATTAAAAATATTAAAAAAATACCATTATGGCTTCATTTCAATCCAAAATAAGTTGGAAAAGGCTGAGAAAGGGAAAATAAAAATTATCGCTCAGTTTCGTTCCTACCCGATGCGTAATCGAAAATTACATAAAAATAACAAAAAAATTAAAAAAATATCATTACGGATTCATTTCAAGCCAAAATAGGTTGGAAAATGATGAGAAAGAGAGAAAATAAAAATTATCGTTCCGTTCCGTTCCTACCCGATGCATAATGGAAAATTCCAATCAAATAGAAAAAGAATTAAAAAAATTTAAAAAAAAATCACTATGGCGTCATTTCAAGCCAAAATAGGTTGGAAAATGCTGTGAAAGAGTGAAAATAAAAATTATCGTTCTGTTTCGTTCTTACTCGATGCGTAATAGAAAATTCCAAAAAAATAACAAAAAAATTTAAAAAATACCATTATGAATTCATTTCAAGCCAAAATAGGTTGGAAAATGCTGTGAAAGAGAGAAAATAAAAATTATCGTTCTGTTTCGTTTTTACTCGATGCGTAATAGAAAATTCCAAAAAAATAACAAAAAAATTTAAAAAATACCGTTATGAATTCATTTCAAGCCAACATAGGTTGGAAAATGATGAGAAATATAGAAAATAAAAATTATCGTTCCGCTTCGTTCCTACCCGATACATAATAGAAAATTCCAAAAAAATAACAAAAAAATTAAAAAATACCGTTGTGGCTTCATTTCAAGCCAAAATACGTTGGAAAAAGGCTGTGAAAGAGAGAAAATGAAAATTATCCTTCCGTTCCATTCCTACCAGACGCGTGACAGAAAATTCCAAAAAAATAGCTAAAAAATTCAAAAAACTAAAAGATACCGTTAAGGTGGCTTCATTTCAAGCTTTTTGGTAGGTAAAGTCCGAGAAAGAGCGAAAACAAAAATTATCGTTCCGTTCCGTTCCGTTCCTACCCGATGCAAAATGGAGAATTCAAAAGAAATAGCAAAAAAATTAAAAAAAATCATTATGGCGTCATTTCAAGCCAAAATAGGCAGGAAAAGGCTGCGAAAGGGAGAAAATAAAATCTATCCTTCCGTTCCACTCTTACCCGAGGAGCGATAAAAAATTCCTAACAAATGGCAAAAAAATTCAAAAAATTAAAAAATACCATTGTGGCTTCATTATAAGCCAAAATAGGTTTGAAAAGGCTGGGAAAGAGAGAAAATAAAAATTATCGTTTCGTTTCGTTCTTACCCGAAGCGTAATAGAAAATTCCATAAAAATAGTAAAAAAATTCAAAAAATAAAAGAAATACCGTTATGGTTCATTTCAAGCCAAAATAGGTCGGAAAAGGATGAGAAATATAGAAAATAAAAATTATCGTTTCGTTTCTTTCCTACCAAACGGGTAGTAGAAAATTGAAAAAATATTTAAGAAATTAAAAAATACCATTGTGAATTCATTTCAAGCCAAAATTGATTGGTGAAGGTTGAGAAAAAGCGAAAATAAAAATTATAGTTCCGTTACGTTTCTATCCGACGCGTAACTGAAAATTCCCAAAAAAATAGCAAAATCATTCAAAAAATTAAAAAATACCATTATTGCTTCATTTCAAGCCAGAATAATTTGGAAAAGACTGAGAAAGAGAGAAAATAAAAATTATCCTTCCGTTCCATTCTTACTCGAGGCGTGATTGAAAATGGCAAAAAAATTCAAAAAATTAAAAAATATCATTGTGGCTTCATCTTCAGCCAAAATAGGCTTGAAAAGGATGGGAAAGAAAGAAAATAAAAATTATCGTTCCGCTTCGTTTCTACTCGATGCGTAATAGAAAATTCCAAAAAAATAGCAAAAAAATTCAAAAACTTAAAAGATACCATTATGGCTTCATTTCAAGTTTTTGGTTGGTAAAGTCCGAGAAAGAGGGAAAACAAAAATTATCATTCCATTCCGTTCCTACCCGATGCATAATGGAAAATTCCAAAAAAAAAGCAAAAAATATTTAAAAAATACCATTATGGCTTCATTTCAATCCAAAATAAGTTGGAAAAGGCTGAGAAAGAGAAAATAAAAATTATCGTTCCGTTTCGTTCCTACCCGATGCGTAATCGAAAATCACATAAAAATAACAAAAAAATTAAAAAAATACCATTACGGATTCAATTCAAGCCAAAATAGGTCGGAAAATGATGAGAAAGAGAGAAAATAAAAATTATCGTTCCGTTCCGTTCCTACCCGATGCATAATGGAAAATTCCAATCAAATAGCAAAAGAATTAAAAAATTAAAAAAATACCACTATGGCGTCATTTCAAGTCAAAATAGGTTGGAAAATGGTGTGAAAGAGAGAAAATAAAAATTATCGTTCTGTTTCGTTCCTACCCAATGCGTAATAGAAAATTCAAAAAAAATAACAAAAAAATTTAAAAAATACCATTATGAATTCATTTCAAGCTTTTTGGTTGGTAAAGTCCGAGAAAGAGCGAAAACAAAAATTATCGTTCCGTTCCGTTCCGTTCCTACCCGATGCAAAATGGAAAATACCAAAGAAATAGCAAAAAAATTTAAAAAAATTAAAAAAAAATCATTATGGTGTCATTTCAAGCCAAAATAGGCAGGAAAAGGCTGCGAAAGAGAGAAAATAAAATCTATCCTTCCGTTCTATTCTTACCCGAGGAGTGATAAAAAATTCCTAAAAAATAGCAAAAAAATTCAAAAATACCATTGTGGCTTCATTATAAGCCAAAATAGGTTTGAAAAGGCTGGGAAAGTGAGAAAATAAAAATTATAGTTCTGTTACGTTCCTATCCGACGCGTAACTGAAAATTCCCAAAAAAATAGCAAAATCATTCAAAAAATTAAAAAATACCATTATTGCTTCATTTCAAGCCAAAATAAGTTGGAAAAGACTGAGAAAGAGAGAAAATAAAAATTATCCTTCCGTTTCATTCATACTCGAGGCGTGATAGAAAATTCCAAAAAAATGGCAAAAAAATTCAAAAAATTAAAAAATACCTTTGTGGCTTCATTATAAGCAAAAATAGGTTTGAAAAGGCTGGGAAAGAGAGAAAATAAAAATTATAGTTTCGTTTCGTTCTTACCCGAAGCGTAATAGAAAATTCCATAAAAATTGTAAAAAAATTCAAAAAATAAAAGAAATACCATTATGGTTCATTTCAAGCCAAAATAGGTCGGGAAAGGATGAGAAATATAGAAAATAAAAATTATCGTTTCGTTTTTTTCCTACCAAACGGTTAGTAGAAAATTGAAAAAAAATTAAAAAATACCACTGTGAATTCATTTCAAGCCAAAATCAATTGGAGAAGGTTGAGAAAGAGCGAAAATAAAAATTATAGTTCCGTTACGTTCCTATCCGACGCGTAACTGAAAATTCCCAAAAAAATAGCAAAATCATTCAAAAAATTAAAAAATACCATTATTGCTTCATTTCAAGCCAAAATAGGTTGGAAAAGACTGAGAAAGAGAGAAAATAAAAATTACCCTTCCGTTCCTTTCTTACTCGATGCGTGATAGAAAATTCCAAAAAAATGGCAAAAAAATTCAAAAAATTAAAAAATATCATTGTGGCTTCATCTTACGCCAAAATAGGCTTGAAAAGGATGGGAAAGAGAGAAAATAAAAATTATTGTTCCGCTTCATTTCTACCCGATGCGTAATAGAAAATTCCAAAAAAATAACAAAATAATTAAAAAAATTAAAAAATTCCGTTGTGGCTTCAGTTAAAGCCAAAATACGTTGCAAAAAGGCTGTGAAAGAGAGAAAATAAAAATTATCCTTCCGTTTAATTCCTACCCGACGCGTGATAGAAAATTCCAAAAAAATAGCAAAAAAATTTCAAAAACTTTAAAGATACCATTATGGCTTCATTTCAAGCTTTTTGGTTGGTAAAGTCCGAGAAAGAGCGAAAACAAAAATTATCGTTCCATACCGTTCCTACCCGACGCATAATGGAAAATTCCAAAAAAATAGCAAAAAATATTAAAAATATTAAAAAAATACCATTATGGCTTCATTTCAATCCAAAATAAGTTGGAAAAGGCTGAGAAAGGGAAAATAAAAATTATCGCTCAGTGTCGTTCCTACCCGATGCGTAATCGAAAATTACATAAAAATAACAAAAAAATTAAAAAAATACCATTACGGATTCATTTCAAGCCAAAATAGGTTGGAAAATGATGAGAAAGAGAGAAAATAAAAATTATCGTTCCGTTCCGTTCCTACCCGATGCATAATGGAAAATTCCAATCAAATAGAAAAAGAATTAAAAAAATTAAAAAAAAAATCACTATGGCGTCATTTCAAGCCAAAATAGGTTGGAAAATGCTGTGAAAGAGTGAAAATAAAAATTATCGTTCCGCTTCGTTCCTACCCGATACATAATAGAAAATTCCAAAAAAATAACAAAAAAATTAAAAAATACCGTTGTGGCTTCATTTCAAGCCAAAATACGTTGCAAAAAGGCTGTGAAAGAGAGAAAATGAAAATTATCCTTCCGTTCCATTCCTACCAGACGCGTGACAGAAAATTCCAAAAAAATAGCTAAAAAATTCGAAAAACTAAAAGATTCCGTTAAGGTGGCTTTATTTCAAGCTTTTTGGTAGGTAAAGTCCGAGAAAGAGCGAAAACAAAAATTATCGTTCCGTTCCGTTCCGTTCCTACCCGATGCAAAATGGAGAATTCAAAAGAAATAGCAAAAAAATTAAAAAAAAATCATTATGGCGTCATTTCAAGCCAAAATAGGCAGGAAAAGGCTGCGAAAGGGAGAAAATAAAATCTATCCTTCCGTTCCACTCTTACCCGAGGAGCGATAAAAAATTCCTAAAAAATGGCAAAAAAATTCAAAAAATTAAAAAATACCATTGTGGCTTCATTATAAGCCAAAATAGGTTTGAAAAGGCTGGGAAAGAGAGAAAATAAAAATTATCGTTTCGTTTCGTTCTTACCCGAAGCGTAATAGAAAATTCCATAAAAATAGTAAAAAAATTCAAAAAATAAAAGAAATACCGTTATGGTTCATTTCAAGCCAAAATAGGTCGGAAAAGGATGAGAAATATAGAAAATAAAAATTATCGTTTCGTTTCTTTCCTACCAAACGGGTAGTAGAAAATTGAAAAAAAATTTAAGAAATTAAAAAATACCATTGTGAATTCATTTCAAGCCAAAATTGATTGGAGAAGGTTGAGAAAAAGCGAAAATAAAAATTATAGTTCCGTTACGTTTCTATCCGACGCGTAACTGAAAATTCCCAAAAAAATAGCAAAATCATTCAAAAAATTAAAAAATACCATTATTGCTTCATTTCAAGCCAGAATAGGTTGGAAAAGACTGAGACAGAGAGAAAATAAAAATTATCCTTCCGTTCCATTCTTACTCGAGGCGTGATTGAAATTGGCAAAAAAATTCAAAAAATTAAAAAATATCATTGTGGCTTCATCTTCAGCCAAAATAGGCTTGAAAAGGATGGGAAAGAAAGAAAATAAAAATTATCGTTCCGCTTCGTTTCTACCCGATGCGTAATTGAAAATTCCAAAAAAATAACAAAATAATTAAAAAAATTAAAAAATTCTGTTGTGGCTTCAGTTCAAGCCAAAATACGTTGCAAAAAGGCTGTGAAAGAGAGAAAATAAAAATTATCCTTCCGTTCGATTCCTACCCGACGCGTGATAGAAAATTCCAAAAAAATAGCAAAAAAATTCAAAAACTTAAAAGATACCATTATGGCTTCATTTCAAGCTTTTTGGTTGGTAAAGTCCGAGAAAGAGCGAAAACAAAAATTATCGTTCCGTTCCGTTGCTACCCGATGCATAATGGAAAATTTCAAAAAAATAGCAAAAAATATTAAAAATATTTAAAAAATACCATTATGGCTTCATTTCAATCCAAAATAGGTTGGAAAAGGGTGAGAAAGAGAAAATAAAACTTATCGTTCCGCTTCGTTTCTACTCGATGCGTAATAGAAAATTCCAAAAAAATTCCAAAATAATTAAAAAAATTAAAAAATTCCGTTGTGGCTTCATTTCAAGCCAAAATACGTTGCAAAAAGGCTGTGAAAGAGAGAAAATAAAAATTATTCTTCCGTTCCATTCCTACCCGACGTGTGATAGAAAATTCCAAAAAAATAGCAAAAAAATTCAAAAACTTAAAAGATACCATTATGGCCTCATTTCAAGCTTTTTGGTTAGTAAAGTCCGAGAAAGAGCGAAAACAAAAATTATCGTTCCGTTCCGTTCCTACCCGATGCATTATGGAAAATTTAAAAAAAATAGCAAAAAAAATTAAAAATATTAAAAAAATACCATTATGGCTTCGTTTCAATCCAAAATAGGTTGGAAAAGGCTGAGAAAGAGAAAATAAAAATTATCGTTCCGTTTCATTCCTACCCGATGCGTAATCGAAAATCACATAAAAATAACAAAAAAATTAAAAAAATACCATTATGGATTCATTTCAAGCCAAAATAGGTTGGAAAATGATGAGAAAGAGATAAAATAAAAATTATCGTTCCGTTCGGTTCCTACCCGATGCATAATTGAAAATTCCAATGAAATAGTAAAAGAATTAAAAAAAATTAAAAAACAATCACTATGGCGTCATTTCAAGCCAAAATAGTTTGGAAAATGCTGTGAAAGAGAGAAAATAAAAATTATCGTTCTGTTTCGTTCCTACCCGATGCGTAATAGAAAATTCCAAAAAAATAACAAAAAAATTTAAAAAATACCGTTATGAATTCATTTCAAGCCAACATAGGTTGGAAAATGATGAGAAAGAGAGAAAATAAAAATTATCGTTCCGTTCCGTTCCTACCCGATGCATAATGGAAAATTCCAATCAAATAGCACTATGGCGTCAGTTCAAGTAAAAATAGGTTGGAAAATGGTGTGAAAGAGAGAAAATAAACATTATCGTTCTGTTTCGTTCCTACCCTATGCGTAATAGAAAATTCTAAAAAAATAACAAAAAATTAAAAAATACCGTTGTGGCTTCATTTCAAGCCAAAATACGTTGCAAAAAGGGTGTGAAAGAGAGAAAATAAAAATTATCCTTCCGTTCCATTCCTACCCGACGCGTGATAGAAAATTCCAAAAAAATTGCAAAAAAATTCAAAAAATTAAAAGATACCATTATGGTGGCTTCATTTCAATCTTTTTGGTTGGTAAAGTCCGAGAAAGAATGAAAACAAAAATTATCGTTCCGTTCCGTTCCGTTCCTACCCGATGCAAAATGGAGAATTCCAAAGAAATAGCAAAAAAATTAAAAAAATTTAAAAAAAAACATTATGGCGTCATTTCAAGCCAAAATAGGCAGGAAAAAGCTGCAAAAGAGAGAAAATAAAATCTATCCTTCCGTTCCATTCTTACCCAAGGAGTGATAAAAAATTCCTAAAAAATAGCAAAAAAATTCAAAAAATTAAAAAATACCATTGTGGCTTCATTATAAGCCAAAATAGGTTTGAAAAGGCTGGAAAAGAGAGAAAATAAAAATTATCTTTTCGTTTCGTTCTTACTCGAAGCGTAATAGAAAATTCCATAAAAACTGTAAAAAAAATTCAAAAAATAAAAGAAATACCATTATGGTTCATTTCAAGCCAAAATAGGTCGGAAAAGGATGAGAAATATAGAAAATAAAAATTATTGTTTCATTTCTTTCCTACCAAACGGGTAGTAGAAAATCGAAAAAAAATTTAAGAAATTAAAAAATACCATTGTGAATTCATTTCAAGCCAAAATTGATTGGAGAAGGTTGAGAAAGAGCGAAAATAAAAATTATAGTTCCGTTACGTTCCTATCCGACGCGTAACTGAAAATTCCCAAAAAAATAGCAAAATCATTCAAAAAATTAAAAAATACAATTATTGCTTCATTTCTAGCCAGAATAGGTTGGAAAAAGACTGTGAAAGAGAGAAAATAAAAATTATCTTTCAGTTCCATTCTTACTCGAGGCGTGATTGAAAATTCCAAAAAAATGGCGAAAAAATTCAAAAAATTAAAAAATATCATTGTGGCTTCATCTTCAGCCAAAATAGGCTTGAAAATGATGAGAAACAGAGAAAATAAAAATTATCGTTCCGCTTCATTCCTACCCGATACATAATAGAAAATTCCAAAAAAATAACAAAAAAATTTAGAAATACCGTTGTGGCTTCATTTCAAGCCAAAATGCATTGCAAAAAGGCTGTAAAAGAGAGAAAATAAAAATTATCCTTCCATTCCATTTCTACCCGACGCGTGATAGAAAATTCCAAAAAAATAGCAAAAAAATTCAAAAACTTAAAAGATACCATTATGGCTTCATTTCAAGCTTTTTGGTTGGTAAAGTCCGAGAAAGAGCGAAAACAAAAATTATCGTTCCGTTCCGTTGCTACCCGATGCATAATGGAAAATTTCAAAAAAATAGCAAAAAATATTAAAAATATTTAAAAAATACCATTATGGCTTCATTTCAATCCAAAATAGGTTGGAAAAGGGTGAGAAAGAGAAAATAAAAATTATCGTTCCGTTTCGTTCCTACCCGATGCGTAATCGAAAATTACATAAAAATAACAAAAAAAACTAAAAAAATACCATTACGGATTCATTTCAAGCCAAAATAGGTTGGAAAATGATGAGAAAGAGAGAAAATAAAAATTATCGTTCCGCTTCATTCCTACCGGATACATAATAGAAAATTCCAAAAAAATTAAAAAATACCGTTGTGGCTTCATTTCAAGCCAAAATACGTTGCAAAAAGGCTGTCAAAGAGAGAAAATAAAAATTATCCTTCCGTTCCATTCCTACCTGACGCGTGATAGAAAATTCCAAAAAAAATAGCAAACAAATTCAAAAAATTTAAAGATACCATTATGGTGGCTTCATTTCAAGCTTTTTGGTTGGTAAAGTCCGAAAAAGTGTGAAAACAAAAATTATCGTTTCGTTCCATTCCGTTCTTACCCGATGCAAAATGGAGAATTCCAAAGAAATAGCAAAAAAAATTAAAAAAATTAAAAAAAATCATTATGGCGTCATTTCAAGCCAAAATAGGCAGGAAAATGCTGCGAAAGAGAGAAAATAAAATCTATCCTTCCGTTCCATTTTTACCCGAGGAGTGAAAAAAAATTCCTAAAAAATAGCAAAAAAATTAAAAAATACCATTGTGGCTTCATTATAAGCAGAAATAGGTTTGAAAAGGCTGAGAAAGAGAGAAAATAAAAATTATCGTTTCGTTTCGTTCTTACTCGAAGCGTAATAGAAATTCCAGAAAAATAGTAAAAAAATTCAAAAAATAAAAGAAATACCATTATGGTTCATTTCAAGCCAAAATAGGTTGGAAAATGATGAGAAATATAGAAAATAAAAATTATCGTTTCGTTTCTTTCCTAACAAACGTGTAGTAGAAAATTGAAAAAAAAATTGAAGAAGTTAAAAAATACCATTGCGAATTCATTTCAAGCCAAAATTGATTGGAGAAGGTTGAGAAAGAGCGAAAATAAAAATTATAGTTCCGTTACGTTCCTATCCGACGCGTAACTGAAAATTCCCAAAAAAATAGCAAAATCATTCAAAAAATTAAAAAATACCATTATTGCTTCATTTCAAGCCAAAATAGGTTGGAAAAGATTGAGAAAGAGAGAAAATAAAAATTACCCTTCCGTTCCTTTCTCACTCGAGGCGTGATAGAAAATTCCAAAAACATGGCAAAAAAATTCAAAAAATTAAAAAATATCATTGTGGCTTCATCCTAAGCCAAAATAGGATTGAAAAGGATGGGAAAGAGAGAAAATAAAAATTCTCCTTCCGCTTTGTTTCTACCCGATTCGTAATAGAAAATTCCAAAAAAATAACAAAATAATTAAAAAAATTAAAAAATTCCTTTGTGGCTTCATTTCAAGCCAAAATACGTTGCAAAAAGGCTGTGAAGGAGAGAAAATAAAAATTATCCTTCCATTCCATTCCTACCTGACGCGTGATAGAAAATTCCAAAAAAATAGCAAAAAAATTCAAAAACTTAAAAGATACCATTATGGCTTCATTTCAAGCTTTTTGGTTGGTAAAGCCCGAGATAGAGCGAAAATAAAAATTATCGTTCCGTTCTGTTCCTACCCGATGAATAATGGAAAATTCCAAAAAAATAGCAAAAAATATTAAAAATATTAAAAATATTAAAAAAATACCATTAGGGCTTCATTTCAATCCAAAATAGGTTGGAAAAGGGTGAGAAAGAGAAAATAAAAATTATCGTTCCGTTTCGTTCCTACCCGATGCGTAATCGAAAATTACATAAAAATAACAAAAAAAACTAAAAAAATACCATTACGGATTCATTTCAAGCCAAAATAGGTTGGAAAATGATGAGAAAGAGAGAAAATAAAAATTATCGTTCCGCTTCATTCCTACCGGATACATAATAGAAAATTCCAAAAAAATAACAAAAAAATTAAAAAATATCGTTGTGGCTTCATTTCAAGCCAAAATACGTTGCAAAAAGGCTGTAAAAGAGAGAAAATAAAAATTATCCTTCCGTTCCATTCCTACCCGACGCGTGATAGAAAATTCCAAAAAAAATAGCAAAAAAATTCAAAAACTTTAAAGATACAATTATGGTGGCTTCATTTCAAGCTTTTTGGTTGGTAAAGTCCGAAAAAGTGCGAAAACAAAAATTATCGTTTCTTTCCATTCCGTTCTTACCCGATGCAAAATGGAGAATTCCAAAGAAATAACAAAAAAATTAAAAAAATTAAAAAAAATCATTATGGCGTCATTTCAAGCCAAAATAGGCAGGAAAATGCTGCGAAAGAGAGAAAATAAAATCTATCCTTCCGTTCCATTTTTACCCGAGGAGTGAAAAAAAATTCCTAAAAAATGGCAAAAAAATTAAAAAAATGAGGAAATACCATTGTGGCTTCATTATAAGCCAAAATAGGTTTGAAAAGGCTGGGAAAGAGAGAAAATAAAAATTATCGTTTCGTTTCGTTCTTGCTCGAAGCGTAATAGAAAATTCCAGAAAAATAGTAAAAAAATTCAAAAAATAAAATAACTACCATTATGGTTCATTTCAAGCCAAAATAGGTTGGAAAATGATGAGAAATATAGAAAATAAAAATTATCGTTTCGTTTCTTTCCTAACAAACGGGTAGTAGAAAATTGAAAAAAAATTGAAGAAGTTAAAAAATACCATTGCGAATTCATTTCAAGCCAAAATTGATTGGAGAAGGTTGAGAAAGAGCGAAAATAAAAATTATAGTTCCGTTACGTTCCTATCCGACGCGTAACAGAAAATTCCCAAAAAAATAGCAAAATCATTCAAAAAATTAAAAAATACCATTATTGCTTCATTTCAAGCCAAAATAGGTTGGAAAAGATTGAGAAAGAGAGAAAATAAAAATTACCCTTCCGTTCCTTTCTCACTCGAGGCGTGATAGAAAATTCCAAAAACATGGCAAAAAAATTCAAAAAATTAAAAAATATCATTGTGGCTTCATCCTAAGCCAAAATAGGATTGAAAAGGATGGGAAAGAGAGAAAATAAAAATTCTCCTTCCGCTTTGTTTCTACCCGATTCGTAATAGAAAATTCCAAAAAAATAACAAAATAATTAAAAAAATTAAAAAATTCCTTTGTGGCTTCATTTCAAGCCAAAATACGTTGCAAAAAGGCTGTGAAGGAGAGAAAATAAAAATTATCCTTCCATTCCATTCCTACCCGACGCGTGATAGAAAATTCCAAAAAAATAGCAAAAAAATTCAAAAACTTAAAAGATACCATTATGGCTTCATTTCAAGCTTTTTGGTTGGTAAAGCCCGAGATAGAGCGAAAATAAAAATTATCGTTCCGTTCCGTTCCTACCCGATGAATAATGGAAAATTCCAAAAAAATAGCAAAAAATATTAAAAATATTAAAAATATTAAAAAAATACCATTAGGGCTTCATTTCAATCCAAAATAGGTTGGAAAAGGGTGAGAAAGAGAAAATAAAAATTATCGTTCCGTTTCGTTCCTACCCGATGCGTAATCGAAAATTACATAAAAATATCAAAAAAAACTAAAAAAATACCATTACGGATTCATTTCAAGCCAAAATAGGTTTGAAAAGGCTGGGAAAGAGAAAAAATAAAAATTATCGTTTCGTTTAGTTCTTACCCGAAGCGTAATAGAAAATTCCATAAAAATAGTAATAAAGTTCAAAAAATAAAAGAAATACCATTATGGTTCATTTCAAGCCAAAATAGGACGGAAAAGGATGAGAAATATAGAAAATAAAAATTATCGTTTCGTTTCTTTCCTACCAAACGGGAAGTAGAAAATTGAAAAAAAATTTAAAAAATTAAACAATACCATTGTGAATTCATTTCAAACCAAAATTGATTGGAGAGGGTTGAGAAAGAGTGAAAATAAATATTATAGTTTCGTTACGTTCCTATCCGACGCGTAACTGAAAATTCCCAAAAAAATAGCAAAATCATTCAAAAAATTAAAAAATACCATTATTGCTTCATTTCGAGCCAGAATAGGTTGGAAAAGACTGAGAAAGAGAGAAAATAAAAATTATCCATCCTTTCCATTCTTACTCGAGGCGTGATAGAAAATTCCAAAAAAATGGCAAAAAAATTAAAAAAATTAAAAAATATCAATGTGGCTTCATTTTAAGCCAAAATAGGCTTGAAAATGATGGGAAAGAGAGAAAATAAAAATTATCGTTCCGCTTCGTTCCAACCCGATGCGTAATAGAAAATTTCAAAAAAATAACAAAAAAATTAAAAAAATAACGTTGTGGATTCATTTCAAGCCAAAATACGTTGCAAAAAGGCTGTGAAAGAGAGAAAATAAAAATTATCCCTCCGTTCCATTCCTACCCGACGCGTGATAGAAAATTCCAAAAAAATATCAAAAAAATTAAGAAACTTAAAAGATACCATTATGGCTTCATTTCAAGCTTTTTGGTTGGTAAAGTCCGAGAAAGAGCGAAAACAAAAATTATCGTTCCGTTCCGTTCCGTTCCTACCCGATGCATAATGGAAAACTCCAAAAAAATAGCAAAAAGAATTAAAAATATTAAAAAAATACCATTATGGCTTCATTTCAATCCAAAATAGGTTGGAAAAGGGTGAGAAAGTGAAAATAAAAATTATCGTTCCGTTTCGTTCCTACCCGATGCGTAATCGAAAATTACATAAAAATAACAAAAAAATAAAAAAATACCATTGAGGATTCATTTCAAGTCAAAATAGGTTGGAAAATGATGAGAAAGAGAGAAAATAAAAATTATCGTTCCGTTCCGTTCCTTCCCGATGCATAATAGAAAATTAGAAAAAAATAACAAAAAAATTTAAAAAATACCATTATGAATTCATTTCAAGCCAAAATAGGTTGTAAAATGATGAGAAAGAGAGAAAATAAAAATTATCGTTCCGCTTCGTTCCTACCCGATACATAATAGAAAATTCCAAAAAAATAACAAAAAAATTAAATAATACCGTTGTGACTTCATTTCAAGCCAAAATACGTTGCAAAAAGGCTGTGAAAGAGAGAAAATAAAAATTATCCTTCCGTTCCATTCCTACCCGACGCGTGATAGAAAATTCCAAAAAAAATAGCAAAAAAATTTAAAAAATTAAAAGATACAATTATGGTGGCTTCATTTCAAGCTTTTTGGCTGGTAAAGTCCGAAAAAGTGCGAAAACAAAAATTATCGTTCCGTTTCGTTCCGTTCCTACCCGATGCATAATGGAGAATTCCAAAAAAATAGCAAAAAAATTAAAAATATTTAAAAAAATCATTATGGCGTCATATCAAGCCAAAATAGGCAGGAAATGGCTGCGAAAGAGATAAAAATAAAATATATCCTTCCGTTCCATTTTTACCCGAGGAGTGATAAAAAATTCCTAAAAAATGGCAAAAAAATTAAAAAAAATTAAAAAATACCATTGTAGCTTCATTATAAGCCAAAATAGGTTTGAAAAGGCTGGGAAAGAGAGAAAATAAAAATTATCATTTCGTTTCGTTCTTACTCGAAGCGTAATAGAAAATTCCATAAAAATAGTAAAAAAATTCAAAAAATAAAAGAAATACCATTATGGTTCATTTCAAGCCAAAATAGGTCAGAAAAGGATGAGAAATATAGAAAATAACAATTATCGTTTCGTTTCTTTCCTACCAAACGGGTAGTAGAAACTTGAAAAAAAAATTGAAGAAATTAAAAAATACCATTGTGAATTCATTTCAAGCCAAAATTGATTGGAGAAGGTTGAGAAAGAGCGAAAATAAAAATTATAGTTCCGTTACGTTCCTATCCGACGCGTAACTGAAAATTCCCATAAAAATAGCAAAATCATTCAAAAAATTAAAAAATACCATTATTGCTTCATTTCAAGCCAAAATAGGTTGGAAAAGACTGAGAAAGAGAGAAAATAAAAATTACCTTTCCGTTCCTTTCTTACTCGATGCGTGATAGAAAATTCCAAAAAAATGGCATAAAAATTCAAAAAATTAGAAAATACCATTGCGGCTTCATTATAAGCCAAAATAAGTTTGAAAAGGCCGGGAAAGAGAGAAAATAAAAATTATCGTTTCGTTTCGTTCATACCCGAAGCGTAATAGAAAATTCCATAAAAATAGTAAAAAAATTCAAAAAATTAAAAGATACCATTATGGCTTCATTTCAAGCTTTTTGGTTGGTAAAGTCCGAGAAAGAGTGAAAACAAAAATTATCGTTCCGTTCCGTTCCTACCCGATGCATAATGGAAAATTCCAAAAAAATAGCAAAAAAATTAAAAAAATTAAAACAAAATAACTATGGCGTCATTTCAAGCCAAAATTGGTTGGAAAAGGCTGTGAAAGAGAAAAAATAAAAATTATCGTTTTGTTTCGTTCATACCCGAAGCGTAATAGAAAATTCCAAAAAAATAGTAAAAAAATTCAAAAAATTAAAAGATACCATTATGGCTTCATTTCAAGCTTTTTGGTTGGTAAAGTCCGAGAAAGAGCGAAAATAAAAATTATCGTTCTATTCCGTTCCATTCCTACCAGATGCATAATGGAAAATTCCAAAAAAATAGCAAAAAAATTAAAAAAATACCGTTGTGGATTCATTTCAAGCCAAAATTGATTGGAGAAGGTTGAGAAATAGCGAAAATAAAAATTATAGTTCCGTTACGTTCCTATCCGACGCGTAACAGAAAATTCCAAAAAAAAAACAAAATCATTCAAAAAATTAAAAAATACCATTGTGGCTTCATTATAAGCCAAAATAGGTTTGAAAAGGCTGGGAAAGAGAGAAAATAAAAATTATCGTTTCGTTTAGTTCTTACCCGAAGCGTAATAGAAAATTCCATAAAAATAGTAATAAAGTTCAAAAAATAAAAGAAATACCATTATGGTTCATTTCAAGCCAAAATAGGGCGGAAAAGGATGAGAAATATAGAAAATAAAAATTATCGTTTCGTTTCTTTCCTACCAAACGGGAAGTAGAAAATTGAAAAAAAATTTAAAAAATTAAACAATACCATTGTGAATTCATTTCAAACCAAAATTGATTGGAGAGGGTTGAGAAAGAGTGAAAATAAATATTATAGTTTCGTTACGTTCCTATCCGACGCGTAACTGAAAATTCCCAAAAAAATAGCAAAATCATTCAAAAAATTAAAAAATACCATTATTGCTTCATTTCGAGCCAGAATAGGTTGGAAAAGACTGAGAAAGAGAGAAAATAAAAATTATCCATCCTTTCCATTCTTACTCGAGGCGTGATAGAAAATTCCAAAAAAATGGCAAAAAAATTAAAAAAATTAAAAAATATCAATGTGGCTTCATTTTAAGCCAAAATAGGCTTGAAAATGATGGGAAAGAGAGAAAATAAAAATTATCGTTCCGCTTCGTTCCAACCCGATGCGTAATAGAAAATTTCAAAAAAATAACAAAAAAATTAAAAAAATAACGTTGTGGATTCATTTCAAGCCAAAATACGTTGCAAAAAGGCTGTGAAAGAGAGAAAATAAAAATTATCCCTCCGTTCCATTCCTACCCGACGCGTGATAGAAAATTCCAAAAAAATATCAAAAAAATTAAGAAACTTAAAAGATACCATTATGGCTTCATTTCAAGCTTTTTGGTTGGTAAAGTCCGAGAAAGAGCGAAAACAAAAATTATCGTTCCGTTCCGTTCCGTTCCTACCCGATGCATAATGGAAAACTCCAAAAAAATAGCAAAAAGAATTAAAAATATTAAAAAAATACCATTATGGCTTCATTTCAATCCAAAATAGGTTGGAAAAGGGTGAGAAAGTGAAAATAAAAATTATCGTTCCGTTTCGTTCCTACCCGATGCGTAATCGAAAATAACATAAAAATAACAAAAAAATAAAAAAATACCATTGAGGATTCATTTCAAGTCAAAATAGGTTGGAAAATGATGAGAAAGAGAGAAAATAAAAATTATCGTTCCGTTCCGTTCCTTCCCGATGCATAATAGAAAATTAGAAAAAAATAACAAAAAAATTTAAAAAATACCATTATGAATTCATTTCAAGCCAAAATAGGTTGTAAAATGATGAGAAAGAGAGAAAATAAAAATTATCGTTCCGCTTCGTTCCTACCCGATACATAATAGAAAATTCCAAAAAAATAACAAAAAAATTAAATAATACCGTTGTGACTTCATTTCAAGCCAAAATACGTTGCAAAAAGGCTGTGAAAGAGAGAAAATAAAAATTATCCTTCCGTTCCATTCCTACCCGACGCGTGATAGAAAATTCCAAAAAAAATAGCAAAAAAATTTAAAAAATTAAAAGATACAATTATGGTGGCTTCATTTCAAGCTTTTTGGCTGGTAAAGTCCGAAAAAGTGCGAAAACAAAAATTATCGTTCCGTTTCGTTCCGTTCCTACCCGATGCATAATGGAGAATTCCAAAAAAATAGCAAAAAAATTAAAAATATTTAAAAAAATCATTATGGCGTCATATCAAGCCAAAATAGGCAGGAAATGGCTGCGAAAGAGATAAAAATAAAATATATCCTTCCGTTCCATTTTTACCCGAGGAGTGATAAAAAATTCCTAAAAAATGGCAAAAAAATTAAAAAAAATTAAAAAATACCATTGTAGCTTCATTATAAGCCAAAATAGGTTTGAAAAGGCTGGGAAAGAGAGAAAATAAAAATTATCATTTCGTTTCGTTCTTACTCGAAGCGTAATAGAAAATTCCATAAAAATAGTAAAAAAATTCAAAAAATAAAAGAAATACCATTATGGTTCATTTCAAGCCAAAATAGGTCAGAAAAGGATGAGAAATATAGAAAATAACAATTATCGTTTCGTTTCTTTCCTACCAAACGGGTAGTAGAAACTTGAAAAAAAAATTGAAGAAATTAAAAAATACCATTGTGAATTCATTTCAAGCCAAAATTGATTGGAGAAGGTTGAGAAAGAGCGAAAATAAAAATTATAGTTCCGTTACGTTCCTATCCGACGCGTAACTGAAAATTCCCATAAAAATAGCAAAATCATTCAAAAAATTAAAAAATACCATTATTGCTTCATTTCAAGCCAAAATAGGTTGGAAAAGACTGAGAAAGAGAGAAAATAAAAATTACCTTTCCGTTCCTTTCTTACTCGATGCGTGATAGAAAATTCCAAAAAAATGGCATAAAAATTCAAAAAATTAGAAAATACCATTGCGGCTTCATTATAAGCCAAAATAGGTTTGAAAAGGCCGGGAAAGAGAGAAAATAAAAATTATCGTTTCGTTTCGTTCATACCCGAAGCGTAATAGAAAATTCCATAAAAATAGTAAAAAAATTCAAAAAATTAAAAGATACCATTATGGCTTCATTTCAAGCTTTTTGGTTGGTAAAGTCCGAGAAAGAGTGAAAACAAAAATTATCGTTCCGTTCCGTTCCTACCCGATGCATAATGGAAAATTCCAAAAAAATAGCAAAAAAATTAAAAAAATTAAAACAAAATAACTATTGCGTCATTTCAAGCCAAAATTGGTTGGAAAAGGCTGTGAAAGAGAAAAAATAAAAATTATCGTTTTGTTTCGTTCATACCCGAAGCGTAATAGAAAATTCCAAAAAAATAGTAAAAAAATTCAAAAAATTAAAAGATACCATTATGGCTTCATTTCAAGCTTTTTGGTTGGTAAAGTCCGAGAAAGAGCGAAAATAAAAATTATCGTTCTATTCCGTTCCATTCCTACCAGATGCATAATGGAAAATTCCAAAAAAATAGCAAAAAAATTAAAAAAATACCGTTGTGGATTCATTTCAAGCCAAAATTGATTGGAGAAGGTTGAGAAATAGCGAAAATAAAAATTATAGTTCCGTTACGTTCCTATCCGACGCGTAATAGAAAATTCCAAAAAAAAAACGAAATCATTCAAAAAATTAAAAAATACCATTGTGGCTTCATTATAAGCCAAAATAGGTTTGAAAAGGCTGAGAAAGAGAAAAAATAAAAATTATCGTTTCGTTTCGTTCTTACCCGAAGCGTAATAGAAAATTCAATAAAAATAGTAAAAAAAATCAAAAAATAAAAGAAATACCATTATGGTTCATTTCAAGCCAAAATAGGGCGGAAAAGGATGAGAAATATAGAAAATAAAAATTATCGTTTCGTTTCTTTCCTACCAAACGGGAAGTAGAAAATTGAAAAAAAATTTAAGAAATTAAAAAATACCACTGTGAATTCATTTCAAGCCAAAATTGATTGGAGAAGGTTGAGAAAGAGCGAAAATAAAAATTATAGTTCCGTTACGTTCCTATCCGACGCGTAACTGAAAATTCCCAAAAAAATAGCAAAATCATTCAAAAAATTAAAAAATACCATTATTGCTTCATTTCAAGCCAAAATAGGTTGGAAAACACTGAGAAAGAGAGAAAAAAAAAATTATCCTTCCGTTCCATTCTTACTCGAGTCGTGATAGAAAATTCCAAAAAAATGCAAAAAAATTCAAAAAATTAAAAAATACCATTGTGACTTCATTATAAGCCAAAATCGGTTTGAAAAGGCTGGGAAAGAGAAAAAATAAAAATTATCGTTTCGTTTCGTTCTTACCCGAAGCGTAATAGAAAATTCAATAAAAATAGTAAAAAAAATCAAAAAATAAAAGAAATACCATTCTGGTTCATTTCAAGCCAAAATAGGACGGGAAAGGATGAGAAATATAGAAAATAAAAATTATCGTTTCGTTTTTTTCCTACTAAACGGGCAGTAGAAAATTGAAAAATAATTTAAAAAATTAAAAAATACCACTGTGAATTCATTTCAAGCCAAAATTGATTGGAAAAGGTTGAGAAAGAGCGAAAATAAAAATTGTAGTTCCGTTACGTTCCTATCCGACGTGTAACTGAAAATTCCCCAAAAAATAGCAAAATCATTCAAAAAATTAAAAAATACCATTATTGCTTCATTTCAAGCAAAAATAGGTTGGAAAAGACGGAGAAAGAGAAAAAATAAAAATTACCCTTCCGTTCCTTTCTTAATCGATGCGTGATAGAAAATTCCAAAAAAATGGCAAAAAAATTCAGAAAATTAAAAAATATAATTGTGGCTTCATCATAAGCCAAAATAGGTTTGAAAAGGCTGGGAAAGAGAGAAAATAAAAATTATCGTTTCGTTTAGTTCTTACCCGAAGCGTAATAGAAAATTCCATAAAAATAGTAATAAAGTTCAAAAAATAAAAGAAATACCATTATGGTTCATTTCAAGCCAAAATAGGGCGGAAAAGGATGAGAAATATAGAAAATAAAAATTATCGTTTCGTTTCTTTCCTACCAAACGGGAAGTAGAAAATTGAAAAAAAATTTAAAAAATTAAACAATACCATTGTGAATTCATTTCAAACCAAAATTGATTGGAGAGGGTTGAGAAAGAGTGAAAATAAATATTATAGTTTCGTTACGTTCCTATCCGACGCGTAACTGAAAATTCCCAAAAAAATAGCAAAATCATTCAAAAAATTAAAAAATACCATTATTGCTTCATTTCGAGCCAGAATAGGTTGGAAAAGACTGAGAAAGAGAGAAAATAAAAATTATCCATCCTTTCCATTCTTACTCGAGGCGTGATAGAAAATTCCAAAAAAATGGCAAAAAAATTAAAAAAATTAAAAAATATCAATGTGGCTTCATTTTAAGCCAAAATAGGCTTGAAAATGATGGGAAAGAGAGAAAATAAAAATTATCGTTCCGCTTCGTTCCAACCCGATGCGTAATAGAAAATTTCAAAAAAATAACAAAAAAATTAAAAAAATAACGTTGTGGATTCATTTCAAGCCAAAATACGTTGCAAAAAGGCTGTGAAAGAGAGAAAATAAAAATTATCCCTCCGTTCCATTCCTACCCGACGCGTGATAGAAAATTCCAAAAAAATATCAAAAAAATTAAGAAACTTAAAAGATACCATTATGGCTTCATTTCAAGCTTTTTGGTTGGTAAAGTCCGAGAAAGAGCGAAAACAAAAATTATCGTTCCGTTCCGTTCCGTTCCTACCCGATGCATAATGGAAAACTCCAAAAAAATAGCAAAAAGAATTAAAAATATTAAAAAAATACCATTATGGCTTCATTTCAATCCAAAATAGGTTGGAAAAGGGTGAGAAAGTGAAAATAAAAATTATCGTTCCGTTTCGTTCCTACCCGATGCGTAATCGAAAATAACATAAAAATAACAAAAAAATAAAAAAATACCATTGAGGATTCATTTCAAGTCAAAATAGGTTGGAAAATGATGAGAAAGAGAGAAAATAAAAATTATCGTTCCGTTCCGTTCCTTCCCGATGCATAATAGAAAATTAGAAAAAAATAACAAAAAAATTTAAAAAATACCATTATGAATTCATTTCAAGCCAAAATAGGTTGTAAAATGATGAGAAAGAGAGAAAATAAAAATTATCGTTCCGCTTCGTTCCTACCCGATACATAATAGAAAATTCCAAAAAAATAACAAAAAAATTAAATAATACCGTTGTGACTTCATTTCAAGCCAAAATACGTTGCAAAAAGGCTGTGAAAGAGAGAAAATAAAAATTATCCTTCCGTTCCATTCCTACCCGACGCGTGATAGAAAATTCCAAAAAAAATAGCAAAAAAATTTAAAAAATTAAAAGATACAATTATGGTGGCTTCATTTCAAGCTTTTTGGCTGGTAAAGTCCGAAAAAGTGCGAAAACAAAAATTATCGTTCCGTTTCGTTCCGTTCCTACCCGATGCATAATGGAGAATTCCAAAAAAATAGCAAAAAAATTAAAAATATTTAAAAAAATCATTATGGCGTCATATCAAGCCAAAATAGGCAGGAAATGGCTGCGAAAGAGATAAAAATAAAATATATCCTTCCGTTCCATTTTTACCCGAGGAGTGATAAAAAATTCCTAAAAAATGGCAAAAAAATTAAAAAAAATTAAAAAATACCATTGTAGCTTCATTATAAGCCAAAATAGGTTTGAAAAGGCTGGGAAAGAGAGAAAATAAAAATTATCATTTCGTTTCGTTCTTACTCGAAGCGTAATAGAAAATTCCATAAAAATAGTAAAAAAATTCAAAAAATAAAAGAAATACCATTATGGTTCATTTCAAGCCAAAATAGGTCAGAAAAGGATGAGAAATATAGAAAATAACAATTATCGTTTCGTTTCTTTCCTACCAAACGGGTAGTAGAAACTTGAAAAAAAAATTGAAGAAATTAAAAAATACCATTGTGAATTCATTTCAAGCCAAAATTGATTGGAGAAGGTTGAGAAAGAGCGAAAATAAAAATTATAGTTCCGTTACGTTCCTATCCGACGCGTAACTGAAAATTCCCATAAAAATAGCAAAATCATTCAAAAAATTAAAAAATACCATTATTGCTTCATTTCAAGCCAAAATAGGTTGGAAAAGACTGAGAAAGAGAGAAAATAAAAATTACCTTTCCGTTCCTTTCTTACTCGATGCGTGATAGAAAATTCCAAAAAAATGGCATAAAAATTCAAAAAATTAGAAAATACCATTGCGGCTTCATTATAAGCCAAAATAAGTTTGAAAAGGCCGGGAAAGAGAGAAAATAAAAATTATCGTTTCGTTTCGTTCATACCCGAAGCGTAATAGAAAATTCCATAAAAATAGTAAAAAAATTCAAAAAATTAAAAGATACCATTATGGCTTCATTTCAAGCTTTTTGGTTGGTAAAGTCCGAGAAAGAGTGAAAACAAAAATTATCGTTCCGTTCCGTTCCTACCCGATGCATAATGGAAAATTCCAAAAAAATAGCAAAAAAATTAAAAAAATTAAAACAAAATAACTATGGCGTCATTTCAAGCCAAAATTGGTTGGAAAAGGCTGTGAAAGAGAAAAAATAAAAATTATCGTTTTGTTTCGTTCATACCCGAAGCGTAATAGAAAATTCCAAAAAAATAGTAAAAAAATTCAAAAAATTAAAAGATACCATTATGGCTTCATTTCAAGCTTTTTGGTTGGTAAAGTCCGAGAAAGAGCGAAAATAAAAATTATCGTTCTATTCCGTTCCATTCCTACCAGATGCATAATGGAAAATTCCAAAAAAATAGCAAAAAAATTAAAAAAATACCGTTGTGGATTCATTTCAAGCCAAAATTGATTGGAGAAGGTTGAGAAATAGCGAAAATAAAAATTATAGTTCCGTTACGTTCCTATCCGACGCGTAACAGAAAATTCCAAAAAAAAAACAAAATCATTCAAAAAATTAAAAAATACCATTGTGGCTTCATTATAAGCCAAAATAGGTTTGAAAAGGCTGGGAAAGAGAGAAAATAAAAATTATCGTTTCGTTTAGTTCTTACCCGAAGCGTAATAGAAAATTCCATAAAAATAGTAATAAAGTTCAAAAAATAAAAGAAATACCATTATGGTTCATTTCAAGCCAAAATAGGGCGGAAAAGGATGAGAAATATAGAAAATAAAAATTATCGTTTCGTTTCTTTCCTACCAAACGGGAAGTAGAAAATTGAAAAAAAATTTAAAAAATTAAACAATACCATTGTGAATTCATTTCAAACCAAAATTGATTGGAGAGGGTTGAGAAAGAGTGAAAATAAATATTATAGTTTCGTTACGTTCCTATCCGACGCGTAACTGAAAATTCCCAAAAAAATAGCAAAATCATTCAAAAAATTAAAAAATACCATTATTGCTTCATTTCGAGCCAGAATAGGTTGGAAAAGACTGAGAAAGAGAGAAAATAAAAATTATCCATCCTTTCCATTCTTACTCGAGGCGTGATAGAAAATTCCAAAAAAATGGCAAAAAAATTAAAAAAATTAAAAAATATCAATGTGGCTTCATTTTAAGCCAAAATAGGCTTGAAAATGATGGGAAAGAGAGAAAATAAAAATTATCGTTCCGCTTCGTTCCAACCCGATGCGTAATAGAAAATTTCAAAAAAATAACAAAAAAATTAAAAAAATAACGTTGTGGATTCATTTCAAGCCAAAATACGTTGCAAAAAGGCTGTGAAAGAGAGAAAATAAAAATTATCCCTCCGTTCCATTCCTACCCGACGCGTGATAGAAAATTCCAAAAAAATATCAAAAAAATTAAGAAACTTAAAAGATACCATTATGGCTTCATTTCAAGCTTTTTGGTTGGTAAAGTCCGAGAAAGAGCGAAAACAAAAATTATCGTTCCGTTCCGTTCCGTTCCTACCCGATGCATAATGGAAAACTCCAAAAAAATAGCAAAAAGAATTAAAAATATTAAAAAAATACCATTATGGCTTCATTTCAATCCAAAATAGGTTGGAAAAGGGTGAGAAAGTGAAAATAAAAATTATCGTTCCGTTTCGTTCCTACCCGATGCGTAATCGAAAATAACATAAAAATAACAAAAAAATAAAAAAATACCATTGAGGATTCATTTCAAGTCAAAATAGGTTGGAAAATGATGAGAAAGAGAGAAAATAAAAATTATCGTTCCGTTCCGTTCCTTCCCGATGCATAATAGAAAATTAGAAAAAAATAACAAAAAAATTTAAAAAATACCATTATGAATTCATTTCAAGCCAAAATAGGTTGTAAAATGATGAGAAAGAGAGAAAATAAAAATTATCGTTCCGCTTCGTTCCTACCCGATACATAATAGAAAATTCCAAAAAAATAACAAAAAAATTAAATAATACCGTTGTGACTTCATTTCAAGCCAAAATACGTTGCAAAAAGGCTGTGAAAGAGAGAAAATAAAAATTATCCTTCCGTTCCATTCCTACCCGACGCGTGATAGAAAATTCCAAAAAAAATAGCAAAAAAATTTAAAAAATTAAAAGATACAATTATGGTGGCTTCATTTCAAGCTTTTTGGCTGGTAAAGTCCGAAAAAGTGCGAAAACAAAAATTATCGTTCCGTTTCGTTCCGTTCCTACCCGATGCATAATGGAGAATTCCAAAAAAATAGCAAAAAAATTAAAAATATTTAAAAAAATCATTATGGCGTCATATCAAGCCAAAATAGGCAGGAAATGGCTGCGAAAGAGATAAAAATAAAATATATCCTTCCGTTCCATTTTTACCCGAGGAGTGATAAAAAATTCCTAAAAAATGGCAAAAAAATTAAAAAAAATTAAAAAATACCATTGTAGCTTCATTATAAGCCAAAATAGGTTTGAAAAGGCTGGGAAAGAGAGAAAATAAAAATTATCATTTCGTTTCGTTCTTACTCGAAGCGTAATAGAAAATTCCATAAAAATAGTAAAAAAATTCAAAAAATAAAAGAAATACCATTATGGTTCATTTCAAGCCAAAATAGGTCAGAAAAGGATGAGAAATATAGAAAATAACAATTATCGTTTCGTTTCTTTCCTACCAAACGGGTAGTAGAAACTTGAAAAAAAAATTGAAGAAATTAAAAAATACCATTGTGAATTCATTTCAAGCCAAAATTGATTGGAGAAGGTTGAGAAAGAGCGAAAATAAAAATTATAGTTCCGTTACGTTCCTATCCGACGCGTAACTGAAAATTCCCATAAAAATAGCAAAATCATTCAAAAAATTAAAAAATACCATTATTGCTTCATTTCAAGCCAAAATAGGTTGGAAAAGACTGAGAAAGAGAGAAAATAAAAATTACCTTTCCGTTCCTTTCTTACTCGATGCGTGATAGAAAATTCCAAAAAAATGGCATAAAAATTCAAAAAATTAGAAAATACCATTGCGGCTTCATTATAAGCCAAAATAGGTTTGAAAAGGCCGGGAAAGAGAGAAAATAAAAATTATCGTTTCGTTTCGTTCATACCCGAAGCGTAATAGAAAATTCCATAAAAATAGTAAAAAAATTCAAAAAATTAAAAGATACCATTATGGCTTCATTTCAAGCTTTTTGGTTGGTAAAGTCCGAGAAAGAGTGAAAACAAAAATTATCGTTCCGTTCCGTTCCTACCCGATGCATAATGGAAAATTCCAAAAAAATAGCAAAAAAATTAAAAAAATTAAAACAAAATAACTATTGCGTCATTTCAAGCCAAAATTGGTTGGAAAAGGCTGTGAAAGAGAAAAAATAAAAATTATCGTTTTGTTTCGTTCATACCCGAAGCGTAATAGAAAATTCCAAAAAAATAGTAAAAAAATTCAAAAAATTAAAAGATACCATTATGGCTTCATTTCAAGCTTTTTGGTTGGTAAAGTCCGAGAAAGAGCGAAAATAAAAATTATCGTTCTATTCCGTTCCATTCCTACCAGATGCATAATGGAAAATTCCAAAAAAATAGCAAAAAAATTAAAAAAATACCGTTGTGGATTCATTTCAAGCCAAAATTGATTGGAGAAGGTTGAGAAATAGCGAAAATAAAAATTATAGTTCCGTTACGTTCCTATCCGACGCGTAATAGAAAATTCCAAAAAAAAAACGAAATCATTCAAAAAATTAAAAAATACCATTGTGGCTTCATTATAAGCCAAAATAGGTTTGAAAAGGCTGAGAAAGAGAAAAAATAAAAATTATCGTTTCGTTTCGTTCTTACCCGAAGCGTAATAGAAAATTCAATAAAAATAGTAAAAAAAATCAAAAAATAAAAGAAATACCATTATGGTTCATTTCAAGCCAAAATAGGGCGGAAAAGGATGAGAAATATAGAAAATAAAAATTATCGTTTCGTTTCTTTCCTACCAAACGGGAAGTAGAAAATTGAAAAAAAATTTAAGAAATTAAAAAATACCACTGTGAATTCATTTCAAGCCAAAATTGATTGGAGAAGGTTGAGAAAGAGCGAAAATAAAAATTATAGTTCCGTTACGTTCCTATCCGACGCGTAACTGAAAATTCCCAAAAAAATAGCAAAATCATTCAAAAAATTAAAAAATACCATTATTGCTTCATTTCAAGCCAAAATAGGTTGGAAAACACTGAGAAAGAGAGAAAAAAAAAATTATCCTTCCGTTCCATTCTTACTCGAGTCGTGATAGAAAATTCCAAAAAAATGCAAAAAAATTCAAAAAATTAAAAAATACCATTGTGACTTCATTATAAGCCAAAATCGGTTTGAAAAGGCTGGGAAAGAGAAAAAATAAAAATTATCGTTTCGTTTCGTTCTTACCCGAAGCGTAATAGAAAATTCAATAAAAATAGTAAAAAAAATCAAAAAATAAAAGAAATACCATTCTGGTTCATTTCAAGCCAAAATAGGACGGGAAAGGATGAGAAATATAGAAAATAAAAATTATCGTTTCGTTTTTTTCCTACTAAACGGGCAGTAGAAAATTGAAAAATAATTTAAAAAATTAAAAAATACCACTGTGAATTCATTTCAAGCCAAAATTGATTGGAAAAGGTTGAGAAAGAGCGAAAATAAAAATTGTAGTTCCGTTACGTTCCTATCCGACGTGTAACTGAAAATTCCCCAAAAAATAGCAAAATCATTCAAAAAATTAAAAAATACCATTATTGCTTCATTTCAAGCAAAAATAGGTTGGAAAAGACGGAGAAAGAGAAAAAATAAAAATTACCCTTCCGTTCCTTTCTTAATCGATGCGTGATAGAAAATTCCAAAAAAATGGCAAAAAAATTCAGAAAATTAAAAAATATAATTGTGGCTTCATCATAAGCCAAAATAGGCTTGAAAAGGATGGGAAAGAGAGAAAATAAAAATTATCGTTCCGCTTCGTTTCTACCCGATGCGCAATAGAAAATTCCTAAAAAAATAACAAAATAATTAAAAAAATTAAAAAATTCTGTTGTGGCTGCAGTTCAAGCCAAAATACGTTGCAAAAAGGCTGTGAAAGAGAGAAAATAAAAATTACCCTTCCGTTCCTTTCTTACTCGATGCGTGATAGAAAATTCCAAAAAAATGGCAAAAAAATTCATAAAATTAAAAAATATCATTGTGGCTTCATCTTCACCCAAAATAGGCTTGAAAAGGTTCGCAAAGAAAGAAAATAAAAATTATCGTTCTGCTTCGTTTCTACCCGATGCGTAATAGAAAATTCCAAAAAAATAACAAAATAATTAAAAAAATTAAAAAATTCTGTTGTGGCTTCAGTTCAAGCCAAAATACGTTGCAAAAAGGCTGTGAAAGAGAGAAAATAAAAATTACCCTTCCGTTCCTTTCTTACTCGATGCGTGATAGAAAATTCCAAAAAAATGCAAAAAAATTCATAAAATTAAAAAATATCATTGTGGCTTCATCTTCACCCAAAATAGGCTTGAAAAGGTTCGCAAAGAAAGAAAATAAAAATTATCGTTCTGCTTCGTTTCTACCCGATGCGTAATAGAAAATTCCAAAAAAATAACAAAATAATTAAAAAAATTAAAAAATTCTGTTGTGGCTTCAGTTCAAGCCAAAATACGTTGCAAAAAGGATGTGAAAGAGAGAAAATAAAAATTATCGTTCCGTTCAATTCCTACCCGACGCGTGATAGAAAATTCCAAAAAAATAGCAAAAAAATTCAAAAACTTAAAAGATACCATTATGGCTTCATTTCAAGCTTTTTGGTTGGTAAAGTTCGAGAAAGAGCGAAAACAAAAATTATCGTTCCGTTCCGTTGCTACCCGATGCATAATGGAAAATTTCAAAAAAATAGCAAAAAATATTAAAAATATTAAAAATATTAAAAAAATACATTTATGGCTTCATTTAAATCCAAAATAAGTTGGAAAAGGCTGAGAAAGAGAAAATAAAAATTATCGTTCCGTTTCGTTCCTACCCGATGCGTAATCGAAAATTACATAAAAAAAAAAATTAAAAAAATACCATTACGGATTCATTTCAAGCCAAAATAGGTTGAAAAATGATGAGAAAGAGAGAAAATAAAAGTTATCGTTCTGTTCCGTTCCTACCCGATGCATAATGGAAAATTCCAATCAAATAGAAAAAGAATTAAAAAAATTAAAAAAAAATCACTATGGCGTCATTTCAAGCCAAAATAGGTTTGAAAATTCTGTGAAAGAGAGAAAATAAAAACTATTGTTCTGTTTCGTTCCTACCCGATGCGTAGTAGAAAATTCCAAAAAAATAACAAAAAAATTTAAAAAATACCATTATGAATTCATATCAAGCCAAAATAGGTTGGAAAATGATGAGAAAGAGAGAAAATAAAAATTATCGCTCCGCTTCATTCCTACCCGATACATAATAGAAAATTCCAAAAAAATAACAAAAAAATTAAAAAACACCGTTGTGGCTTCATTTCAAGCCAAAATACGTTGCAAAAAGGCTGCAAAAGAGAGAAAATAAAAATTATCCTTCCGTTCCATTCCTACCCGACGCGTGATAGAAAATTCCAAAAAAACTAGCAAAAAAATTCAAAAAATTAAAAGATACCATTATGGTGGCTTCATTTCAAGCTTTTTGGTTGGTAAAGTCCGAAAAAGTGCGAAAACAAAAATTATCGTTCCGTTCCTACCCGATGCAAAATGGAGAATTCCAAAGAAATAGCAAAAAAATTAAAAAAAGTTAAGAAAATCATTATGGCGTCATTTCAAGCCAAAATAGGCAGGAAAAGGCTGCGAAAGAGAGAAAATAAAATCTGTCCTTCCGTTCCATTTTTACCCGAGGAGTGATAAAAAATTCCTAAAAAATGGCAAAAAAATTAAAAAAATTAAAAAATACCATTGTGGCTACATTATAAGCCAAAATAGGTTTGAAAAGGCTGGGAAAGAGAGAAAATAAAAATTATCGTTTCGTTTCGTTCTTACTCGAAGCGTAATAGAAAATTCCATAAAAATAGTAAAAAAATTCAAAAAATAAAAGAAATACCATTATGGTTCATTTCAAGCCAAAATAGGTCGGAAAACGATGAGAAATATAGAAAATAAAAATTATCGTTTCGTTTCTTTCCTACCAAACGGGTAGTAGAAAATTGAAAAAAAATTTAAGAAATTAAAAAATAGCATTGTGAATTCATTTCAAGCCAAAATTGATTGGAGAAGGTTGAGAAAGAGCGAAAATAAAAATTATAGTTCCGTTACGTTTCTATCCGACGCGTAACTGAAAATTCCCAAAAAAATAGCAAAATCATTCAAAAAATTAAAAAATACCATTATTGCTTCATTTCAAGCCAAAATAGGTTGGAAAAGACTGAGAAAGAGAGAAAATAAAAATTACCCTTCCGTTCCTTTCTTACACAAGGCGTGATAGAAAATTCCAAAAAAATGGCAAAAAAATTCAAAGAATTAAAAAATATCATTGTGGCTTCATCCTAAGCCAAAATAGGATTGAAAAGGATGGGAAAGAGAGAAAATAAAAATTATCGTTCCGCTTCGTTTCTACCTGATGCGTAATGGAAAATTCCAAAAAAATAACAAATTAATTAAAAAAATTAAAAAATTCCGTTGTGGCTTCATTTCAAGCCAAAATACGTTGCAAAAAGGCTGTGAAGGAGAGAAAATAAAAATTATCCTTCCGTTCCATTCCTACCCGACGCGTGATAGAAAATTCCAAAAAAATAGCAAAAAAATTCAAAAACTTAAAAGATACCATTATGGCTTCATTTCAAGCTTTTTGGTTGGTAAAGTCCGAGAAAGAGCGAAAACAAAAATTATCGTTCCGTTCCGTTCCTACCCGATGCATAATGGAAAATTCCAAAAAAAATTAAAAAAAATACCATTATGGCTTCATTTCAATCCAAAATAGGTTGGAAAAGGGCGAGAAAGAGAAAATAAAAATTATCGTTTCGTTCCGTTCCTACCCGATGCATAATGGAAAATTCCAAAAAAATAGCAAAAAATATTAAAAATATTAAAAAAATACCATTATGGCTTCATTTCAATCCAAAATAGGTTGGAAAATTATGAGAAAGAGAGAAAATAAAAATTATCGTTCCGCTTCATTCCTACCCGATGCGTAATCGAAAATTACATAAAAATAACAAAAAAAATTAAAAAAATTCCATTACGGATTCATTTCAAGCCAAAATAGGTTGGAAAATGATGAGAATGAGAGAAAATAAAAATTATCGTTCCGCTTCATTCCTACCCGATACATAATAGAAAATTCCAAAAACATAACAAGAAAATTAAAAAATACCGTTGTGGATTGATTTCAAGCCAAAATACGTTGAAAAAAGGCTGTAAAAGAGAGAAAATAAAAATTATCCTTCCGTTCCATTCCTACCCGACGCGTGATAGAAAATTCCAAAAAAACTAGCAAAAAAATTCAAAAAATTAAAAGATACCATTATGGTGGATTCATTTCAAGCTTTTTGGTTGGTAAAGTCCGAAAAAGTGCGAAAACAAAAATTATCGTTCCGTTCCTACCCGATGCAAAATGGAGAATTCCAAAGAAATAGCAAAAAAATTAAAAAAAGTTAAGAAAATCATTATGGCGTCATTTCAAGCCAAAATAGGCAGGAAAAGGCTGCGAAAGAGAGAATAAAATCTGTCCTTCCGTTCCATTTTTACCCGAGGAGTGATAAAAAATTCCTAAAAAATGGCAAAAAAATTCAAAAAATTAAAAAATACCATTGGGGCTTCATTATAAGCCAAAATAGGTTTGAAAAGGCTGGGAAAGAGAGAAAATAAAAATTATCGTTTCGTTTCGTTCTTGCTCGAAGCGTAATAGAAAATTCCATAAAAATAGTAAAAAAATTCAAAAAATAAAAGAAATACCATTATGGTTCATTTCAAGCCAAAATAGGTCGGAAAAGGATGAGAAATATAGAAAATAAAAATTATCGTTTCGTTTCTTTCCTACCAAAAGGGTAGTAGAAAATTGAAAAAAAATTTAAGAAATTAAAAAATAGCATTGTGAATTCATTTCAAGCCAAAATTGATTGGAGAAGGTTGAGAAAGAGCGAAAATAAAAATTATAGTTCCGTTACGTTTCTATCCGACGCGTAACTGAAAATTCCCAAAAAAATAGCAAAATCATTCAAAAAATTAAAAAATACCATTATTGCTTCATTTCAAGCCAAAATAGGTTGGAAAAGACTGAGAAAGAGAGAAAATAAAAATTACCCTTCCGTTCCTTTCTTACACGAGGCGTGATAGAAAATTCCAAAAAAATGGCAAAAAAATTCAAAGAATTAAAAAATATCATTGTGGCTTCATCCTAAGCCAAAATAGGATTGAAAAGGATGAGAAAGAGAGAAAATAAAAATTATCGTTCCGCTTCGTTTCTTCCCGATGCGTAATAGAAAATTCCAAAAAAATAACAAATTAATTAAAAAAATTAAAAAATTCCGTTGTGGCTTCATTTCAAGCCAAAATACGTTGCAAAAAGGCTGTGAAGGAGAGAAAATAAAAATTATCCTTCCGTTCCATTCCTACCCGACGCGTGATAGAAAATTCCAAAAAAATAGCAAAAAAATTCAAAAACTTAAAAGATACCATTAAGGCTTCATTTAAGCTTTTTGGTTGGTAAAGTCCGAGAAAGAGCGAAAACAAAAATTATCGTTCCGTTCCGTTCCTACTCGATGCATAATGGAAAATTCCAAAAAAATAGCAAAAAATATTAAAAAAATACCATTATGGCTTCATTTCAATCCAAAATAGGTTGGAAAAGGGCGAGAAAGAGAAAATAAAAATTATCGTTTCGTTCCGTTCCTACCCGATGCATAATGGAAAATTCCAAAAAAATAGCAAAAAATATTAAAAATATTTAAAAAATACCATTATGGCTTCATTTCAATCCAAAATAGGTTGGAAAATGATGAGAAAGAGAGAAAATAAAAATTATCGTTCCGCTTCATTCCTACCCGATGTGTAATCGAAAATTACATAAAAATAACAAAAAAAATTAAAAAAAACCCATTACGGATTCATTTCAAGCCAAAATAGGTTGGAAAATGATGAGAAAGAGAGAAAATAAAAATTATCGTTCTGCTTCATTCCTACCCGATACATAATAGAAAATTCCAAAAACATAACAAGAAAATTAAAAAATACCGTTGTGGATTGATTTCAAGCCAAAATACGTTGAAAAAAGGCTGTAAAAGAGAGAAAATAAAAATTATCCTACCCGACGCGTGATAGAAATTCCAAAAAAATAGCAAAAAAATTCAAAAACTTAAAAGATACCATTATGGCTTCATTTCAAGCTTTTTGGTTAGTAAAGTCCGAAAAAGTGCGAAAACAAAAATTATCATTCCGTTCCTACCCGATGCAAAATGGATAATTCCAAAGAAATAGCAAAAAAATTAAAAAAATTTAAGAACATCATTATGGCGTCATTTCAAGCCAAAATAGGCAGGAAAAGGCTGCGAAAGAGAGAAAATAAAATATGTCCTTCCGTTCCATTTTTACCCGAGGAGTGATAAAAAATTCCTAAAAAATGGCAAAAAAATTCAAAAAATTAAAAAATACCATTGTGGCTACATTATAAGCCAAAATAGGTTTGAAAAGGCTGGGAAAGAGAGAAAATAAAAATTATCGTTTCGTTTCGTTCTTACTCGAAGCGTAATAGAAAATTCCATAAAAATAGTAAAAAAATTCAAAAAATAAAAGAAATACCATTATGGTTCATTTCAAGCCAAAATAGGTCGGAAAAGGATGAGAAATATAGAAAATAAAAATTATCGTTTCGTTTCTTTCCAATCAAACGGGTAGTAGAAAATTGAAAAAAAATTTAAGAAATTAAAACATACCATTGTGAATTCATTTCAAGCCAAAATTGATTGGAGAAGGTTGAGAAAGAGCGAAAATAAAAATTATAGTTCCGTTACGTTCCTATCCGACGCGTAACTGAAAATTCCCAAAAAAATAGCAAAATCATTCAAAAAATTAAAAAAATACCATTATTGCTTTATTTCAAGCCAAAATAGGTTGGAAAAGACTGAGAAAGAGAGAAAATAAAAATTACCATTCCGTTCCTTTCTTACTCGAGACGTGATAGAAAATTCCAAAAAAATGGCAAAAAAATTCAAAAAATTAAAAAACACCATTGCGGCTTCGTTATCAGCCAAAATAGGTTTGAAAAGGCTGGGAAGGAGAGAAAATAAAAATTATCGTTTCGTTTCGTTCTTACCCGAAGCGTAATAGAAAATTCCATAAAAATAGTAAAAAAATTCAAAAAATAAAAGAAATACCATTATGGTTCATTTCAAGCCAAAATAGGTCGGAAAAGGATGAGAAATATAGAAAATAAAAATTATCGTTTCGTTTCTTTCCAATCAAACGGGTAGTAGAAAATTGAAAAAAAATTTAAGAAATTAAAACATACCATTGTGGTTTCATTTCAAGCCAAAATTGATTGGAGAAGGTTGAGAAACAGCGAAAATAAAAATTATAGTTCCGTTACGATCCTATCCGACGCGTAACAGAAAATTCCCAAAAAAAAGCAAAATCATTCAAAAAATTAAAAAATACCATTATTGCTTCATTTCAAGCCGGAATAGGTTGGAAAAGACTGAGAAAGAGAAAAAAAAAAAATTATCCTTCCGTTCCATTCTTACTCGAGGCGTGATAGAAAATTCCAAAAAAATGGCAAAAAAATTCAAAAAATTAAAAAATACCATTGTGGCTTCATTATAAGCCAAAATCGGTTTGAAAAGGCTGGGAAAGAGAGAAAATAAAAATTATCGTTTCGTTTCGTTCCTACCCGAAGCGTAATAGAAAATTCCATAAAAATAGTAAAAAAATTCAAAAAATAAAAGAAATACCTTTCTGGTTCATTTCAAGCCAAAATAGGACGGGAAAGGATGAGAAATATAGAAAATAAAAATTATCGTTTCGTTTTTTTCCGACTAAACGGGCAGTAGAAAATTGAAAAAAAATTTAAAAAATTAAAAAATACCACTGTGAATTCATTTCAAGCCAAAATTGAATGGAGAAGGTTGAGAAAGAGCGAAAATAAAAATTATAGTTCCGTTACGTTCCTATCCGACGTGTAACTGAAAATTCCCCAAAAAATAGCAAAATCACTCAAAAAATTAAAAAATACCATTATTGCTTCATTTCAAGCCAAAATAGGTTGGAAAAGACTGAGAAACAGAGAAAAAAAAAATTATGCTTCCGTTCCATTCTTACTCGAGGCGTGATAGAACATTCCAAAAAAATGGCAAAAAAATTAAAAAAATTAAAAAATACCATTGTGATTTCATTTCAAGCCAAAATTGATTGGAGAAGGTTGAGAAACAGCGAAAATAAAAATTATAGTTCCGTTACGATCCTATCCGACGCGTAACAGAAAATTCCCAAAAAAAAGCAAAATCATTCAAAAAATTAAAAAATACAATTATTGCTTCATTTCAAGCTGGAATAGGTTGGAAAAGACTGAGAAAGAGAGAAAAAAAAAATTATCCTTCCGTTCCATTCTTACTCGAGGCGTGATAGAAAATTCCAAAAAAATGGCAAAAAAATTCAAAAAATTAAAAAATACCATTGTGGCTTCATTATAAGCCAAAATCGGTTTGAAAAGGCTGGGAAAGGGAGAAAATAAAAATTATCGTTTCGTTTCGTTCCTACCCGAAGCGTAATAGAAAATTCCATAAAAATAGTAAAAAAATTCAGAAAATAAAAGAAATACCATTCTGGTTCATTTCAAGCCAAAATAGGTCGGGAAAGGATGAGAAATATAGAAAATAAAAATTATCGTTTCGTTTTTTTCCTACTAAACGGGCAGTAGAAAATTGAAAAAAAATTTAAAAAATTAAAAAATACCACTGTGAATTCATTTCAAGCCAAAATTGATTGGAGAAGGTTGAGAAAGAGCGAAAATAAAAATTATAGTTCCGTTACGTTCCTATCCGACGTGTAACTGAAAATTCTCCAAAAAATAGCAAAATCATTCAAAAAATTAAAAAATACCATTATTGCTTCATTTCAAGCCAAAATAGGTTGGAAAAGACTGAGAAAGAGAGAAAATAAAAATTACCCTTCCGTTCCTTTCTTAATCGATGCGTGATAGAAAATTCCAAAAAAATGGCAAAAAAATTCAAAAAATTAAAAAATATAATTGTGGCTTCATCGTAAGCCAAAATAGGCTTGAAAAGGATGGGAAAGAGAGAAAATAAAAATTATCGTTCCGCTTCGTTTCTACCCGATGCGCAATAGAAAATTCCAAAAAAATAACAAAATAATTAAAAAAATTAAAAAATTCTGTTGTGGCTTCAGTTCAAGCCAAAATACGTTGCAAAAAGGCTGTGAAAGAGAGAAAATAAAAATTACCCTTCCGTTCCTTTCTTACTCGATGCGTGATAGAAAATTCCAAAAAAATGGCAAAAAAATTCATAAAATTAAAAAATATCATTGTGGCTTCATCTTCAGCCAAAATAGGCTTGAAAAGGTTGGCAAAGAAAGAAAATAAAAATTATCGTTCCGCTTCGTTTCTACCCGATGCGTAATAAAAAATTCCAAAAAAATAACAAAATAATTAAAAAAATTAAAAAATTCTGTTGTGGCTTCAGTTCAAGCCAAAATACGTTGCAAAAAGGCTGTGAAAGAGAGAAAATAAAAATTATCGTTCCGTTCAATTCCTACCCGACGCGTGATAGAAAATTCCAAAAAAATAGCAAAAAAATTCAAAAACTTAAAAGATACCATTATGGCTTCATTTCAAGCTTTTTGGTTGGTAAAGTTCGAGAAAGAGCGAAAACAAAAATTATCGTTCCGTTCCGTTGCTACCCGATGCATAATGGAAAATTTCAAAAAAATAGCAAAAAATATTTAAAATATTAAAAATATTAAAAAAATACCTTCATGGCTTCATTTAAATCCAAAATAAGTTGGAAAAGGCTGAGAAAGAGAAAATAAAAATTATCGTTCCGTTTCGTTCCTACCCGATGCGTAATCGAAAATTACATAAAAAAAAAAAAATTAAAAAAATACCATTACGGATTCATTTCAAGCCAAAATAGGTTGGAAAATGATGAGAAAGAGAGAAAATAAAAGTTATCGTTCTGTTCTGTTCCTACCCGATGCATAATGGAAAATTCCAATCAAATAGAAAAAGAATTAAAAAAATTAAAAAAAAAATCACTATGGCGTCATTTCAAGCCAAAATAGGTTGGAAAATGCTGTGAAAGAGAGAAAATAAAAACTATTGTTCTGTTTCGTTCCTGCCCGATGCGTAATAGAAAATTCCAAAAAAATAACAAAAAAAATTAAAAAATACCATTATGAATTCATTTCAAGCCAAAATAGGTTGGAAAATGATGAGAAATAGAGAAAATAAAAATTATCGTTCCGCTTCATTCCTACCCGATACATAATAGAAAATTCAAAAAAAATAACAAAAAAATTAAAAAACACCGTTGTGGCTTCATTTCAAGCCAAAATACGTTGCAAAAAGGCTGCAAAAGAGAGAAAATAAAAATTATCCTTCCGTTCCATTCCTACCCGACGCGTGATAGAAAATTCCAAAAAAACTAGAAAAAAATTCAAAAAATTAAAAGATACCATTATGGTGGCTTCATTTCAAGCTTTTTGGTTGGTAAAGTTCGAAAAAGTGCGAAAACAAAAATTATCGTTCCGTTCCTACCCGATGCAAAATGGAGAATTCCAAAGAAATAGCAAAAAAATTAAAAAAATTTAAGAAAATCATTATGGCGTCATTTCAAGCCAAAATAGGCAGGAAAAGGCTGCGAAAGAGAGAAAATAAAATCTATCCTTCCGTTCCATTTTTACCCGAGGAGTGATAAAAAATTCCTAAAAAATGGAAAAAAAATTAAAAAAATTAAAAAATACCATTGTGGCTACATTATAAGCCAAAATAGGTTTGAAAAGGCTGGGAAAGAGAGAAAATAAAAATTATCGTTTCGTTTCGTTCTTACTCGAAGCGTAATAGAAAATTCCATAAAAATAGTAAAAAAATTCAAAAAATAAAAGAAATACCATTATGGTTCATTTCAAGCCAAAATAGGTCGGAAAAGGATGAGAAATATAGAAAATAAAAATTATCGTTTCGTTTCTTTCCTACCAAACGGGTAGTAGAAAATTGAAAAAAAATTTAAGAAATTAAAAAATAGCATTGTGAATTCATTTCAAGCCAAAATTGATTGGAGAAGGTTGAGAAAGAGCGAAAATAAAAATTATAGTTCCGTTACGTTCCTATCCGACGCGTAACAGAAAATTCCAAAAAAATAGCAAAATCATTCAAAAAATTAAAAAATACCATTATTGCTTCATTTCAAGCCAAAATAGGTTGGAAAAGACTGAGAAAGAGAGAAAATAAAAATTATCCTTCCGTTCCATTCTTACTCGAGGCGTCATAGAAAATTCCAAAAAAATGGCAAAAAAATTCAAAAAATTAAAAATATCATTGTGGCTACATTTTAAGCCAAAATAGTCTCGAAAAGGATGGGAAAGAGAGAAAATAAAAATTATCGTTCCCCTTCGTTCCTACCCGATGCCTAATAGAAAATTCCAAAAAAAGAACAAAATAATTAAAAAATTAAAAAATACCGTTGTGGCTTCATTTCAAGCCAAAATACTTTGCAAAAAGGCTGTGAAAGAGAGAAAATAAAAATTATCATTCCTTTCCATTCCTACCCGACGCGTGACAGAAAATTCCAAAAAAAATAGCAAAAAAATTCAAAAAATTAAAAGATGCCGTTATGGCTTCATTTCAAGCTTTTTGGTTGGTAAAGTCCGAGAAAGAGCGAAAATAAAAATTATCGTTCCATTCCGTTCCGTTCCTACCCGATGCATAATGGAAAATTCCAAAAAAATAGCAAAAAAATTAAAAAAATTAAAAAAAATACCATTATGGCTTCATTTCAATCCAAAATAGGTTGGAAAAGGCTGAGAAAGAGCGAAAATAGAAATTATCGTTCCTTTCCGTTTCGTTCCTTCCCGATGCGTAATCTAAAATTTCTTAAAAATAACAAAAAAATTAAAAAAATACCATTACGGATTCATTTCAAGCCAAAATAGGTTGGAAAATGATGAGAAAGAGAGAAAATAAAAATTATCGTTCTGTGTCGTTCCTACCCGATGCGTAATAGAAAATTCCAAAAAAATAACAAAAAAATTAAAAAAATACCATTATGAATTCATTTCAAGCCAAAATAGGTTGGAACATGATGAGAAAGAGAGAAAATAAAAATTATCATTCCGATCCATTCCTACCCGACGCGTGATAGAAAATTCCAAAAAAATAGCAAAAAAATTCAAAAAATTAAAAGATACCATTATGTCTTCATTTCAAGCTTTTTGGTTGGTAAAGTCCGAGAAAGAGCGAAAATAAAAATTATCGTTCCGTTCCTACCCGATGCATAATGGAAAATTCCAAAGAAATAGCAACAAAATTAAAAAAATTAAAAGATACCATTATGGCTTCATTTCAAGCTTTTTGGTAGGTAAAATCCGAGAAAGAGCGAAAATAAAAATTATCGTTCCGTTCCTACCCGATGCATAAGGGAAAATTCCAAAGAAATAGCAACAAAATTAAAAAAATTAAAAAAAATCATTATTGCGTCATTTCAAGCCAAAATAGGCAGGAAAAGGCTGCGAAAGAGTGAAAATAAAAATTATCCTTCCGTTCCATTCTTACCCGAGGAGTGATAAAAAATTCCTAAAAAATGGCAAAAAAATTCAAAAAACTAAAAAATACCATTGTGGCTTCCTTATAAGCCAAAATAGGTTTGAAAAGGCTGGGAAAGAGAGAAAATAAAAATTCTCGTTTCGTTTCGTTCTTACCCGAAGCGTAATTGAAAATTCCATAAAAATAGTAAAAAAATTCAAAAAATAAAAGAAATACCATTATGGTTCATTTCAAGCCAAAATAGGTCGGAAAAGGATGAGAAATATAGAAAATAAAAATTATCGTATCGTTTCTTTCCTACCAAACGGGTAGTAGAAAATTGCAAAAAAATTTAAAAAACTAAAAAATACCATTGTGGTTTCATTTCAAGCCAAAATTGATTGGAGAAGGTTGAGAAACAGCGAAAATAAAAATTATAGTTCCGTTACGTTCCTATCCGACGCGTAACAGAAAATTCCAAAAAAAAAAGCAAAATCATTCAAAAAATTAAAAAAAATACCATTATGGCTTCATTTCAAGCCAAAATAGGTTGGAAAAGACTGAGAAAGAGAGAAAATAAAAATTATCCTTCCGTTCCAATCTTACTCGAGGCGTCATAGAAAATTCCAAAAAAATGGCAAAAAAATTCAAAAAATTAAAAAATATCATGGTGGCTACATTTTAAGCCAAAATAGTCTCGAAAAGGATGGGAAAGAGAGAAAATAAAAATTATCGTTCCGCTTCGTTCCTACCCGATGCGTAATAGAAAATTCAAAAAAAATAACAAAATAATTAAAAAAATTCAAAAATACCGTTGTGGCTTCATTTCAAGCCAAAATACGTTGCAAAAAGGCTGTGAAAGAGAGAAAATAAAAATTAGCCTTCTGTTCCATTCCTACACGACGCGTGATAGAAAATTCCAAAAAATTAGCAAAAAAATTCAAAAACTTAAAAGATACCATTATGGCTTCATTTCAATCCAAAATAGGTTGGAAAATACTGTGAAAGAGAGAAAATAAAAATTATCGTTCTGTTTCGTTCCTACCCAATGTGTTATAGAAAATTCCAAAAAAATAACAAAAAAATTTAAAAAATACCATTATGAATTCATTTCAAGCCAAAATAGGTTGGAAAATGTTGAGAAAGAGAGAAAATAAAAATTATCCTTCCGTTCCATTCCTACCCGACGCGTGATAGAAAATTCCAAAAAAATAGCAAAAAAATTCAAAAAATTAAAAAATATCATTGTGGCTACATTTTAAGCCAAAATAGGCTTGAAAATGATGGGAAAGAGAGAAATTAAAAATTATCGTTCCGTTCCGTTCCTACCCGACGCATAATGGAAAATTAAAAAAAAATAGCAAAAAAAATAAAAAATATTAAAAAAATACCATTATGGCTTCATTTCAATCCAAAATAGGTTGGAAAATGCTGTGAAAGAGAGAAAATAAAAATTATCGTTCTGTTTCGTTCCTACCCAATGCGTTATAGAAAATTCCAAAAAAATAACAAAAAAATTTAAAAAATACCATTATGAATTCATTTCAAGCCAAAATAGGTTGGAAAATTATGAGAAAGAGAGAAAAATACCATTATGAATTCATTCCGTTCCTACCCGATGCATAATGGAAAATTCCAAAGAAATAGCAAAAAAATTAAAAAAATTAAAAAAAATCATTATGGCGTCATTTCAAGCCAAAATAGGCAGGAAAAGGCTGCGAAAGAGAGAAAATAAAAATTATCCTTCCGTTCCATTCTTACCCGAGGAGTGATAAAAAATTCCTAAAAAATGGCAAAAAAATTCAAAAAATTAAAAAATACCATTGTGGCTTCATTATAAGCGAAAATAGGTTTGAAATGGCTGGGAAAGAGAGAAAATAAAAATTATCGTTTCGTTTCGTTCTTACCCGAAGCGTAATAGAAAATTCCATAAAAATAGTAAAAAAATTCAAAAAATAAAAGAAATACCATTATGGTTCATTTCATGCCAAAATAGGTCGGAAAAGGATGAGAAATATAGAAAATAAAAATTATCGTCCCGCTTCGTTTCTACCCGATGCGTAATAGAAAATTCCAAAAAAATAACAAAATAATTAAAAAAATTAAAAAATATCATTGTGGCTTCATTTCAAGCCAAAATACGTTGCAAAAAGGCTGTAAAAGCGAGAAAATAAAAATAATCCTTCCATTCCATTCCTACCCGACGCGTGATAGAAAATTCCAAAAAAATAGCAAAAAAATTCAAAAACTTAAAAGATACCATTATGGCTTCATTTCAAGCTTTTTGGTTGGTAAAGTCCGAGAAAGAGCGAAAACGAAAATTATCGTTCCGTTCTATTCCTATCCAATGCATAATGGAAAATTCCAAAAAAATAGCAAAAAATATTAAAAATATTAAAAAAATACCATTATGGCTTCATTTCAATCCAAAATAGGTTGGAAAAGGCTGAGAAAGAGAAAATAAAAATTATCGTTTCGTTTCGTTCCTACCCGATGCGTAATCGAAAATTACATAAAAATAGCAAAAAAATTTAAAAAATACCATTGCGGATTCATTTCAAGCCAAAATAGGTTGGAAAATGATAAGAAAGAGAGAAAATAAAAATTATCGTTCCGTTCCGTTCCTACCCGATGCATAATGGAAAATTCCAATGAAATAGCAAAAAACTAGTTCTGTTACGTTCCTATCCGACGTGTAACAGAAAATTTCAAAAAAATAGCAAAAAAATTCAAAATATAAAAAAATATCATTATAGCTACATTTCTTGCCAAAATAGGGTGGAAAAGGATGAGAAAGAGAGAAAATAAAAATTATCGTTCCGTTTCGTTCCTACCCGACGCATATTAGAAAATTCCAAAAAAATACCAAAAAAATTCAAAATATTAAAAAATACCTTTATGGCTACATTTCAAGCCAAAATAGGTTGGAAAAGGCTGTGAAAGAGAGGAAATAAAAATTACGGTTCCGTTCCGTTCCTACCTGACGCGTAATACAAAATTCCAAAAAAATAGGAAAAAAATTCAAAAAATTAAAAAATACCATTATGGCTTAATTTCAAGCCAAAATAGGTTGGAAAAGACTAAGAAAGAGTGAAAATAAAAATTATCGTTTCGTTTCGTTTCGTTCTTTTTCGACGCGTAATTGAAAATTTCAAAAAAATAGCAAAAAAACTCAAAATATAAAAAAATACCATTATGGCTACATTTCAAGCAAAAATAGGTTGGAAAAGGATGTGAAAGGGAGAAAATAAAAATTATCGTTTCGTTCCGTTCCAACCCGACACGTAATACAAAATTCCAAAAAAATACCAAAAAAATTAAAAATATTAAAAAATACCTTTATGGCTACATTTCAAGCCAAAATAGGTTGGAAAAGGCTGTGAAAGAGAGGAAATAAAAATTACGGTTCCGTTCCGTTCCTACCTGACGCGTAATAGAAAATTCCAAAAAAATAGGAAAAAAATTCAAAAAATTAAAAAATACCATTATGGCTTAATTTCAAGCCAAAATAGGTTGGAAAAGACTAAGAAAGAGTGAAAATAAAAATTATCGTTTCGTTTCGTTTCGTTCCTTTTCGACGCGTAATTGAAAATTTCAAAAAAATAGCAAAAAAACTCAAAATATAAAAAAATACCATTATGGCTACATTTCAAGCAAAAATAGGTTGGAAAAGGATGTGAAAGGGAGAAAATAAAAATTATCGTTTCGTTCCGTTCCAACCCGACGCGTAATACAAAATTCCAAAAAAATACCAAAAAAATTAAAAAATACCTTTATGGCTACATTTCAAGCCAAAATAGGTTGGAAAAGGCTGTGAAAGAGAGGAAATAAAAATTACGGTTCCGTTCCGTTCCTACCTGACGCGTAATAGAAAATTCCAAAAAAATAGGAAAAAAATTAAAAAAATTAAAAAATACCATTATGGCCTTATTTCAAGCCAAAATAGGTTGGAAAAGACTAAGAAAGAGTGAAGATAAAAATTATCGTTCCGTTTAGTTCCTTTCCGCCGCGTAATAGAAAATTTCAAAAAAATAGCAAAAAAATTCAAAATATAAAAAAATACCATTATGGGTACATTTCAAGCCAAAATAGGACGGAAAAGGACGTGAAAGGGAGAAAATAAAAATTATCGTTTCGTTCCGTTCCAACCCGACGCGTAATACAAAATTCCAAAAAAATACCAACAAAATTCAAAATATTAAAAAATACTTTTATGGCTACATTCCAAGCCAAAATAGGTTGGAAAAGGATGTGAAAGAGAGAAAATAAAAATTATCGTTCCGTTCCGTTCCTACCCGACGCGTAATAGAAAATTCAAATAAAATAACAAAAAAATTCAAAAAATTAAAAAATACCATTATGGCTATATTTTAAGCCAAAATAGGTAGGAAAAGACTTAGAAAGAGTGAAAATAAAAATTATCGTTCCTTTTCGTTCCTTCCCGACGCGTAATAGAAAATTTCAAAAAAATAGCAAAAAAATTCAAAATATAAAAAAATACCATTATGGCTACATTTCAAGCCAAACTAGGATGGAAAAGGATGTGAAAGGGAGAAAATAAAAATTATCGTTTCGTTCCGTTCCAACCCGACGCGTAATACAAAATTCCCAAAAAATACCAAAAAAATTCAAAATATTAAAAAATACTTTTATGGCTACATTCCAAGCCAAAATAGGTTGGAAAAGGATGTGAAAGAGAGAAAATAAAAATTATCGTTCCGTTCCGTTCCTACCCGACGCGTAATAGAAAATTCAAATAAAATAGCAAAAAAATTCAAAAAATTAAAAAATACCATTATGGCTACATTTTAAGCCAAAATAGGTAGGAAAAGACTAAGAAAGAGTGAAAATAAAAATTATCGTTCCTTTTCGTTCCTTCCCGACGCGTAATAGAAAATTTGAAAAAAAATAGCAAAAAAATTCAAAATATAAAAAATTACCGTTACGGCTACATTTCAAGCCAAAATAAAATGATGTGAATGAGAGAAAATAAAAATTATCGTTCCGTTCCGTTCCAACCCGACGCGTAATACAAAATTCCAAAAAAATAGCAAAAAAACTCAAAATATTGAAAAATACTTTTATGGCTACATTTCAAGCCAAAATAGGTTGGAAAAGGATGTGAATGGGAGAAAATAAAAATTATCGTTTCGTTCCGTTCCAACCCGACGCGTAATACAAAATTCCAAAAAAATACCAAAAAAATTCAAAATATTAAAAAATACCTTTATGGCTACATTTCAAGCCAAAATAGGTTGGAAAAGGCTGTGAAAGAGAGAAAATAAAAATTATGGTTCCGTTCCGTTCCTACCAGACGCGTAATAGAAAATTCCAAAAAAATAGCAAAAAAATTCAAAAAATTAAAAAATATCATTATGGCTTTATTTCAAGCCAAAATAGATTGGAAAAGACTAAGAAAGAGTGAAGATAAAAATTATCGTTCCGTTTCGTTCCTTTCCGACGCGTAATAGAAAATTTCAAAAAAATAGCAAAAAAATTCAAAATATAAAAAAATACCATTATGGCTACATTTCAAGCCAAAATAGGATGGAAAAGGATGTGAAAGGGAGAAAATAAAAATTATCGTTTCGTTCCGTTCCAACCCGACGCGTAATACAAAATTCCAAAAAAATACCAAAAAAATTCAAAAAATTAAAAAATACCATTATGGCTTAATTTCAAGCCAAAATAGGTTGGAAAAGACTAAGAAAGAGTGAAAATAAAAATTATCGTTTCGTTTCGTTTCGTTCCTTTTCGACGCGTAATTGAAAATTTCAAAAAAATAGCAAAAAAACTCAAAATATAAAAAAATACCATTATGGCTACATTTCAAGCAAAAATAGGTTGGAAAAGGATGTGAAAGGGAGAAAATAAAAATTATCGTTTCGTTCCGTTCCAACCCGACGCGTAATACAAAATTCCAAAAAAATACCAAAAAAATTAAAAATATTAAAAAATACCTTTATGGCTACATTTCAAGCCAAAATAGGTTGGAAAAGGCTGTGAAAGAGAGGAAATAAAAATTACGGTTCCGTTCCGTTCCTACCTGACGCGTAATAGAAAATTCCAAAAAAATAGCAAAAAAACTCAAAATATTGAAAAATACTTTTATGGCTACATTTCAAGCCAAAATAGGTTGGAAAAGGATGTGAAAGGGAGAAAATAAAAATTATCGTTTCGTTCCGTTCCAACCCGACGCGTAATACAAAATTCCAAAAAAATACCAAAAAAATCAAAATATTAAAAAATACCTTTATGGCTACATTTCAAGCCAAAATAGGTTGGAAAAGGCTGTGAAAGAGAGAAAATAAAAATTATGGTTCCGTTCCGTTCCTACCAGACGCGTAATAGAAAATTCCAAAAAAATAGCAAAAAAATTCAAAAAATTAAAAAATACCATTATGGCTTTATTTCAAGCCAAAATAGATTGGAAAAGACTAAGAAAGAGTGAAGATAAAAATTATCGTTCCGTTTCGTTCCTTTCCGACGCGTAATAGAAAATTTCAAAAAAATAGCAAAAAAATTCAAAATATAAAAAAATACCATTATGGCTACATTTCAAGCCAAAATAGGATGGAAAAGGATGTGAAAGGGAGAAAATAAAAATTATCGTTTCGTTCCGTTCCAACCCGACGCGTAATACAAAATTCCAAAAAAATACCAAAAAAATTCAAAAAATTAAAAAATACCATTATGGCTTAATTTCAAGCCAAAATAGGTTGGAAAAGACTAAGAAAGAGTGAAAATAAAAATTATCGTTTCGTTTCGTTTCGTTCCTTTTCGACGCGTAATTGAAAATTTCAAAAAAATAGCAAAAAAACTCAAAATATAAAAAAATACCATTATGGCTACATTTCAAGCAAAAATAGGTTGGAAAAGGATGTGAAAGGGAGAAAATAAAAATTATCGTTTCGTTCCGTTCCAACCCGACGCGTAATACAAAATTCCAAAAAAATACCAAAAAAATTAAAAATATTAAAAAATACCTTTATGGCTACATTTCAAGCCAAAATAGGTTGGAAAAGGCTGTGAAAGAGAGGAAATAAAAATTACGGTTCCGTTCCGTTCCTACCTGACGCGTAATAGAAAATTCCAAAAAAATAGCAAAAAAACTCAAAATATTGAAAAATACTTTTATGGCTACATTTCAAGCCAAAATAGGTTGGAAAAGGATGTGAAAGGGAGAAAATAAAAATTATCGTTTCGTTCCGTTCCAACCCGACGCGTAATACAAAATTCCAAAAAAATACCAAAAAAATCAAAATATTAAAAAATACCTTTATGGCTACATTTCAAGCCAAAATAGGTTGGAAAAGGCTGTGAAAGAGAGAAAATAAAAATTATGGTTCCGTTCCGTTCCTACCAGACGCGTAATAGAAAATTCCAAAAAAATAGCAAAAAAATTCAAAAAATTAAAAAATACCATTATGGCTTTATTTCAAGCCAAAATAGATTGGAAAAGACTAAGAAAGAGTGAAGATAAAAATTATCGTTCCGTTTCGTTCCTTTCCGACGCGTAATAGAAAATTTCAAAAAAATAGCAAAAAAATTCAAAATATAAAAAAATACCATTATGGCTACATTTCAAGCCAAAATAGGATGGAAAAGGATGTGAAAGGGAGAAAATAAAAATTATCGTTTCGTTCCGTTCCAACCCGACGCGTAATACAAAATTCCAAAAAAATACCAAAAAAATTCAAAAAATTAAAAAATACCATTATGGCTTAATTTCAAGCCAAAATAGGTTGGAAAAGACTAAGAAAGAGTGAAAATAAAAATTATCGTTTCGTTTCGTTTCGTTTCGTTCCTTTTCGACGCGTAATTGAAAATTTCAAAAAAATAGTAAAAAAACTCAAAATATAAAAAAATACCATTATGGCTACATTTCAAGCAAAAATAGGTTGGAAAAGGATGTGAAAGGGAGAAAATAAAAATTATCGTTTCGTTCCGTTCCAACCCGACGCGTAATACAAAATTCCAAAAAAATACCAAAAAAATTAAAAATATTAAAAAATACCTTTATGGCTACATTTCAAGCCAAAATAGGTTGGAAAAGGCTGTGAAAGAGAGGAAATAAAAATTACGGTTCCGTTCCGTTCCTACCTGACGCGTAATAGAAAATTCCAAAAAAATAGGAAAAAAATTCAAAAAATTAAAAAATACCATTATGGCTTAATTTCAAGCCAAAATAGGTTGGAAAAGACTAAGAAAGAGTGAAAATAAAAATTATCGTTTCGTTTCGTTTCGTTCCTTTTCGACGCGTAATTGAAAATTTCAAAAAAATAGCAAAAAAACTCAAAATATAAAAAAATACCATTATGGCTACATTTCAAGCAAAAATAGGTCTGAAAAGGATGTGAAAGGGAGAAAATAAAAATTATCGTTTCGTTCCGTTCCAACCCGACGCGTAATACAAAATTCCAAAAAAATACCAAAAAAATTAAAAATATTAAAAAATACCTTTATGGCTACATTTCAAGCCAAAATAGGTTGGAAAAGGCTGTGAAAGAGAGGAAATAAAAATTACGGTTCCGTTCCGTTCCTACCTGACGCGTAATAGAAAATTCCAAAAAAATAGGAAAAAAATTAAAAAAATTAAAAAATACCATTATGGCCTTATTTCAAGCCAAAATAGGTTGGAAAAGACTAAGAAAGAGTGAAGATAAAAATTATCGTTCCGTTTAGTTCCTTTCCGCCGCGTAATAGAAAATTTCAAAAAAATAGCAAAAAAATTCAAAATATAAAAAAATACCATTATGGGTACATTTCAAGCCAAAATAGGACGAAAAAGGACGTGAAAGGGAGAAAATAAAAATTATCGTTTCGTTCCGTTCCAACCCGACGCGTAATACAAAATTCCAAAAAAATACCAACAAAATTCAAAATATTAAAAAATACTTTTATGGCTACATTCCAAGCCAAAATAGGTTGGAAAAGGATGTGAAAGAGAGAAAATAAAAATTATCGTTCCGTTCCGTTCCTACCCGACGCGTAATAGAAAATTCAAATAAAATAACAAAAAAATTCAAAAAATTAAAAAATACCATTATGGCTATATTTTAAGCCAAAATAGGTAGGAAAAGACTAAGAAAGAGTGAAAATAAAAATTATCGTTCCTTTTCGTTCCTTCCCGACGCGTAATAGAAAATTTCAAAAAAATAGCAAAAAAATTCAAAATATAAAAAAATACCATTATGGCTACATTTCAAGCCAAAATAGGATGGAAAAGGATGTGAAAGGGAGAAAATAAAAATTATCGTTTCGTTCCGTTCCAACCCGACGCGTAATACAAAATTCCCAAAAAATACCAAAAAAATTCAAAATATTAAAAAATACTTTTATGGCTACATTCCAAGCCAAAATAGGTTGGAAAAGGATGTGAAAGAGAGAAAATAAAAATTATCGTTCCGTTCCGTTCCTACCCGACGCGTAATAGAAAATTCAAATAAAATAGCAAAAAAATTCAAAAAATTAAAAAATACCATTATGGCTACATTTTAAGCCAAAATAGGTAGGAAAAGACTAAGAAAGAGTGAAAATAAAAATTATCGTTCCTTTTCGTTCCTTCCCGACGCGTAATAGAAAATTTGAAAAAAAATAGCAAAAAAATTCAAAATATAAAAAATTACCGTTACGGCTACATTTCAAGCCAAAATAAAATGATGTGAATGAGAGAAAATAAAAATTATCGTTCCGTTCCGTTCCAACCCGACGCGTAATACAAAATTCCAAAAAAATAGCAAAAAAACTCAAAATATTGAAAAATACTTTTATGGCTACATTTCAAGCCAAAATAGGTTGGAAAAGGATGTGAAAGGGAGAAAATAAAAATTATCGTTTCGTTCCGTTCCAACCCGACGCGTAATACAAAATTCCAAAAAAATACCAAAAAAATTCAAAATATTAAAAAATACCTTTATGGCTACATTTCAAGCCAAAATATGTTGGAAAAGGCTGTGAAAGAGAGAAAATAAAAATTATGGTTCCGTTCCGTTCCGTTCCTACCAGACGCGTAATAGAAAATTCCAAAAAAATAGCAAAAAAATTCAAAAAATTAAAAAATACCATTATGGCTTTATTTCAAGCCAAAATAGATTGGAAAAGACTAAGAAAGAGTGAAGATAAAAATTATCGTTCCGTTTCGTTCCTTTCCGACGCGTAATAGAAAATTTCAAAAAAATAGCAAAAAAATTCAAAATATAAAAAAATACCATTATGGCTACATTTCAAGCCAAAATAGGATGGAAAAGGATGTGAAAGGGAGAAAATAAAAATTATCGTTTCGTTCCGTTCCAACCCGACGCGTAATACAAAATTCCAAAAAAATACCAAAAAAATTCAAAATATTAAAAAATACTTTTATGGCTACATTCCTAGCCAAAATAGGTTGGAAAAGGATGTGAAAGAGAGAAAATAAAAATTATCGTTCCGTTCCGTTCCTACCCGACGCGTAATAGAAAATTCAAATAAAATAGCAAAAAAATTCAAAAAATTAAAAAATACTATTATGGCTACATTTTAAGCCAAAATAGGTAGGAAAAGACTAAGAAAGAGTAAAAATAAAAATTATCGTTCCTTTTCGTTCCTTCTCGACGCGTAATAGAAAATTTCAAAAAAATAGCAAAAAAATTCAAAATATAAAAAATTACCGTTACGGCTACATTTCAAGCCAAAATAAAATGATGTGAATGAGAGAAAATAAAAATTATCGTTCCGTTCCGTTCCAACCCGACGCGTAATACAAAATTCCAAAAAAATAGCAAAAAAACTCAAAATATTGAAAAATACTTTTATGGCTACATTTCAAGCCAAAATAGGTTGGAAAAGGATGTGAAAGAGAGTAAATAAAAATTATCGTTCCGTTCCGTTCCTACCCGATCCATAATAGAAAATTCAAAAAAAATAACTAAAATGTTCAAAAAATTAAAAAATACCATTACAGATTCATTTCAAGCCAAAATAGGTTTGAAAAGGCCGAGAAAGAGAGAAAATAAAAATTATCGTTTCATTTCGCTCCTATCCGAAGCATAATAGAATATTTCCTTAAAATAGTAAAAAAATTCAAAAAATTAAAAAAAAAAAAAACACTACTAAGGGTTCATTTCCGGCCAAAATAGGTCGGAAAAGGATGAGAAATATAAAAAATAGAAATTATCATTTTGTTTCGTTCCTACCAGACGCGTAGTAGAAAATTCCATAAAAATTTAAAAAGTTAAAAAATACCATTATGGATTCATTTCAAGCCAAAATTGGTTGGAGAAGTATGAGAAAGAGAGAAAATAAAAATTATTGTTCCGTTACGTTCCTATCCTATGCGTAACAGAAAATTCCAAAAAAAATAGCAAAATAATTAAAAAAATTAAAAAATACCATTATGGATTTATTTTAAGCCAAAATAGATTAGGGACGGATGAGAAAATAAAAATTATCGCTCCGATTCATTCCATTCCTTCCCGACGCGTAATAGAAAATTCAAAAAAAATAATAAAAAAATTCAAAAAATTAAAAAATACCATTATTGATTCATTTCAAGCCATAATAGGTTGGAAAAGGATGAGAATGAGAGAAAATAAAAATTATCGTTCCGTTTCGTTCCTACACGACGCGTAATAGAAAATTCCAAAAAAATATGAAAAAAATTCAGAAAATTAAAAAATACCATTATGGCTTCATTTCAAGCCAAAATAGGTTGGAAAAGACTAAGAAAGAGTGAAAATAAAAATTATCGTTTCGTTTCGTTCCGTTCCGACGCGTAATTGAAAATTTCAAAAAAATAGCAAAAAAATTGAAAATATAAAAAAATTCCATTATGGCTACATTTCAAGCCAAAATAAAATGATGTGAAAGAGAGAAAATAAAAATTATCGTTCCGTTCCGTTCCAACCCTACGCGTAATACAAAATTCCTAAAAAATAGCAAAAAATTTCAAAAAAATAAAAAATACGATTATGGCTTCATTTCAAGTCAAAATAGGTTGGAAAAGACTTAAGAAAGAGTGAAAATAAAAATTATCGTTCCGTTTCATTCCTTTCCGACGCGTAATAGAAAATTTCAAAAAAATAGCAAAAAATTTCAAAAAAATAAAAAATACGATTATGGCTTCATTTCAAGCCAAAATAGGTTGGAAGAGCCTAAGAAAGAGTGAAAATAAAAATTATCGTTCCGTTTCATTCCTTTCCGACGCGTAATAGAAAATTTTCAAAAAAATAGCAAAAAAATTCAAAATATAAAAAAATACCATTATGGCTACATTTTAAGCCAAAATAGGTTGGAAAAGACTAAGAAAGAGTGAAAAGAAAAATTATCGTTCCGTTTCGTTTCTTCCCGACAAGTAATAGAAAAATTCAAAAAAATAGCAAAAAAATTCAAAATATAAAAAAATACCATTATGGCTACATTTCAAGCCAAAATAGGATGGAAAAGGATGAGAATGAGAGAAAATAAAAATTATCGTTCCGTTTCGTTCCTACACGACGCGTAATAGAAAATTCCAAAAAAATATGAAAAAAATTCAGAAAATTAAAAAATACCATTATGGCTTCATTTCAAGCCAAAATAGGTTGGAAAAGACTAAGAAAGAGTGAAAATAAAAATTATCGTTTCGTTTCGTTCCGTTCCGACGCGTAATTGAAAATTTCAAAAAAATAGCAAAAAAATTGAAAATATAAAAAAATACCATTATGGCTACATTTCAAGCCAAAATAAAATGATGTGAAAGAGAGAAAATAAAAATTATCGTTCCGTTCCGTTCCAACCCTACGCGTAATACAAAATTCCTAAAAAATAACAAAAAAATTCAAAAAAATAAAAAATACGATTATGGCTTCATTTCAAGTCAAAATAGGTTGGAAAAGACTAAGAAAGAGTGAAAATAAAAATTATCGTTCCGTTTCATTCCTTTCCGACGCGTAATAGAAAATTTCAAAAAAATAGCAAAAAAATTCAAAATATAAAAAAATACCATTATGGCTACATTTTAAGCCAAAATAGGTTGGAAAAGACTAAGAAAGAGTGAAAAGAAAAATTATCGTTCCGTTTCGTTTCTTCCCGACAAGTAATAGAAAAATTCAAAAAAAAAAGCAAAAAAATTCAAAATATAAAAAAATACCATTATGGCTACATTTCAAGCCAAAATAGGATGGAAAAGGATGTGAAAGGGAGAAAATAAAAATTATCGTTTCGTTCCGTTCCAACCCGACGCGTAATACAAAATTCCAAAAAAATACCAAAAAAATTCAAAATATTAAAAAATACCTTTATTGCTACATTCCAAGCCAAAATAGGTTGGAAAATGATGTGAAAGAGAGAAATAAAAATGATCGTTCCGTTCCTTTCCTACCCGAGACGTAATAGAAAATTCCAATAACATAGCAAAAAAATTCAAAAAATTTAAAAATACCATTACGGCTACATTTTAAGCCAAAATAGGTTGGAAAAGACTAAGAAAGAGTGACAATAAAAAATATCGATCCGTTTCGTTCCTTCCCGACGCGTAATAGAAAATTTCAAAAAAATAGCAAAAAAATTTCAAAATATTAAAAAATACCATTATGGCTACATTTCAAGGCAAAATAAAATGATGTGAAAGAGAGAAAATAAAAATTATCGTTCCGTTCCGTTCTGTTCCAACCCGACGCGTAATAAAAATTAGAAAAAAAAAATAGCAAAAAAATTCAAAATATTAAAAAATACCTTTATTGCTACATTCCAAGCCAAAATAGGTCGGAAAATGATGTGAAAGAGAGAAACAAAAATGATCGTTCCGTTCCTTTCCTACCCGACACGTAATAGAAAACTCCAATAAAATAGCAAAAAAATTCAAAAAATTTTAAAATACCATTGTGGCTTTATTACAGGCCAAAATAGTTTGGGAAAGGCTGAGAAAGAGTGAAAATAAAAATTATCGTTTCGTTTCGCTCCTATCTGAGGCATAATAGAATATTCCCTTAAAATAGCAAAAAATTCAAAAAATTAAAACAAAATACTACTAAGGGTTCATTTCAGGCCAAAATAGTTCGGAAAAGGATGAGAAACATAGAAAAGAAAAATTATCGTTTCGTTCCGTTCCTACTCTGCGTAGTAGAAAATTCCAAAAAAATTTAAAAAACTAAAAAATACCATTATGTATTCATTTCAAACTAAAATTGGTTGGAGAAGGATGTGAAACAGAGAAAATAAAAATTATAGTCCCGTTACGTTCCTATCCGTCGCGTAACAGAAAATTTCAAAAAAATAGCGAAAAAATTCAAAATATAAAAAAATATCAATATAGCTACATTTCTAGCCAAAATATGGTGGAAAAGGATGAAAAAGAGAGAAAATAAAAATTATCGTTCCGTTTCGTTCCTACCCGACGCGTAATAGAAAATTCCAAAAAAATAGCCAAAAAATTCAAAAAATTAAAAAATACCCATTATGGATACATTTTAAGCCAAAATAGGTTGGAAAAGACTATGAAAGAGTGAAAGTAAAAATTATCGTTCCTTTTCATTCCTTCCCGACGCGTAATAGAAAATTTCAAAAAAATAGCAAAAGATTTCAAAATATAAAAAATTACCATTACGGATACATTTCAAGGCAAAATAAAATGATGTGAAAGAGAGAAAATAAAAATTATCGTTCCGTTCCGTTCTGTTCCAACCCGACGCGTAATACAAAATTCCAAAAAAATAGCAAAAAAATTCAAAATATTGAAAAATACCTTTATGGCTACATTTCAAGCCAAAATAGGTTGGAAAAGGATGAGGAAGATAGAAATAATAATGATCGTTCCGTTCCTTTCCTACCCGACACGTAATAGAAAACTCCAATAAGATAGCAAAAAAATTCAAAAAATTAAAACAAAATACTACTAAGGGTTCATTTCAGGCCAAAATAGTTCGGAAAAGGATGAGAAACATAGAAAAGAAAAATTATCGTTTCGTTCCGTTCATACTCTGTGTAGTAGAAAATTCCAAAAAAATTTAAAAAACTAAAAAATACCATTATGGATTCATTTCAAACTAAAATTGGTTGGAGAAGGATGAGAAACAGAGAAAATAAAAATTATAGTTCTGTTACGTTCCTATCCGACGCGTAACAGAAAATTTCAAAAAAATAACGAAAAAATTCAAAATATAAAAAAATATCAATATAGCTACATTTCTAGCCAAAATATGGTGGAAAAGGATGAGAAAGAGAGAAAATAAAAATTATCGTTCTGTTTTGTTCCTACCCGACGCGTAATAGAAAATTCCAAAAAAATAGCAAAAAAATTCAAAAAATTAAAAAATACCCATTATGGCTACATTTTAAGCCAAAATAGGTTGGAAAAGACTAATAAAGAGTGAAAATAAAAATTATCGTTCCGTTTCGTTGTTTCGCAACGCGTAATAGAAAATTTCAAAAAAATAGCAAAAAAATTCAAAACATAAAAAAATACCATTATGGCTACATTTCAAGCCAAAATAAACTGATGTGAAAGAGAGAAAATAAAATTGATCGTTCCGTTCCGTTCCAACCCGACACGTAATAGAAAATTAAAAAAAAATAGCAAAAAAATTCAGAAAATTAATAAATACCATTATAGCTTCATTTCAAGCCAAAATAGGTTGGAAAAGACTAAGAAAGAGTGAAAATAAAAATTATCGTTCCGTTTCGTTCCTTCCCGACGCGTAATAGAAAATTTAAAAAAAAATAGCAAAAAAATTCAAAATATAAAAAAAATACCATTATGGCTACATTTAAAGCCAAAATAAAATGATGTGAAAGAGAGAAAATAAAAATTATCGTTCCGTTCCGTTCCAACCCTACGCGTAATACAAAATTCCAAAAAAATAGCAAAAAAATTCAAAATATTGAAAAATACCTTTATCGCTGCATTTCAAGCCAAAATAGGTTGGAAAATGATGTGAAAGAGAGAAATAAAAATGATCGTTCTGTTCCAATAACATAGCAAAAAAATTCAAAAAATTTAAAAATGCCATTATGGCTACATTTTAAGCCAAAATAGGTTGGAAAAGACTAAGAAAGAGTGAAAATAAAAATTATCGTTCCGTTTCGTTCCTTCCCGACGCGTAATAGAAAATTTCAAAAAAATAGCAAAAAAATTCAAAATATAAAAAAAATACCATTATGGCTACATTTCAAGCCAAAATAAAATGATGTGAAAGAGAGAAAATAAAAATTATCGTTCCGTTCCGTTCCAACCCTACGCGTAATACAAAATTCCAAAAAAATAGCAAAAAAATTCAAAATATTGAAAAATACCTTTATCGCTGCATTTCAAGCCAAAATAGGTTGGAAAAGGATGTGAAAGAGAGAAAATAAAAATTATCGTTCCGTTCCGTTCCTACCCAACGCGTAATAGAAAATTCCAATAAAATAACAAAAAAATTAAAAAAATTAAAAAATACCATTATGGCTAAATTTTAAGCCAAAATAGGTAAGAAAAGACTAAGAAAGAGTGAAAGTAAAAATTATCGTTCCTTTTCGTTCCTTCCTGACGCGTAATAGAAAATTTCAAAAAAATAGCAAAAGAATTCAAAATATAAAAAATTACCATTACGGATACATTTCAAGCCAAAATAAAATGATGTGAAAGAGAGAAAATAAAAATTATCGTTCCGTTCCGTTCCAACCTGACGCGTAATACAAAATTCCAAAAAAATAGCAAAAAAACTCAAAATATTGAAAAATACTTTTCTTGCTACATTTCAAGCCAAAATAGATTGGAAAAGGATGTGAAAGAGAGAAAATAAAAATTATCGTTCCGTTCCGTTCCAACCTGACGCGTAATACAAAATTCCAAAAAAATAGCGAAAAAACTCAAAATATTGAGAAATACTTTTGTGGCTACATTTCAAGCCAAAATAGATTGGAAAAGGATGTGAAAGAGAGAAAATAAAAATTATCGTTCCGTTCCGTTCCTTCCCGATCCGTAATAGAAAATTCAAAAAAAATAAATAATGTTCAAAAAATTAAAAAATACCATTACAGATTCATTTCAAGCCAAAATTAGTTTGAAAAGGTCGAGAAAGAGAGAAAATAAAAATTATCGTTTCATTTCGCTCCTATCCGAAGCATAATAAAATATTTCCTTAAAATAGTAAAAAAATTCAAAAAATTAAAAAAAAGAAAAAAACACTACTAAGGGTTCATTTCCGGCCAAAATAGGTCGGAAAAGGTTGAGAAATATAAAAAATAGAAATTGTCGTTTCGTTTCGTTCCTACCAGAAGCGTAGTAGAAAATTCCATAAAAATTAAAAAATACAATTATGGATTCATTTCAAGCCAAAATTGGTTGGAGAAGGTTGAGAAAGAGAGAAAATAGAAATTATTGTTCCGTTACGTTCCTTTCCGATGCGTAACAGAAAATTCCAAAAAAAACTAGCAAAATAATTCAAAAAATTGAAAAATACCATTATGGAATTATTTTAAGCCAAAATAGATTAGGGACGGATGAGAAAATAAAAATTATCGCTCCGTTTTGTTCCATTCCTTCCCGACGCGTAATAGAAAATTAAAAAAAAATAACAAAAACATTCAAAAAATTAAAAAATACCATTATTGATTCATTTCAAGCCATAATAGGTTGGAAAAGGATGAGAATGAGAGAAAATAAAATTTATCGTTCCGTTTCGTTCCTACACGACGCGTAATAGAAAATTCCAAAAAAATAGCAAAAAAATTCAAAATATAAAAAAATACCATTGTGGCTACATTTTAAGCCAAAATAGGTTGGAAAAGACTAAGAAAGAGTGAAAAGAAAAATTATTGTTCCGTTTCGTTCCTTCCCGACAAGTAATAGAAAAATTCAAAAAAATAGCAAAAAAATTCAAAATATAAAAAAATACCATTATGGCTACATTTCAAGCCAAAATAGGATGGAAAAGGATGTGAAAGGGAGAAAATAAAAATTATCGTTTCGTTCCGTTCCAACCCGACGGGTCATACAAAATTCCAAAAAAATACCAAAAAAATTCAAAATATTAAAAAATACCTTTATGGCTACATTCCAAGCCAAAATAGGTTGGAAAATGATGTGAAAGAGAGAAATAAAAATGATCGTTCCGTTCCGTTCCTTTCCTACCCGAGAGGTAATAGAAAATTCCAATAACATAGCAAAAAAATTCAAAAAATTTAAAAATACCATTATGGCTACATTTTAAGCAAAAATAGGTTGGAAAAGACTAAGAAAGAGTGAAAATAAAAATTATCGTTCCGTTTCGTTCCTTCCCGACGCGTAATAGAAAATTTCAAAAAAATACCAAAAAAATTCAAAATATTAAAAAATACCATTATGGCTACATTTTAAGCCAAAATAAAATGATGTGAAAGAGAGAAAATAAAAATTATCGTTTCGTTTCGCTCCTCCCCGAAGCATAATAGAATATTCCCTTAAAATAGCAAAAAAATTCAAAAAATTAAAACAAAATACTACTAAGGGTTCATTTCAGGCCAAAATAGGTCGGAAAAGCACGAGAAATATAGAAAATAAAAATTATCGTTTCGTTCCGTTCCTACCATACGCGTAGTAGAAAATTCCAAAAAAATTGAAAAAACTAAAATATACCATTATGGATTCATTTCAAGCTAAAATTGGTTGGAGAATGATGAGAAAGAGAGAAAATAAAAATTACAGTTTCGTTACATTCCTATCCGACGCGTAACAGAAAATTTCAAAAAAATAGCAAAAAAATTCAAAATATAAAAAAATATCATTATAACTACATTTCTAGCCAAAATAGGGTGGAAAATGATGAGAAAGAGAGAAAATAAAAATTATCGTCCCGTTTCGTTCCTACCCGAGGCGTATTAGAAAATTCCAAAAAAATAGCAAAAAAATTAAAAAAATTAAAAAAATACCATTATGGCTTCATTTTAAGCCAAAATAGGTTGGAAAAGACTAAGAAAGAGTGAAAATAAAAAATATCGTTCCGTTTCGTTCCTTCCCGACGCGTAATAGAAAATTTCAAAAAAATAGCAAAAAAATTCAAAATATTGAAAAATACCATTATGGCTACATTTCAAGGCAAAATAAAATGATGTGAAAGAGAGAAAATAAAAATTATCGTTCCATTCCGCTCTGTTCCAACCCGACGCGCAATACAAAATTCCAAAAAAATAGCAAAAAAATTCAAAATATTGAAAAATACCTTTATGGCTACATTTCAAGCCAAAATAGGTTGGAAAATGATGAGGAAGATAGAAATAATAATGATCGTTCCGTTCCTTTCCTACCCGACACGTAATAGAAAACTCCAATAAAACAGCAAAAAAATTCAAAAAATTAAAAAATACCCATTATGGCTACATTTTAAGCCAAAATAGGTAGGAAAAGACTAAGAAAGAGTGAAAGTAAAAATTATCGTTCCTTTTCGTTCCTTCCCGACGCGTAATAGAAAATTTCAAAAAAATAGCGAAAGAATTCAAAATATAAAAAATTACCATTACGGATACATTTCAAGCCAAAATAAAATGATGTGAAAGAGAGAAAATAAAAATTATCGTTCCGTTCCGTTCCAACCTGACGCGTAATACAAAATTCCAAAAAAATAGCAAAAAAACTCAAAATATTGAAAAATACTTTTATGGCTACATTTCAAGCCAAAATAGATTGGAAAAGGATGTGAAAGAGAGAAAATAAAAATTATCGTTCCGTTTCGTTCCAACCTGACGCGTAATACAAAATTCCAAAAAAATAGCAAAAAAACTCAAAATATTGAAAAATACTTTTACGGCTACATTCCAAGCCAAAATAGGTTGGAAAAGGATGTGAAAGAGAGAAAATAAAAATTATCGTTCCGTTCCGTTCCTACCTGACGCGTAATAGAAAATTCCAATAAAATAACAAAAAAATTTAAAAAATTAAAAAATACCATTATGGCTACATTTTAAGCCAAAATAGGTTGGAAAAGACTATGAAAGAGTGAAAGTAAAAATTATCGTTCCTTTTCGTTCCTTCCCGACGCGTAATAGAAAATTTCAAAAAAATAGCAAAAGAATTCAAAATATAAAAAATTACCATTACGGATACATTTCAAGGCAAAATAAAATGATGTGAAAGAGAGAAAATAAAAATTATCGTTCCGTTCCGTTCTGTTCCGACCCGACGCGTAATACAAAATTCCAAAAAAATAGCAAAAAAATTCAAAATATTGAAAAATACCTTTATGGCTACATTTCAAGCCAAAATAGGTTGGAAAAGGATGAGGAAGATAGAAATAATAATGATCGTTCCGTTCCTTTCCTACCCGACACCTAATAGAAAACTCCAATAAAATAGCAAAAAAATTCAAAAAATGAAAACAAAATACTACTAAGGGTTCATTTCAGGCCAAAATAGTTCGGAAAAGGATGAGAAACATAGAAAAGAAAAATTATCGTTTCGTTCCGTTCATACTCTGCGTAGTAGAAAATTCCAAAAAAATTTAAAAAACTAAAAATACCATTATGGATTCATTTCAAACTAAAATTGGTTGGAGAAGGATGAGAAACAGAGAAAATAAAAATTATAGTTCTTTTACGTTCCTATCCGACGCGTAACAGAAAATTTCAAAAAAATAACGAAAAAATTCAAAATATAAAAAAATATCAATATAGCTACATTTCTAGCCAAAATATGGTGGAAAAGGATGAGAAAGAGAGAAAATAAAAATTATCGTTCTGTTTTGTTCCTACCCGACGCGTAATAGAAAATTCCAAAAAAATAGCAAAAAAATTCAAAAAATTAAAAAATACCCATTATGGCTACATTTTAAGCCAAAATAGGTTGGAAAAGACTAATAAAGAGTGAAAATAAAAATTATCGTTCCGTTTCGTTGTTTCGCAACGCGTAATAGAAAATTTCAAAAAAATAGCAAAAAAATTCAAAACATAAAAAAATACCATTATGGCTACATTTCAAGCCAAAATAAACTGATGTGAAAGAGAGAAAATAAAATTGATCGTTCCGTTCCGTTCCAACCCGACACGTAATAGAAAATTGAAAAAAAATAGCAAAAAAATTCAGAAAATTAAAAAATACCATTATAGCTTCATTTCAAGCCAAAATAGGTTGGAAAAGACTAAGAAAGAGTGAAAATAAAAATTATCGTTCCGTTTCGTTCCTTCCCGACGCGTAATAGAAAATTTAAAAAAAAATAACAAAAAAATTCAAAATATAAAAAAAATACCATTATGGCTACATTTCAAGCCAAAATAAAATGATGTGAAAGAGAGAAAATAAAAATTATCGTTCCGTTCCATTCCAACCCTACGCGTAATACAAAATTCCAAAAAAATAGCAAAAAAATTCAAAATATTGAAAAATACCTTTATCGCTGCATTTCAAGCCAAAATAGGTTGGAAAATGATGTGAAAGAGAGAAATAAAAATGATCGTTCTGTTCCAATAACATAGCAAAAAAATTCAAAAAATTTAAAAATACCATTATGGCTACATTTTAAGCCAAAATAGGTTGGAAAAGACTAAGAATGAGTGAAAATAAAAATTATCGTTCCGTTTCGTTCCTTCCCGACGCGTAATAGAAAATTTTAAAAAAATAGCAAAAAAATTCAAAATATAAAAAAAATACCATTATGGCTACATTTCAAGCCAAAATAAAATGATGTGAAAGAGAGAAAATAAAAATTATCGTTCCGTTCCGTTCCAACCCTACGCGTAATACAAAATTCCAAAAAAATAGCAAAAAAATTCAAAATATTGAAAAATACCTTTATCGCTGCATTTCAAGCCAAAATAGGTTGGAAAAGGATGTGAAAGAGAGAAAATAAAAATTATCGTTCCGTTCCGTTCCTACCCAACGCGTAATAGAAAATTCCAATAAAATAACAAAAAAATTCAAAAAATTAAAAAATACCATTATGGCTAAATTTTAAGCCAAAATAGGTAGGAAAAGACTAAGAAAGAGTGAAAGTAAAAATTATCGTTCCTTTTCGTTCCTTCCCGACGCGTAATAGAAAATTTAAAAAAAATAGCAAAAGAATTCAAAATATAAAAAATTACCATTACGGATACATTTCAAGCCAAAATAAAATGATGTGAAAGAGAGAAAATAAAAATTATCGTTCCGTTCCGTTCCAACCTGACGCGTAATACAAAATTCCAAAAAAATAGCAAAAAACCTCAAAATATTGAAAAATACTTTTCTGGCTACATTTCAAGCCAAAATAGATTGGAAAAGGATGTGAAAGAGAGAAAATAAAAATTATCGTTCCGTTCCGTTCCAACCTGACGCGTAATACAAAATTCCAAAAAAATAGCGAAAAAACTCAAAATATTGAAAAATACTTTTGTGGCTACATTTCAAGCCAAAATAGATTGGAAAAGGATGTGAAAGAGAGAAAATAAAAATTATCGTTCCGTTCCGTTCCTTCCCGATCCGTAATAGAAAATTCAAAAAAAATAAATAATGTTCAAAAAATTAAAAAATACCATTACAGATTCATTTCAAGCCAAAATTAGTTTGAAAAGGTCGAGAAAGAGAGAAAATAAAAATTATCGTTTCATTTCGCTCCTATCCGAAGCATAATAAAATATTTCCTTAAAATAGTAAAAAAATTCAAAAAATTAAAAAAAAGAAAAAAACACTACTAAGGGTTCATTTCCGGCCAAAATAGGTCGGAAAAGGTTGAGAAATATAAAAAATAGAAATTGTCGTTTCGTTTCGTTCCTACCAGAAGCGTAGTAGAAAATTCCATAAAAATTAAAAAATACAATTATGGATTCATTTCAAGCCAAAATTGGTTGGAGAAGGTTGAGAAAGAGAGAAAATAGAAATTATTGTTCCGTTACGTTCCTTTCCGATGCGTAACAGAAAATTCCAAAAAAAACTAGCAAAATAATTCAAAAAATTGAAAAATACCATTATGGAATTATTTTAAGCCAAAATAGATTAGGGACGGATGAGAAAATAAAAATTATCGCTCCGTTTTGTTCCATTCCTTCCCGACGCGTAATAGAAAATTAAAAAAAAATAACAAAAAAATTCAAAAAATTAAAAAATACCATTATTGATTCATTTCAAGCCATAATAGGTTGGAAAAGGATGAGAATGAGAGAAAATAAAAATTATCGTTCCGTTTCTTTCCTACACGACGCGTAATAGAAAATTCCAAAAAAATAGCAAAAAAATTCAAAATATAAAAAAATACCATTGTGGCTACATTTTAAGCCAAAATAGGTTGGAAAACACTAAGAAAGAGTGAAAAGAAAAATTATTGTTCCGTTTCGTTCCTTCCCGACAAGTAATAGAAAAATTCAAAAAAATAGCAAAAAAATTCAAAATATAAAAAAATACCATTATGGCTACATTTCAAGCCAAAATAGGATGGAAAAGGATGTGAAAGGGAGAAAATAAAAATTATCGTTTCGTTCCGTTCCAACCCGACGGGTAATACAAAATTCCAAAAAAATACCAAAAAAATTCAAAATATTAAAAAATACCTTTATGGCTACATTCCAAGCCAAAATAGGTTGGAAAATGATGTGAAAGAGAGAAATAAAAATGATCGTTCCATTCCTTTCCTACCCGAGACGTAATAGAAAATTCCAATAACATAGCAAAAAAATTCAAAAAATTTAAAAATACCATTATGGCTACATTTTAAGCCAAAATAGGTTGGAAAAGACTAAGAAAGAGTGAAAATAAAAATTATCGTTCCGTTTCGTTCCTATCCGAAGCAAAATAAAATATTTCCTTAAAATAGTAAAAAAATTCAAAAATTAAAAAAAAAAAAAAAAAAAACACTACTAAGGGTTCATTTCCGGCCAAAATAGGTCGGAAAAGGTTGAGAAATATAAAAAATAGAAATTGTCGTTTCGTTTCGTTCCTACCAGAAGCGTAGTAGAAAATTCCATAAAAATTAAAAAATACAATTATGGATTCATTTCAAGCCAAAATTGGTTGAAGAAGGTTGAGAAAGAGAGAAAATAGAAATTATTGTTCCGTTACGTTCCTTTCCGATGCGTAACAGAAAATTCCAAAAAAAACTAGCAAAATAATTCAAAAAATTGAAAAATACCATTATGGAATTATTTTAAGCCAAAATAGATTAGGGACGGATGAGAAAATAAAAATTATCGCTCCGTTTTGTTCCATTCCTTCCCGACGCGTAATAGAAAATTCAAAAAAATAACAAAAAAATTCAAAAAATTAAAAAATACCATTATTGATTCATTTCAAGCCAAAATAGGTTGGAAAAGGATGTGAAAGAGAAAAAATAAAAATTATCGTTCCGTTCCGTTCCTACCCAACGCGTAATAGAAAATTCCAATAAAATAACAAAAAAATTCAAAAAATTAAAAAATACCCATTATGGCTACATTTTAAGCCAAAATAGGTTGGAAAAGACTAAGAAAGAGTGAAAATAAAAATTATCGTTCCGTTTCGTTGTTTCGCAACGCGTAATAGAAAATTTCAAAAAAATAGCAAAAAAATTCAAAACATAAAAAAAATACCATTATGGCTACATTTCAAGCCAAAATAAACTGATGTGAAAGAGAGAAAATAAAATTGATCGTTCCATTCCGTTCCAACCCGACACGTAATAGAAAATTCAAAAAAAATAGCAAAAAAATTCAAAAAATTAAAAAATACCGTTATAGCTTCATTTCAAGCCAAAATAGGTTGGAAAAGACTAAGAAATAGTGAAAATAAAAATTATCGTTCCGTTTCGTTCCTTCCCGACGCGTAATAGAAAATTTCAAAAAAATAGCAAAAAAATTCAAAATATAAAAAAATAACATTATGGCTACATTGCAAGCCAAAATAGTTTGGAAAAGGATGTGAAAGGGAGAAAATAAAAATTATCGTTTCGTTCCGTTCCAACACGTCCCGTAATACAAAATTCCAAAAAAATACCAAAAAACTTAAAAATATTAAAAAATACCTTTATGGCTACATTCCAAGCCAAAATAGGTTGGAAAAGGATGTGAAAGAGAGAAAATAAAAATTATCGTTCCGTTCCGTTCCTACCCAACGCGTAATAGAAAATTCCAATAAAATAACAAAAAAATTCAAAAAATTAAAAAATACCATTATGGCTACATTTTAAGCCAAAATAGGTAGGAAAAGACTAAGAAAGAGTGAAAGTAAAAATTATCGTTCCTTTTCGTTCCTTCCCGACGCGTAATAGAAAATTTCAAAAAAATAGCAAAAAAATTGAAAATATAAAAAAAATACCATTATGGCAACATTTCAAGCCAAAATAAACTGATGTGAAAGAGAGAAAATAAAATTGATCGTTCCGTTCCGTTCCAACCCGACATGCAATAGAAAATTAAAAAAAAATAGCAAAAAAATTCAAAAAATTAAAAAATAACATTATGATTGCAAGCCAAAATAGTTTGGAAAAGGATGTGAAAGGGAGAAAATAAAAATTATCGTTCCGTTCCGTTCCTACCTGACGCGTAATAGAAAATTCCAATAAAATAACAAAAAAATTCAAAAAATTAAAAAATACCATTATGGCTACATTTTAAGCCAAAATAGGTAGGAAAAGACTAAAGAAAGAGTGAAAATAAAAATTATCGTTCCTTTTCGTTCCTTCCCGACGCGTAATAGAAAACTTCAAAAAAATAGCAAAAAATTTCAAAATATAAAAAATTACCATTACGGCTACATTTCAAGCCAAAATAAAATGATGTGAAAGAGAGAAAATAAAAATTATCGTTCCGGTCCGTTCCAACCCTACGCGTAATACAAAATTCCAAAAAAATAGCAAAAAAACTCAAAATATTGAAAAATACTTTTATGGCTACATTTCAAGCCAAAATAGATTGGAAAAGGATGTGAAAGAGAGAAAATAAAAATTATCGTTCCGTTCCGTTCCTACCCGATCCGTAATAGAAAATTCAAAAAAAAATAAATAATGTTCGAAAAATTAAAAAATACCATTACAGATTCATTTCAAGCCAAAATAGGTTTGAAAAGGTCGAGAAAGAGAGAAAATAAAAATTATCGTTTCATTTCGCTCCTATCCGAAGCATAATAAAATATTTCCTTAAAACAGTAAAAAAATTCAAAAAATTCAAAAAAAAAAACACTACTAAGGGTTCATTTCCGGCTAAAATAGGTCGGAAAAGGTTGAGAAATATAAAAAATAGAAATTGTTGTTTCGTTTCCTTCCTACCAGATGCCTAGTAGAAAATTCCATAAAAATTAAAAAAAACAATTATGGATTCATTTCAAGCCAAAATTGGTTGGAGAAGGTTGAGAAAGAGAGAAAATAAAAATTATTGTTCCGTTACGTTCCTATCCGATGCGTAACAGAAAATTCCAAAAAAAACTAGCTAAATAATTCAAAAAATTGAAAAATACCATTATGGATTTATTTTAAGCCAAAATAGATTAGGGACGGATGAGAAAATAAAAATTATCGTTCCGTTTCGTTCCTTTCCGACGCGTAAAAGAAAATTTCAAAAAAATAGCAAAAAAATTCAAAATATAAAAAAATACCATTATGGCTACATTTCTAGCCAAAATAGGTTGGAAAAGGATGTGAAAGGGAGAAAATAAAAATTATCGTTTCGTTCTGTTCCAACCTGACGTGTAATACAAAATTCCAAAAAAATACCAAAAAAATTCGAAATATTAAAAAATACCTTTATGGCTACATTCCAAGCCAAAATAGGTTGGAAAATGATGTGAAAGAGAGAAATAAAAATGATCGTTCCGTTCCTTTCCTACCCGAGACGTAATAGAAAATTCCAATAACATAGCAAAAAAATTCAAAAAATTTAAAAATACCGTTATGGCTACATTTTAAGCCAAAATAGGTTGGAAAAGACTAAGAAAGAGTGAAAATAAAAATTATCGTTCCGTTTCGTTCCTTCCCGACGCGTAATAGAAAATTCCAAAAAAATAGCAAAAAAATTCAAAATACTGAAAAATACCTTTATCGCTGCATTTCAAGCCAAAATAGGTTGGAAAAGGATATGAAAGAGAGAAATAAAAATGATCGTTCCGTTCCTTTCCTACCCGACACGTAATAGAAAATTCCAATAAAATAGCAAAAAAATTAAAAAATACCATTATGGCTACATTTTAAGCCAAAATAGGTTGGAAAAGACTAAGAAAGAGTGAAAAGAAAAATTATCGTTCCTTTTCGTTCCTTCCCGACAAGTAATAGAAAAATTCAAAAAAATAGCAAAAAAATTCAAAATATAAAAAAAATACCATTATGACAACATTTCAAGCCAAAATAGGTTGGAAAAGGATGTGAAAGGGAGAAAATAAAAATTATCGTTCCGCTCCGTTCCTACCCGACGCGTAATAGAAAATTCAAATAAAATAGCAAAAAAATTCAAAAAATTAAAAAATACCATTATGGCTACATTTTAAGCCAAAATAGGTAGGAAAAGACTAAAGAAAGAGTGAAAATAAAAATTATCGTTCCTTTTCGTTCCTTCCCGACGCGTAATAGAAAACTTCAAAAAAATAGCAAAAAATTTCAAAATATAAAAAATTACCATTACGGCTACATTTCAAGCCAAAATAAAATGATGTGAAAGAGAGAAAATAAAAATTATCGTTCCGGTCCGTTCCAACCCTACGCGTAATACAAAATTCCAAAAAAATAGCAAAAAAACTCAAAATATTGAAAAATACTTTTATGGCTACATTTCAAGCCAAAATAGATTGGAAAAGGATGTGAAAGAGAGAAAATAAAAATTATCGTTCCGTTCCGTTCCTACCCGATCCGTAATAGAAAATTCAAAAAAAAATAAATAATGTTCGAAAAATTAAAAAATACCATTACAGATTCATTTCAAGCCAAAATAGGTTTGAAAAGGTCGAGAAAGAGAGAAAATAAAAATTATCGTTTCATTTCGCTCCTATCCGAAGCATAATAAAATATTTCCTTAAAATAGTAAAAAAATTCAAAAAATTCAAAAAAAAAAACACTACTAAGGGTTCATTTCCGGCTAAAATAGGTCGGAAAAGGTTGAGAAATATAAAAAATAGAAATTGTTGTTTCGTTTCCTTCCTACCAGATGCCTAGTAGAAAATTCCATAAAAATTAAAAAAAACAATTATGGATTCATTTCAAGCCAAAATTGGTTGGAGAAGGTTGAGAAAGAGAGAAAATAAAAATTATTGTTCCGTTACGTTCCTCTCCGATGCGTAACAGAAAATTCCAAAAAAAACTAGCTAAATAATTCAAAAAATTGAAAAATACCATTATGGATTTATTTTAAGCCAAAATAGATTAGGGACGGATGAGAAAATAAAAATTATCGTTCCGTTTCGTTCCTTTCCGACGCGTAAAAGAAAATTTCAAAAAAATAGCAAAAAAATTCAAAATATAAAAAAATACCATTATGGCTACATTTCTAGCCAAAATAGGTTGGAAAAGGATGTGAAAGGGAGAAAATAAAAATTATCGTTTCGTTCTGTTCCAACCTGACGTGTAATACAAAATTCCAAAAAAATACCAAAAAAATTCGAAATATTAAAAAATACCTTTATGGCTACATTCCAAGCCAAAATAGGTTGGAAAATGATGTGAAAGAGAGAAATAAAAATGATCGTTCCGTTCCTTTCCTACCCGAGACGTAATAGAAAATTCCAATAACATAGCAAAAAAATTCAAAAAATTTAAAAATACCGTTATGGCTACATTTTAAGCCAAAATAGGTTGGAAAAGACTAAGAAAGAGTGAAAATAAAAATTATCGTTCCGTTTCGTTCCTTCCCGACGCGTAATAGAAAATTCCAAAAAAATAGCAAAAAAATTCAAAATACTGAAAAATACCTTTATCGCTGCATTTCAAGCCAAAATAGGTTGGAAAAGGATATGAAAGAGAGAAATAAAAATGATCGTTCCGTTCCTTTCCTACCCGACACGTAATAGAAAATTCCAATAAAATAGCAAAAAAATTAAAAAATACCATTATGGCTACATTTTAAGCCAAAATAGGTTGGAAAAGACTAAGAAAGAGTGAAAAGAAAAATTATCGTTCCTTTTCGTTCCTTCCCGACAAGTAATAGAAAAATTCAAAAAAATAGCAAAAAAATTCAAAATATAAAAAAAATACCATTATGACAACATTTCAAGCCAAAATAGGTTGGAAAAGGATGTGAAAGGGAGAAAATAAAAATTATCGTTCCGCTCCGTTCCTACCCGACGCGTAATAGAAAATTCAAATAAAATAGCAAAAAAATTCAAAAAATTAAAAAATACCATTATGGCTACATTTTAAGCCAAAATAGGTAGGAAAAGACTAAAGAAAGAGTGAAAATAAAAATTATCGTTCCTTTTCGTTCCTTCCCGACGCGTAATAGAAAACTTCAAAAAAATAGCAAAAAATTTCAAAATATAAAAAATTACCATTACGGCTACATTTCAAGCCAAAATAAAATGATGTGAAAGAGAGAAAATAAAAATTATCGTTCCGGTCCGTTCCAACCCTACGCGTAATACAAAATTCCAAAAAAATAGCAAAAAAACTCAAAATATTGAAAAATACTTTTATGGCTACATTTCAAGCCAAAATAGATTGGAAAAGGATGTGAAAGAGAGAAAATAAAAATTATCGTTCCGTTCCGTTCCTACCCGATCCGTAATAGAAAATTCAAAAAAAAATAAATAATGTTCGAAAAATTAAAAAATACCATTACAGATTCATTTCAAGCCAAAATAGGTTTGAAAAGGTCGAGAAAGAGAGAAAATAAAAATTATCGTTTCATTTCGCTCCTATCCGAAGCATAATAAAATATTTCCTTAAAACAGTAAAAAAATTCAAAAAATTCAAAAAAAAAAACACTACTAAGGGTTCATTTCCGGCTAAAATAGGTCGGAAAAGGTTGAGAAATATAAAAAATAGAAATTGTTGTTTCGTTTCCTTCCTACCAGATGCCTAGTAGAAAATTCCATAAAAATTAAAAAAAACAATTATGGATTCATTTCAAGCCAAAATTGGTTGGAGAAGGTTGAGAAAGAGAGAAAATAAAAATTATTGTTCCGTTACGTTCCTCTCCGATGCGTAACAGAAAATTCCAAAAAAAACTAGCTAAATAATTCAAAAAATTGAAAAATACCATTATGGATTTATTTTAAGCCAAAATAGATTAGGGACGGATGAGAAAATAAAAATTATCGTTCCGTTTCGTTCCTTTCCGACGCGTAAAAGAAAATTTCAAAAAAATAGCAAAAAAATTCAAAATATAAAAAAATACCATTATGGCTACATTTCTAGCCAAAATAGGTTGGAAAAGGATGTGAAAGGGAGAAAATAAAAATTATCGTTTCGTTCTGTTCCAACCTGACGTGTAATACAAAATTCCAAAAAAATACCAAAAAAATTCGAAATATTAAAAAATACCTTTATGGCTACATTCCAAGCCAAAATAGGTTGGAAAATGATGTGAAAGAGAGAAATAAAAATGATCGTTCCGTTCCTTTCCTACCCGAGACGTAATAGAAAATTCCAATAACATAGCAAAAAAATTCAAAAAATTTAAAAATACCGTTATGGCTACATTTTAAGCCAAAATAGGTTGGAAAAGACTAAGAAAGAGTGAAAATAAAAATTATCGTTCCGTTTCGTTCCTTCCCGACGCGTAATAGAAAATTCCAAAAAAATAGCAAAAAAATTCAAAATACTGAAAAATACCTTTATCGCTGCATTTCAAGCCAAAATAGGTTGGAAAAGGATATGAAAGAGAGAAATAAAAATGATCGTTCCGTTCCTTTCCTACCCGACACGTAATAGAAAATTCCAATAAAATAGCAAAAAAATTAAAAAATACCATTATGGCTACATTTTAAGCCAAAATAGGTTGGAAAAGACTAAGAAAGAGTGAAAAGAAAAATTATCGTTCCTTTTCGTTCCTTCCCGACAAGTAATAGAAAAATTCAAAAAAATAGCAAAAAAATTCAAAATATAAAAAAAATACCATTATGACAACATTTCAAGCCAAAATAGGTTGGAAAAGGATGTGAAAGGGAGAAAATAAAAATTATCGTTCCGCTCCGTTCCTACCCGACGCGTAATAGAAAATTCAAATAAAATAGCAAAAAAATTCAAAAAATTAAAAAATACCATTATGGCTACATTTTAAGCCAAAATAGGTAGGAAAAGACTAAAGAAAGAGTGAAAATAAAAATTATCGTTCCTTTTCGTTCCTTCCCGACGCGTAATAGAAAACTTCAAAAAAATAGCAAAAAATTTCAAAATATAAAAAATTACCATTACGGCTACATTTCAAGCCAAAATAAAATGATGTGAAAGAGAGAAAATAAAAATTATCGTTCCGGTCCGTTCCAACCCTACGCGTAATACAAAATTCCAAAAAAATAGCAAAAAAACTCAAAATATTGAAAAATACTTTTATGGCTACATTTCAAGCCAAAATAGATTGGAAAAGGATGTGAAAGAGAGAAAATAAAAATTATCGTTCCGTTCCGTTCCTACCCGATCCGTAATAGAAAATTCAAAAAAAAATAAATAATGTTCGAAAAATTAAAAAATACCATTACAGATTCATTTCAAGCCAAAATAGGTTTGAAAAGGTCGAGAAAGAGAGAAAATAAAAATTATCGTTTCATTTCGCTCCTATCCGAAGCATAATAAAATATTTCCTTAAAACAGTAAAAAAATTCAAAAAATTCAAAAAAAAAAACACTACTAAGGGTTCATTTCCGGCTAAAATAGGTCGGAAAAGGTTGAGAAATATAAAAAATAGAAATTGTTGTTTCGTTTCCTTCCTACCAGATGCCTAGTAGAAAATTCCATAAAAATTAAAAAAAACAATTATGGATTCATTTCAAGCCAAAATTGGTTGGAGAAGGTTGAGAAAGAGAGAAAATAAAAATTATTGTTCCGTTACGTTCCTCTCCGATGCGTAACAGAAAATTCCAAAAAAAACTAGCTAAATAATTCAAAAAATTGAAAAATACCATTATGGATTTATTTTAAGCCAAAATAGATTAGGGACGGATGAGAAAATAAAAATTATCGTTCCGTTTCGTTCCTTTCCGACGCGTAAAAGAAAATTTCAAAAAAATAGCAAAAAAATTCAAAATATAAAAAAATACCATTATGGCTACATTTCTAGCCAAAATAGGTTGGAAAAGGATGTGAAAGGGAGAAAATAAAAATTATCGTTTCGTTCTGTTCCAACCTGACGTGTAATACAAAATTCCAAAAAAATACCAAAAAAATTCGAAATATTAAAAAATACCTTTATGGCTACATTCCAAGCCAAAATAGGTTGGAAAATGATGTGAAAGAGAGAAATAAAAATGATCGTTCCGTTCCTTTCCTACCCGAGACGTAATAGAAAATTCCAATAACATAGCAAAAAAATTCAAAAAATTTAAAAATACCGTTATGGCTACATTTTAAGCCAAAATAGGTTGGAAAAGACTAAGAAAGAGTGAAAATAAAAATTATCGTTCCGTTTCGTTCCTTCCCGACGCGTAATAGAAAATTCCAAAAAAATAGCAAAAAAATTCAAAATACTGAAAAATACCTTTATCGCTGCATTTCAAGCCAAAATAGGTTGGAAAAGGATATGAAAGAGAGAAATAAAAATGATCGTTCCGTTCCTTTCCTACCCGACACGTAATAGAAAATTCCAATAAAATAGCAAAAAAATTAAAAAATACCATTATGGCTACATTTTAAGCCAAAATAGGTTGGAAAAGACTAAGAAAGAGTGAAAAGAAAAATTATCGTTCCTTTTCGTTCCTTCCCGACAAGTAATAGAAAAATTCAAAAAAATAGCAAAAAAATTCAAAATATAAAAAAAATACCATTATGACAACATTTCAAGCCAAAATAGGTTGGAAAAGGATGTGAAAGGGAGAAAATAAAAATTATCGTTCCGCTCCGTTCCTACCCGACGCGTAATAGAAAATTCAAATAAAATAGCAAAAAAATTCAAAAAATTAAAAAATACCATTATGGCTACATTTTAAGCCAAAATAGGTAGGAAAAGACTAAAGAAAGAGTGAAAATAAAAATTATCGTTCCTTTTCGTTCCTTCCCGACGCGTAATAGAAAACTTCAAAAAAATAGCAAAAAATTTCAAAATATAAAAAATTACCATTACGGCTACATTTCAAGCCAAAATAAAATGATGTGAAAGAGAGAAAATAAAAATTATCGTTCCGGTCCGTTCCAACCCTACGCGTAATACAAAATTCCAAAAAAATAGCAAAAAAACTCAAAATATTGAAAAATACTTTTATGGCTACATTTCAAGCCAAAATAGATTGGAAAAGGATGTGAAAGAGAGAAAATAAAAATTATCGTTCCGTTCCGTTCCTACCCGATCCGTAATAGAAAATTCAAAAAAAAATAAATAATGTTCGAAAAATTAAAAAATACCATTACAGATTCATTTCAAGCCAAAATAGGTTTGAAAAGGTCGAGAAAGAGAGAAAATAAAAATTATCGTTTCATTTCGCTCCTATCCGAAGCATAATAAAATATTTCCTTAAAACAGTAAAAAAATTCAAAAAATTCAAAAAAAAAAACACTACTAAGGGTTCATTTCCGGCTAAAATAGGTCGGAAAAGGTTGAGAAATATAAAAAATAGAAATTGTTGTTTCGTTTCCTTCCTACCAGATGCCTAGTAGAAAATTCCATAAAAATTAAAAAAAACAATTATGGATTCATTTCAAGCCAAAATTGGTTGGAGAAGGTTGAGAAAGAGAGAAAATAAAAATTATTGTTCCGTTACGTTCCTATCCGATGCGTAACAGAAAATTCCAAAAAAAACTAGCTAAATAATTCAAAAAATTGAAAAATACCGTTATGGATTTATTTTAAGCCAAAATAGATTAGGGACGGATGAGAAAATAAAAATTATCGTTCCGTTTCGTTCCTTTCCGACGCGTAAAAGAAAATTTCAAAAAAATAGCAAAAAAATTCAAAATATAAAAAAATACCATTATGGCTACATTTCTAGCCAAAATAGGTTGGAAAAGGATGTGAAAGGGAGAAAATAAAAATTATCGTTTCGTTCTGTTCCAACCTGACGTGTAATACAAAATTCCAAAAAAATACCAAAAAAATTCGAAATATTAAAAAATACCTTTATGGCTACATTCCAAGCCAAAATAGGTTGGAAAATGATGTGAAAGAGAGAAATAAAAATGATCGTTCCGTTCCTTTCCTACCCGAGACGTAATAGAAAATTCCAATAACATAGCAAAAAAATTCAAAAAATTTAAAAATACCGTTATGGCTACATTTTAAGCCAAAATAGGTTGGAAAAGACTAAGAAAGAGTGAAAATAAAAATTATCGTTCCGTTTCGTTCCTTCCCGACGCGTAATAGAAAATTCCAAAAAAATAGCAAAAAAATTCAAAATACTGAAAAATACCTTTATCGCTGCATTTCAAGCCAAAATAGGTTGGAAAAGGATATGAAAGAGAGAAATAAAAATGATCGTTCCGTTCCTTTCCTACCCGACACGTAATAGAAAATTCCAATAAAATAGCAAAAAAATTAAAAAATACCATTATGGCTACATTTTAAGCCAAAATAGGTTGGAAAAGACTAAGAAAGAGTGAAAAGAAAAATTATCGTTCCTTTTCGTTCCTTCCCGACAAGTAATAGAAAAATTCAAAAAAATAGCAAAAAAATTCAAAATATAAAAAAAATACCATTATGACAACATTTCAAGCCAAAATAGGTTGGAAAAGGATGTGAAAGGGAGAAAATAAAAATTATCGTTCCGCTCCGTTCCTACCCGACGCGTAATAGAAAATTCAAATAAAATAGCAAAAAAATTCAAAAAATTAAAAAATACCATTATGGCTACATTTTAAGCCAAAATAGGTAGGAAAAGACTAAAGAAAGAGTGAAAATAAAAATTATCGTTCCTTTTCGTTCCTTCCCGACGCGTAATAGAAAACTTCAAAAAAATAGCAAAAAATTTCAAAATATAAAAAATTACCATTACGGCTACATTTCAAGCCAAAATAAAATGATGTGAAAGAGAGAAAATAAAAATTATCGTTCCGGTCCGTTCCAACCCTACGCGTAATACAAAATTCCAAAAAAATAGCAAAAAAACTCAAAATATTGAAAAATACTTTTATGGCTACATTTCAAGCCAAAATAGATTGGAAAAGGATGTGAAAGAGAGAAAATAAAAATTATCGTTCCGTTCCGTTCCTACCCGATCCGTAATAGAAAATTCAAAAAAAAATAAATAATGTTCGAAAAATTAAAAAATACCATTACAGATTCATTTCAAGCCAAAATAGGTTTGAAAAGGTCGAGAAAGAGAGAAAATAAAAATTATCGTTTCATTTCGCTCCTATCCGAAGCATAATAAAATATTTCCTTAAAATAGTAAAAAAATTCAAAAAATTCAAAAAAAAAAACACTACTAAGGGTTCATTTCCGGCTAAAATAGGTCGGAAAAGGTTGAGAAATATAAAAAATAGAAATTGTTGTTTCGTTTCCTTCCTACCAGATGCCTAGTAGAAAATTCCATAAAAATTAAAAAAAACAATTATGGATTCATTTCAAGCCAAAATTGGTTGGAGAAGGTTGAGAAAGAGAGAAAATAAAAATTATTGTTCCGTTACGTTCCTCTCCGATGCGTAACAGAAAATTCCAAAAAAAACTAGCTAAATAATTCAAAAAATTGAAAAATACCATTATGGATTTATTTTAAGCCAAAATAGATTAGGGACGGATGAGAAAATAAAAATTATCGTTCCGTTTCGTTCCTTTCCGACGCGTAAAAGAAAATTTCAAAAAAATAGCAAAAAAATTCAAAATATAAAAAAATACCATTATGGCTACATTTCTAGCCAAAATAGGTTGGAAAAGGATGTGAAAGGGAGAAAATAAAAATTATCGTTTCGTTCTGTTCCAACCTGACGTGTAATACAAAATTCCAAAAAAATACCAAAAAAATTCGAAATATTAAAAAATACCTTTATGGCTACATTCCAAGCCAAAATAGGTTGGAAAATGATGTGAAAGAGAGAAATAAAAATGATCGTTCCGTTCCTTTCCTACCCGAGACGTAATAGAAAATTCCAATAACATAGCAAAAAAATTCAAAAAATTTAAAAATACCGTTATGGCTACATTTTAAGCCAAAATAGGTTGGAAAAGACTAAGAAAGAGTGAAAATAAAAATTATCGTTCCGTTTCGTTCCTTCCCGACGCGTAATAGAAAATTCCAAAAAAATAGCAAAAAAATTCAAAATACTGAAAAATACCTTTATCGCTGCATTTCAAGCCAAAATAGGTTGGAAAAGGATATGAAAGAGAGAAATAAAAATGATCGTTCCGTTCCTTTCCTACCCGACACGTAATAGAAAATTCCAATAAAATAGCAAAAAAATTAAAAAATACCATTATGGCTACATTTTAAGCCAAAATAGGTTGGAAAAGACTAAGAAAGAGTGAAAAGAAAAATTATCGTTCCTTTTCGTTCCTTCCCGACAAGTAATAGAAAAATTCAAAAAAATAGCAAAAAAATTCAAAATATAAAAAAAATACCATTATGACAACATTTCAAGCCAAAATAGGTTGGAAAAGGATGTGAAAGGGAGAAAATAAAAATTATCGTTCCGCTCCGTTCCTACCCGACGCGTAATAGAAAATTCAAATAAAATAGCAAAAAAATTCAAAAAATTAAAAAATACCATTATGGCTACATTTTAAGCCAAAATAGGTAGGAAAAGACTAAAGAAAGAGTGAAAATAAAAATTATCGTTCCTTTTCGTTCCTTCCCGACGCGTAATAGAAAACTTCAAAAAAATAGCAAAAAATTTCAAAATATAAAAAATTACCATTACGGCTACATTTCAAGCCAAAATAAAATGATGTGAAAGAGAGAAAATAAAAATTATCGTTCCGGTCCGTTCCAACCCTACGCGTAATACAAAATTCCAAAAAAATAGCAAAAAAACTCAAAATATTGAAAAATACTTTTATGGCTACATTTCAAGCCAAAATAGATTGGAAAAGGATGTGAAAGAGAGAAAATAAAAATTATCGTTCCGTTCCGTTCCTACCCGATCCGTAATAGAAAATTCAAAAAAAAATAAATAATGTTCGAAAAATTAAAAAATACCATTACAGATTCATTTCAAGCCAAAATAGGTTTGAAAAGGTCGAGAAAGAGAGAAAATAAAAATTATCGTTTCATTTCGCTCCTATCCGAAGCATAATAAAATATTTCCTTAAAACAGTAAAAAAATTCAAAAAATTCAAAAAAAAAAACACTACTAAGGGTTCATTTCCGGCTAAAATAGGTCGGAAAAGGTTGAGAAATATAAAAAATAGAAATTGTTGTTTCGTTTCCTTCCTACCAGATGCCTAGTAGAAAATTCCATAAAAATTAAAAAAAACAATTATGGATTCATTTCAAGCCAAAATTGGTTGGAGAAGGTTGAGAAAGAGAGAAAATAAAAATTATTGTTCCGTTACGTTCCTCTCCGATGCGTAACAGAAAATTCCAAAAAAAACTAGCTAAATAATTCAAAAAATTGAAAAATACCATTATGGATTTATTTTAAGCCAAAATAGATTAGGGACGGATGAGAAAATAAAAATTATCGTTCCGTTTCGTTCCTTTCCGACGCGTAAAAGAAAATTTCAAAAAAATAGCAAAAAAATTCAAAATATAAAAAAATACCATTATGGCTACATTTCTAGCCAAAATAGGTTGGAAAAGGATGTGAAAGGGAGAAAATAAAAATTATCGTTTCGTTCTGTTCCAACCTGACGTGTAATACAAAATTCCAAAAAAATACCAAAAAAATTCGAAATATTAAAAAATACCTTTATGGCTACATTCCAAGCCAAAATAGGTTGGAAAATGATGTGAAAGAGAGAAATAAAAATGATCGTTCCGTTCCTTTCCTACCCGAGACGTAATAGAAAATTCCAATAACATAGCAAAAAAATTCAAAAAATTTAAAAATACCGTTATGGCTACATTTTAAGCCAAAATAGGTTGGAAAAGACTAAGAAAGAGTGAAAATAAAAATTATCGTTCCGTTTCGTTCCTTCCCGACGCGTAATAGAAAATTCCAAAAAAATAGCAAAAAAATTCAAAATACTGAAAAATACCTTTATCGCTGCATTTCAAGCCAAAATAGGTTGGAAAAGGATATGAAAGAGAGAAATAAAAATGATCGTTCCGTTCCTTTCCTACCCGACACGTAATAGAAAATTCCAATAAAATAGCAAAAAAATTAAAAAATACCATTATGGCTACATTTTAAGCCAAAATAGGTTGGAAAAGACTAAGAAAGAGTGAAAAGAAAAATTATCGTTCCTTTTCGTTCCTTCCCGACAAGTAATAGAAAAATTCAAAAAAATAGCAAAAAAATTCAAAATATAAAAAAAATACCATTATGACAACATTTCAAGCCAAAATAGGTTGGAAAAGGATGTGAAAGGGAGAAAATAAAAATTATCGTTCCGCTCCGTTCCTACCCGACGCGTAATAGAAAATTCAAATAAAATAGCAAAAAAATTCAAAAAATTAAAAAATACCATTATGGCTACATTTTAAGCCAAAATAGGTAGGAAAAGACTAAAGAAAGAGTGAAAATAAAAATTATCGTTCCTTTTCGTTCCTTCCCGACGCGTAATAGAAAACTTCAAAAAAATAGCAAAAAATTTCAAAATATAAAAAATTACCATTACGGCTACATTTCAAGCCAAAATAAAATGATGTGAAAGAGAGAAAATAAAAATTATCGTTCCGGTCCGTTCCAACCCTACGCGTAATACAAAATTCCAAAAAAATAGCAAAAAAACTCAAAATATTGAAAAATACTTTTATGGCTACATTTCAAGCCAAAATAGATTGGAAAAGGATGTGAAAGAGAGAAAATAAAAATTATCGTTCCGTTCCGTTCCTACCCGATCCGTAATAGAAAATTCAAAAAAAAATAAATAATGTTCGAAAAATTAAAAAATACCATTACAGATTCATTTCAAGCCAAAATAGGTTTGAAAAGGTCGAGAAAGAGAGAAAATAAAAATTATCGTTTCATTTCGCTCCTATCCGAAGCATAATAAAATATTTCCTTAAAACAGTAAAAAAATTCAAAAAATTCAAAAAAAAAAACACTACTAAGGGTTCATTTCCGGCTAAAATAGGTCGGAAAAGGTTGAGAAATATAAAAAATAGAAATTGTTGTTTCGTTTCCTTCCTACCAGATGCCTAGTAGAAAATTCCATAAAAATTAAAAAAAACAATTATGGATTCATTTCAAGCCAAAATTGGTTGGAGAAGGTTGAGAAAGAGAGAAAATAAAAATTATTGTTCCGTTACGTTCCTATCCGATGCGTAACAGAAAATTCCAAAAAAAACTAGCTAAATAATTCAAAAAATTGAAAAATACCGTTATGGATTTATTTTAAGCCAAAATAGATTAGGGACGGATGAGAAAATAAAAATTATCGTTCCGTTTCGTTCCTTTCCGACGCGTAAAAGAAAATTTCAAAAAAATAGCAAAAAAATTCAAAATATAAAAAAATACCATTATGGCTACATTTCTAGCCAAAATAGGTTGGAAAAGGATGTGAAAGGGAGAAAATAAAAATTATCGTTTCGTTCTGTTCCAACCTGACGTGTAATACAAAATTCCAAAAAAATACCAAAAAAATTCGAAATATTAAAAAATACCTTTATGGCTACATTCCAAGCCAAAATAGGTTGGAAAATGATGTGAAAGAGAGAAATAAAAATGATCGTTCCGTTCCTTTCCTACCCGAGACGTAATAGAAAATTCCAATAACATAGCAAAAAAATTCAAAAAATTTAAAAATACCGTTATGGCTACATTTTAAGCCAAAATAGGTTGGAAAAGACTAAGAAAGAGTGAAAATAAAAATTATCGTTCCGTTTCGTTCCTTCCCGACGCGTAATAGAAAATTCCAAAAAAATAGCAAAAAAATTCAAAATACTGAAAAATACCTTTATCGCTGCATTTCAAGCCAAAATAGGTTGGAAAAGGATATGAAAGAGAGAAATAAAAATGATCGTTCCGTTCCTTTCCTACCCGACACGTAATAGAAAATTCCAATAAAATAGCAAAAAAATTAAAAAATACCATTATGGCTACATTTTAAGCCAAAATAGGTTGGAAAAGACTAAGAAAGAGTGAAAAGAAAAATTATCGTTCCTTTTCGTTCCTTCCCGACAAGTAATAGAAAAATTCAAAAAAATAGCAAAAAAATTCAAAATATAAAAAAAATACCATTATGACAACATTTCAAGCCAAAATAGGTTGGAAAAGGATGTGAAAGGGAGAAAATAAAAATTATCGTTCCGCTCCGTTCCTACCCGACGCGTAATAGAAAATTCAAATAAAATAGCAAAAAAATTCAAAAAATTAAAAAATACCATTATGGCTACATTTTAAGCCAAAATAGGTAGGAAAAGACTAAAGAAAGAGTGAAAATAAAAATTATCGTTCCTTTTCGTTCCTTCCCGACGCGTAATAGAAAACTTCAAAAAAATAGCAAAAAATTTCAAAATATAAAAAATTACCATTACGGCTACATTTCAAGCCAAAATAAAATGATGTGAAAGAGAGAAAATAAAAATTATCGTTCCGGTCCGTTCCAACCCTACGCGTAATACAAAATTCCAAAAAAATAGCAAAAAAACTCAAAATATTGAAAAATACTTTTATGGCTACATTTCAAGCCAAAATAGATTGGAAAAGGATGTGAAAGAGAGAAAATAAAAATTATCGTTCCGTTCCGTTCCTACCCGATCCGTAATAGAAAATTCAAAAAAAAATAAATAATGTTCGAAAAATTAAAAAATACCATTACAGATTCATTTCAAGCCAAAATAGGTTTGAAAAGGTCGAGAAAGAGAGAAAATAAAAATTATCGTTTCATTTCGCTCCTATCCGAAGCATAATAAAATATTTCCTTAAAATAGTAAAAAAATTCAAAAAATTCAAAAAAAAAAACACTACTAAGGGTTCATTTCCGGCTAAAATAGGTCGGAAAAGGTTGAGAAATATAAAAAATAGAAATTGTTGTTTCGTTTCCTTCCTACCAGATGCCTAGTAGAAAATTCCATAAAAATTAAAAAAAACAATTATGGATTCATTTCAAGCCAAAATTGGTTGGAGAAGGTTGAGAAAGAGAGAAAATAAAAATTATTGTTCCGTTACGTTCCTCTCCGATGCGTAACAGAAAATTCCAAAAAAAACTAGCTAAATAATTCAAAAAATTGAAAAATACCATTATGGATTTATTTTAAGCCAAAATAGATTAGGGACGGATGAGAAAATAAAAATTATCGTTCCGTTTCGTTCCTTTCCGACGCGTAAAAGAAAATTTCAAAAAAATAGCAAAAAAATTCAAAATATAAAAAAATACCATTATGGCTACATTTCTAGCCAAAATAGGTTGGAAAAGGATGTGAAAGGGAGAAAATAAAAATTATCGTTTCGTTCTGTTCCAACCTGACGTGTAATACAAAATTCCAAAAAAATACCAAAAAAATTCGAAATATTAAAAAATACCTTTATGGCTACATTCCAAGCCAAAATAGGTTGGAAAATGATGTGAAAGAGAGAAATAAAAATGATCGTTCCGTTCCTTTCCTACCCGAGACGTAATAGAAAATTCCAATAACATAGCAAAAAAATTCAAAAAATTTAAAAATACCGTTATGGCTACATTTTAAGCCAAAATAGGTTGGAAAAGACTAAGAAAGAGTGAAAATAAAAATTATCGTTCCGTTTCGTTCCTTCCCGACGCGTAATAGAAAATTCCAAAAAAATAGCAAAAAAATTCAAAATACTGAAAAATACCTTTATCGCTGCATTTCAAGCCAAAATAGGTTGGAAAAGGATATGAAAGAGAGAAATAAAAATGATCGTTCCGTTCCTTTCCTACCCGACACGTAATAGAAAATTCCAATAAAATAGCAAAAAAATTAAAAAATACCATTATGGCTACATTTTAAGCCAAAATAGGTTGGAAAAGACTAAGAAAGAGTGAAAAGAAAAATTATCGTTCCTTTTCGTTCCTTCCCGACAAGTAATAGAAAAATTCAAAAAAATAGCAAAAAAATTCAAAATATAAAAAAAATACCATTATGACAACATTTCAAGCCAAAATAGGTTGGAAAAGGATGTGAAAGGGAGAAAATAAAAATTATCGTTCCGCTCCGTTCCTACCCGACGCGTAATAGAAAATTCAAATAAAATAGCAAAAAAATTCAAAAAATTAAAAAATACCATTATGGCTACATTTTAAGCCAAAATAGGTAGGAAAAGACTAAAGAAAGAGTGAAAATAAAAATTATCGTTCCTTTTCGTTCCTTCCCGACGCGTAATAGAAAACTTCAAAAAAATAGCAAAAAATTTCAAAATATAAAAAATTACCATTACGGCTACATTTCAAGCCAAAATAAAATGATGTGAAAGAGAGAAAATAAAAATTATCGTTCCGGTCCGTTCCAACCCTACGCGTAATACAAAATTCCAAAAAAATAGCAAAAAAACTCAAAATATTGAAAAATACTTTTATGGCTACATTTCAAGCCAAAATAGATTGGAAAAGGATGTGAAAGAGAGAAAATAAAAATTATCGTTCCGTTCCGTTCCTACCCGATCCGTAATAGAAAATTCAAAAAAAAATAAATAATGTTCGAAAAATTAAAAAATACCATTACAGATTCATTTCAAGCCAAAATAGGTTTGAAAAGGTCGAGAAAGAGAGAAAATAAAAATTATCGTTTCATTTCGCTCCTATCCGAAGCATAATAAAATATTTCCTTAAAACAGTAAAAAAATTCAAAAAATTCAAAAAAAAAAACACTACTAAGGGTTCATTTCCGGCTAAAATAGGTCGGAAAAGGTTGAGAAATATAAAAAATAGAAATTGTTGTTTCGTTTCCTTCCTACCAGATGCCTAGTAGAAAATTCCATAAAAATTAAAAAAAACAATTATGGATTCATTTCAAGCCAAAATTGGTTGGAGAAGGTTGAGAAAGAGAGAAAATAAAAATTATTGTTCCGTTACGTTCCTCTCCGATGCGTAACAGAAAATTCCAAAAAAAACTAGCTAAATAATTCAAAAAATTGAAAAATACCATTATGGATTTATTTTAAGCCAAAATAGATTAGGGACGGATGAGAAAATAAAAATTATCGTTCCGTTTCGTTCCTTTCCGACGCGTAAAAGAAAATTTCAAAAAAATAGCAAAAAAATTCAAAATATAAAAAAATACCATTATGGCTACATTTCTAGCCAAAATAGGTTGGAAAAGGATGTGAAAGGGAGAAAATAAAAATTATCGTTTCGTTCTGTTCCAACCTGACGTGTAATACAAAATTCCAAAAAAATACCAAAAAAATTCGAAATATTAAAAAATACCTTTATGGCTACATTCCAAGCCAAAATAGGTTGGAAAATGATGTGAAAGAGAGAAATAAAAATGATCGTTCCGTTCCTTTCCTACCCGAGACGTAATAGAAAATTCCAATAACATAGCAAAAAAATTCAAAAAATTTAAAAATACCGTTATGGCTACATTTTAAGCCAAAATAGGTTGGAAAAGACTAAGAAAGAGTGAAAATAAAAATTATCGTTCCGTTTCGTTCCTTCCCGACGCGTAATAGAAAATTCCAAAAAAATAGCAAAAAAATTCAAAATACTGAAAAATACCTTTATCGCTGCATTTCAAGCCAAAATAGGTTGGAAAAGGATATGAAAGAGAGAAATAAAAATGATCGTTCCGTTCCTTTCCTACCCGACACGTAATAGAAAATTCCAATAAAATAGCAAAAAAATTAAAAAATACCATTATGGCTACATTTTAAGCCAAAATAGGTTGGAAAAGACTAAGAAAGAGTGAAAAGAAAAATTATCGTTCCTTTTCGTTCCTTCCCGACAAGTAATAGAAAAATTCAAAAAAATAGCAAAAAAATTCAAAATATAAAAAAAATACCATTATGACAACATTTCAAGCCAAAATAGGTTGGAAAAGGATGTGAAAGGGAGAAAATAAAAATTATCGTTCCGCTCCGTTCCTACCCGACGCGTAATAGAAAATTCAAATAAAATAGCAAAAAAATTCAAAAAATTAAAAAATACCATTATGGCTACATTTTAAGCCAAAATAGGTAGGAAAAGACTAAAGAAAGAGTGAAAATAAAAATTATCGTTCCTTTTCGTTCCTTCCCGACGCGTAATAGAAAACTTCAAAAAAATAGCAAAAAATTTCAAAATATAAAAAATTACCATTACGGCTACATTTCAAGCCAAAATAAAATGATGTGAAAGAGAGAAAATAAAAATTATCGTTCCGGTCCGTTCCAACCCTACGCGTAATACAAAATTCCAAAAAAATAGCAAAAAAACTCAAAATATTGAAAAATACTTTTATGGCTACATTTCAAGCCAAAATAGATTGGAAAAGGATGTGAAAGAGAGAAAATAAAAATTATCGTTCCGTTCCGTTCCTACCCGATCCGTAATAGAAAATTCAAAAAAAAATAAATAATGTTCGAAAAATTAAAAAATACCATTACAGATTCATTTCAAGCCAAAATAGGTTTGAAAAGGTCGAGAAAGAGAGAAAATAAAAATTATCGTTTCATTTCGCTCCTATCCGAAGCATAATAAAATATTTCCTTAAAACAGTAAAAAAATTCAAAAAATTCAAAAAAAAAAACACTACTAAGGGTTCATTTCCGGCTAAAATAGGTCGGAAAAGGTTGAGAAATATAAAAAATAGAAATTGTTGTTTCGTTTCCTTCCTACCAGATGCCTAGTAGAAAATTCCATAAAAATTAAAAAAAACAATTATGGATTCATTTCAAGCCAAAATTGGTTGGAGAAGGTTGAGAAAGAGAGAAAATAAAAATTATTGTTCCGTTACGTTCCTATCCGATGCGTAACAGAAAATTCCAAAAAAAACTAGCTAAATAATTCAAAAAATTGAAAAATACCGTTATGGATTTATTTTAAGCCAAAATAGATTAGGGACGGATGAGAAAATAAAAATTATCGTTCCGTTTCGTTCCTTTCCGACGCGTAAAAGAAAATTTCAAAAAAATAGCAAAAAAATTCAAAATATAAAAAAATACCATTATGGCTACATTTCTAGCCAAAATAGGTTGGAAAAGGATGTGAAAGGGAGAAAATAAAAATTATCGTTTCGTTCTGTTCCAACCTGACGTGTAATACAAAATTCCAAAAAAATACCAAAAAAATTCGAAATATTAAAAAATACCTTTATGGCTACATTCCAAGCCAAAATAGGTTGGAAAATGATGTGAAAGAGAGAAATAAAAATGATCGTTCCGTTCCTTTCCTACCCGAGACGTAATAGAAAATTCCAATAACATAGCAAAAAAATTCAAAAAATTTAAAAATACCGTTATGGCTACATTTTAAGCCAAAATAGGTTGGAAAAGACTAAGAAAGAGTGAAAATAAAAATTATCGTTCCGTTTCGTTCCTTCCCGACGCGTAATAGAAAATTCCAAAAAAATAGCAAAAAAATTCAAAATACTGAAAAATACCTTTATCGCTGCATTTCAAGCCAAAATAGGTTGGAAAAGGATATGAAAGAGAGAAATAAAAATGATCGTTCCGTTCCTTTCCTACCCGACACGTAATAGAAAATTCCAATAAAATAGCAAAAAAATTAAAAAATACCATTATGGCTACATTTTAAGCCAAAATAGGTTGGAAAAGACTAAGAAAGAGTGAAAAGAAAAATTATCGTTCCTTTTCGTTCCTTCCCGACAAGTAATAGAAAAATTCAAAAAAATAGCAAAAAAATTCAAAATATAAAAAAAATACCATTATGACAACATTTCAAGCCAAAATAGGTTGGAAAAGGATGTGAAAGGGAGAAAATAAAAATTATCGTTCCGCTCCGTTCCTACCCGACGCGTAATAGAAAATTCAAATAAAATAGCAAAAAAATTCAAAAAATTAAAAAATACCATTATGGCTACATTTTAAGCCAAAATAGGTAGGAAAAGACTAAGAAAGAGTGAAAATAAAAATTATCGTTCCTTTTCGTTCCTTCCCGACGCGTAATAGAAAATTCCAAAAAAATAGCAAAAAAACTCAAAATATTGAAAAATACTTTTATGGCTACATTTCAAGCCAAAATAGGTTGGAAAAGGATGTGAATGAGAGAAAATAAAAATTATCATTCCGTTCCGTTCCAACCCGACGCGTAATACAAAATTCCAAAAAAATAGCAAAAAAACTCAAAATATTGAAAAATACTTTTATGGCTACATTGCAAGCCAAAATAGGTTGGAAAAGGATGTGAAAGGGAGAAAATAAAAATTATCGTTTCGTTCCGTTCCAACCCGACGCGTAATACAAAATTCCAAAAAAATACCAAAAAAATTCAAAATATTAAAAAATACCTTTATGGCTACATTTCAAGCCAAAATAGGTTGGAAAAGGCTGTGAAAGAGAGAAAATAAAAATTATGGTTCCGTTCCGTTCCTACCTGAAGCGTAATAGAAAATTCCAAAAAAATAGCAAATAAATTCAAAAAATTAAAAAAATACAATTATGGCTTTATTTCAAGCCAAAATAGGTTGGAAAAGACTAAGAAAGAGTGAAGATTAAAATTATCGTTCCGTTTTGTTCCTTTCCGACGTGTAATAGAAAATTTCAAAAAAATAGCAAAAAAATTCAAAATATAAAAAAATACCATTATGGCTACATTTCAAGCCAAAATAGGATGGAAAAGGATGTGAAAGGGAGAAAATAAAAATTATCGTTTCGTTCCGTTCCAACCCGACGCGTAATACAAAATTCCAAAAAAATACCAAAAAAATTCAAAATATTAAAAAATACTTTTATGGCTACATTCCTAGCCAAAATAGGTTGGAAAAGGATGTGAAAGAGAGAAAATAAAAATTATCGTTCCGTTCCATTACTACCCGATCCATAATAGAAAATTCAAAAAAAATAACTAAAATGTTCAAAAAAATAAAAAATACCATTACAGATTCATTTCAAGCCAAAATAGGTTTGAAAAGGCCGAGAAAGAGAGAAAATAAAAATTATCGTTTCATTTCGCTCCCATCCGAAGCATAATAGAATATTTCCTTAAAATAGTAAAAAAATTCAAAAAATTAAAAAAAAAAAAACACTACTAAGGGTTCATTTCCGGCCAAAATAGGTCGGAAAAGGTTGAGAAATATAAAAAATAGAAATTGTCGTTTCGTTTCGTTCCTACCGTGTAGTAGAAAATTCCATAAAAATTTAAAAAGTTAAAAAATACCATTATGGATTCATTTCAAGCCAAAATTGGTTGGAGAAGGATGAGAAAGAGAGAAAATAAAAATTATTGTTCCGTTACGTTCCGTTCCTATGCGTAACAGATAATTCCAAAAAAAATAGCAAAATAATTCAAAAAATTAAAAAATACCATTATGGATTTATTTTAAGCCAAAATAGATTAGGGACGGATGAGAAAATAAAAATTATTGCTCCGTTTCATTCCATTCCTTCCCGACGCGTAATAGAAAATTCAAAAAAAATAATAAAAAAATTCAAAAAATTAAAAAATACCATTATTGATTCATTTCAAGCCATAATAGGTTGGAAAAGGATGAGAATGAGAGAAAATAAAAATTATCGTTCCGTTTCGTTCCTACACGACGCGTAATAGAAAATTCCAAAAAAATAGGAAAAAAATTCAGAAAATTAAAAAATACCATTATGGCTTCATTTCAAGCCAAAATAGGTTAGAAAAAACTAAGAAAGAGTGAAAATAAAAATTATCGTTTCGTTTCGTTTCGTTCCGACGCGTAATTGAAAATTTCAAAAAAATAGCAAAAAAATTCAAAATATAAAAAAATACCGTTATGGCTACATTTCAAGCCAAAATAAAATGATGTGAAATAGAGAAAATAAAAATTATCGTTCCGTTCCGTTCCAACCCTACGCGTAATAAAAAATTCCAAAAAAATAGCAAAAAAATTCAAAATACTGAAAAATAACTTTATCGCTGCATTTCAAGCCAAAATAGGTGGGAAAAGGATGTGAAAGAGAGAAATAAAAATGATCGTTCCGTTCCTTTCCTACCCGACACGTAATAGAAAATTCCAATAAAATAGCAAAAAAATTCAAAAAATTAAAAAATACCATTATGACTACATTTTAAGCCAAAATAGGTTGGAAAAGATTAAGAAAGAGTGAAAAGAAAAATTATCATTCCTTTTCGTTCCTTCTCGACAAGTAATAGAAAAATTCAAAAAAATAGCAAAAAAATTCAAAATATAAAAAAATACCATTATGGCAACATTTCAAGCAAAAATAGGTTGGAAAAGGATGTGAAAGGGAGAAAATAAAAATTATCGTTTCGTTCCGTTCCAACCCGACGCGTAATACAAAATTCCAAAAAAATACAAAATATTAAAAAATACCTTTATGGCTACATTTCAAGCCAAAATAGGTTGGAAAAGGCTGTGAAAGAGAAAAAACAAAAATTATCGTTCCGTTACGTTCCTACCCGACGCGTAATAGAAAATTCCAAAAAAATAGCAAAAAAATTCAAAAAAATAAAAAATACGATTATGGCTTCATTTCAAGCCAAAATAGGTTGGAAAAGACTAAGAAAGAGTGAAAATAAAAATTATCGTTCCGTTTCATTCCTTTCCGACGCGTAATAGAAAATTTCAAAAAAATAGCAAAAAAATTCAAAATATAAAAAAATACCATTATGGCTACATTTTAAGCCGAAATAGGTTGGAAAAGACTAAGAAAGAGTGAAAAGAAAAATTATCGTTCCGTTTCGTTTCTTCCCGACAAGTAATAGAAAAATTCAAAAAAATAGCAAAAAAATTCAAAATATAAAAAAATACCATTATGGCTACATTTCAAGCCAAAATAGGATGGAAAAGGATGTGAAAGGGAGAAAATAAAAATTATCGTTTCGTTCCGTTCCAACCAAACGCGTAATACAAAATTCCAAAAAAATACCAAAAAAATTCAAAATATTAAAAAATACCTTTATCGCTACATTCCAAGCCAAAATAGGTTGGAAAATGATGTGAAAGAGAGAAATAAAAATGATCGTTCCGTTCCTTTCCTACCCGAGACGTAATAGAAAATTCCAATAACATAGCAAAAAAATTCAAAAAATTTAAAAATACCATTACGGCTACATTTTAAGCCAAAATAGGTTGGAAATGACTAAGAAAGAGTGAAAATAAAAATTATCGTTCCGTTTCATTCCTTCCCGACGCGTAATAGAAAATTTCAAAAAAATAGCAAAAAAATTCAAAATATTAAAAAATACCATTATGGCTACATTTTAAGCCAAAATAAAATAATGTGAAAGAGAGAAAATAAAAATTATCGTTTCGTTTTGCTCCTCCCCGAAGCATAATAGAATATTCCCTTAAAATAGCAAAAAAATTCAAAAAATTAAAACAAAATACTACTAAGGGTTCATTTCAGGCCAAAATAGGTTGGAAAAGGACGAGAAATATAAAAAATAAAAATTATCGTTTCGTTCCGTTCCTACCAGACGCATAGTAGAAAATTCCAAAAAAATTGAAAAAACTAAAATATACCACTATGGATTCATTTCAAGCTAAAATTGGTTGGAGAATGATGAGAAAGAGAGAAAATAAAATTACAGTTTCGTTTCGTTCCTATCCGACGCGTAACAGAAAATTTCAAAAAAAATAGCAAAAAAATTGAAAATATTAAAAAATACCATTATGGCTACATTTCAAGCAAAATAAAATGATGTGAAAGAGAGAAAATAAAAATTATCGTTCCGTTCCGTTCTGTTCCAACCCGACGCCTAATACAAAATTCCAAAATTCCGAAGCATAATAGAATATTTCCTTAAAATAGTAAAAAAATTCAAAAAATTAAAAAAAAAAAAAACACTACTAAGGGTTCATTTCCGGCCAAAATAGGTCGGAAAAGGTTGAGAAATATAAAAAATAGAAATTGTCGTTTCGTTTCGTTCCTACCAGAAGCGTAGTAGAAAATTCCATAAAAATTAAAAAATACAACTATGGATTCATTTCAAGCCAAAATTGGTTGGAGAAGGTTGAGAAAGAGAGAAAATAAAAATTATTGTTCCGTTACGTTCCTATCCGATGCGTAGCAGAAAATTCCTAAAAAAAACTAGCAAAATAATTCAAAAAATTGAAAAATACCATTATGGATTTATTTTAGGCAAAAATAGATTAGGGACGGATGAGAAAATAAAAATTATCGTTCCGTTTCGTTCCTTTCCGACGCGTAATAGAAAATTTCAAAAAAATTCAAAATATAAAAAAATATCATTATGGCTACATTTCTAGCCAAAATAGGTTGGAAAAGGATGTGAAAGGGAGAAAATAAAAATTATCGTTTCGTTATGTTCCAACCTGACGCGTAATACAAAATTCCAAAAAAATACCAAAAAAATTATCGCTCCGTTTTGTTCCATTCCTTCCCGACGCGTAATAGAAAATTCAAAAAAAATAACAAAAAAATTAAAAAAATTAAAAAAATACCATTATTGATTCATTTCAAGCCATAATAGGTTGGAAAAGGATGAGAATGAGAGAAAATAAAAATTATCGTTCCGTTTCGTTCTTACACGACGCGTAATACAAAATTCCAAAAAAATACCAAAAAAATTCAAAATATTAAAAAATACCTTTATGGCTACATTCCAAGCCAAAATAGGTTGGAAAATGATGTGAAAGAGAAAAAATAAAAATTATCGTTCAGTTCCGTTCCTACCCGACACGTAATAGAAAATTCCAAAAAAATAGCAGAAAAATTCAAAAAATTAAAAAATACCATTGTGGCTTCATTTCAGCAAAAATAGGTCGGAAAAGGCTGACGAATAGAGAAAATAAAAATTATCGTTCCGCTCCTTTCCTACCCGAGACGTAATAGAAAATTCCAATAACATAGCAAAAAAATTCAAAAAATTTTAAAATACCATTGTGGCTTTATTACAGGCCAAAATAGTTTGGGAAAGGCTGAGAAAGAGTGAAAATAAAAATTATCGTTTCGTTTCGTTCTATCTGAAGCATAATAGAATATTCCCTTAAAATAGCAAAAAAAATCAAAAAATTAAAACAAAATACTACTAAGGGTTCATTTCAGGCCAAAATAGTTCGGAAAAGGATGAGAAACATAGAAAAGAAAAATTATAATTTCGTTCCGTTCATACTCTGCGTAGTAGAAAATTCCAAAAAAATTTAAAAAAACTAAAAAATACCATTATGGATTCATTTCAAACTAAAATTGGTTGGAGAAGGATGAGAAATAGAGAAAATAAAAATTATAGTTCCGTTCCGTTACGTTCCTATCCGACGCGTAACAGAAAATTTCAAAAAAATAGCGAAAAAATTCAAAATATAAAAAAATATCAATATAGCTACATTTCTAGCCAAAATATGGTGGAAAAGGATGAGAAAGAGAGAAAATAAAAATTATCGTTCCGTTTCGTTGTTTCGCAACGCGTAATAGAAAATTTCAAAAAAATAGCAAAAAAATTCAAAATATAAAAAAAATACCATTATGGCTACATTTCAAGCCAAAATAAACTGATGTGAAAGAGAGAAAATAAAATTGATCGTTTCGTTCCGTTCCAACCCGACACGTAATAGAAAATTAAAAAAAAATAGCAAAAAAATTCAAAAAATTAAAAAATACCATTATAGCTTCATTTCAAGCCAAAATAGGTTGGAAAAGACTAAGAAAGAGTGAAAATAAAAATTATCGTTCCGTTTCGTTCCTTCCCGATGCGTAATAGAAAATTTCAAAAAAATAGCAAAAAAATTCAAAATATAAAAAAATAACATTATGGCTACATTGCAAGCCAAAATAGTTTGGAAAAGGATGTGAAAGGGAGAAAATAAAAATTATCGTTTCGTTCCGTTCCAACCAGACGCGTAATACAAAATTCCAAAAAAATACCAAAAAACTTAAAAATATTAAAAAATACCTTTATGGCTACATTCCAAGCCAAAATAGGTTGGAAAAGGATGTGAAAGAGAGAAAATAAAAATTATCGTTCCGTTCCGTTCCTACCTAACGCGTAATAGAAAATTCCAATAAAATAACAAAAAAATTCAAAAAATTAAAAAATACCATTATGGCTACATTTTAAGCCAAAATAGGTAGGAAAAGACTAAGAAAGAGTGAGAGTAAAAATTATCGTTCCTTTTCGTTCCTTCCCGACGCGTAATAGAAAATTTCAAAAAAATAGCAAAAAAATTCAAAATATAAAAAATTACCATTACGGCTACATTTCAAGCCAAAATAAAATGATGTAAAAGAGAGAAAATAAAAATTATCGTTCCGTTCCGTTCCAACCTGACGCGTAATACAAAATTCCAAAAAAATAGCAAAAAAACTCAAAATATTGAAAAATACTTTTATGGCTAGATTTCAAGCCAAAATAGATTGGAAAAGGATGTGAAAGAGAGAAAGTAAAAATTATCGTTCCGTTCCGTTCCAACCTGACGCGGAATACAAAATTCCAAAAAAATAGCAAAAAAACTCAAAATATTGAAAAATACTTTTATGGCTACATTCCAAGCCAAAATAGGTTGGAAAAGGATGTGAAACAGAGAAAATAAAAATTATCGTTCCGTTCCGTTCCTACCTGACGCGTAATACAAAATTCCAAAAAAATAGCGAAAAAACTCAAAATATTGAAAAATACTTTTGTGGCTACATTTCAAGCCAAAATAGATTGGAAAAGGATGTGAAAGAGAGAAAATAAAAATTATCGTTCCGTTCCGTTCCTACCTAACGCGTAATAGAAAATTCCAATAAAATAACAAAAAAATTAAAAAAATTAAAAAATACCATTATGGCTACATTTTAAGCCAAAATAGGTAGGAAAAGACTAAGAAAGAGTGAGAGTAAAAATTATCGTTCCTTTTCGTTCCTTCCCGACGCGTAATAGAAAATTTCAAAAAAATAGCAAAAAAATTCAAAATATAAAAAATTACCATTACGGCTACATTTCAAGCCAAAATAAAATGATGTAAAAGAGAGAAAATAAAAATTATCGTTCCGTTCCGTTCTAACCTGACGCGTAATACAAAATTCCAAAAAAATAGCAAAAAAACTCAAAATATTGAAAAATACTTTTATGGCTAGATTTCAAGCCAAAATAGATTGGAAAAGGATGTGAAAGAGAGAAAGTAAAAATTATCGTTCCGTTCCGTTCCAACCTGACGCGGAATACAAAATTCCAAAAAAATAGCAAAAAAACTCAAAATATTGAAAAATACTTTTATGGCTACATTCCAAGCCAAAATAGGTTGGAAAAGGATGTGAAACAGAGAAAATAAAAATTATCGTTCCGTTCCGTTCCTACCTGACGCGTAATATAAAATTCCAAAAAAATAGCAAAAAAATTCAAAAAATTAAAAAATACCCATTATGGCTACATTTTAAGCCAAAATAGGTTGGAAAAGACTAAGAAAGAGTGAAAATAAAAATTATCGTTCCGTTTCGTTGTTTCGCAACGCGTAATAGAAAATTTCAAAAAAATAGCAAAAAAATTCAAAATATAAAAAAAATACCATTATGGCTACATTTCAAGCCAAAATAAACTGATGTGAAAGAGAGAAAATAAAATTGATCGTTCCGTTTCGTTCCAACCCGACACGTAATAGAAAATTCAAAAAAAATAGCACAAAAATTAAAAAAATTAAAAAATACCATTATAGCTTCATTTCAAGCCAAAATAGGTTGGAAAAGATTAAGAAAGAGTGAAAATAAAAATTCTCGTTCCGTTTCGTTCCTTCCCGACGCGTAATAGAAAATTTCAAAAAAATAGCAAAAAAATTCAAAATATAAAAAAATAACATTATGGCTACATTGCAAGCCAAAATAGTTTGGAAAAGGATGTGAAAGGGAGAAAATAAAAATTATCATTTCGTTCCGTTGAAACCCGACGCGTAATACAAAATTCCAAAAAAATACCAAAAAACTTAAAAATATTAAAAAATACCTTTATGGCTACATTCCAAGCCAAAATAGGTTGGAAAAGGATGTGAAAGAGAGAAAATAAAAATTATCATTCCGTTCCGTTCCTACCCAACGCGTAATAGAAAATTCCAATAAAATAACAAAAAAATTCAAAAAATTAAAAAATACCATTATGGCTACATTTTAAGCCAAAATAGGTAGGAAAAGACTAAGAAAGAGCGAAAGTAAAAATTATCGTTCCTTTTCGTTCCTTCCCGACGCGTAATAGAAAATTTCAAAAAAATAGAAAAAAAAATTCAAAATATAAAAAATTACCATTACGGCTACATTTCAAGCCAAAATAAAATGATGTAAAAGAGAGAAAATAAAAATTATCGTTCCGTTCCGTTCTAACCTGACGCGTAATACAAAATTCCAAAAAAATAGCAAAAAAACTCAAAATATTGAAAAATACTTTTATGGCTAGATTTCATGCCAAAATAGATTGGAAAAGGATGTGAAAGAGAGAAAGTAAAAATTATCGTTCCGTTCCGTTCCAACCTGACGCGGAATACAAAATTCCAAAAAAATAGCAAAAAAACTCAAAATATTGAAAAATACTTTTATGGCTACATTCCAAGCCAAAATAGGTTGGAAAAGGATGTGAAACAGAGAAAATAAAAATTATCGTTCCGTTCCGTTCCTACCTGACGCGTAATAGAAAATTCCAAAAAAATAGCAAAAAAATTCAAAAAATTAAAAAATACCCATTATGGCTACATTTTAAGCCAAAATAGGTTGGAAAAGACTAAGAAAGAGTGAAAATAAAAATTATCGTTCCGTTTCGTTGTTTCGCAACGCGTAATAGAAAATTTCAAAAAAATAGCAAAAAAATTCAAAATATAAAAAAAATACCATTATGGCTACATTTCAAGCCAAAATAAACTGATGTGAAAGAGAGAAAATAAAATTGATCGTTCCGTTCCGTTCCAACCCGACACGTAATAGAAAATTCAAAAAAAATAGCACAAAAATTAAAAAAATTAAAAAATACCATTATAGCTTCATTTCAAGCCAAAATAGGTTGGAAAAGACTAAGAAAGAGTGAAAATAAAAATTCTCGTTCCGTTTCGTTCCTTCCCGACGCGTAATAGAAAATTTCAAAAAAATAGCAAAAAAATTCAAAATATAAAAAAATAACATTATGGCTACATTGCAAGCCAAAATAGTTTGGAAAAGGATGTGAAAGGGAGAAAATAAAAATTATCGTTACGTTCCGTTGAAACCCGACGCGTAATACAAAATTCCAAAAAAATACCAAAAAACTTAAAAATATTAAAAAAGACCTTTATGGCTACATTCCAAGCCAAAATAGGTTGGAAAAGGATGTGAAAGAGAGAAAATAAAAATTATCGTTCCGTTCCGTTCCTACCTGACGCGTAATAGAAAATTCCAATAAAATAACAAAAAAATTCAAAAAATTAAAAAATAACATTATGGCTACATTTTAAGCCAAAATACGTAAGAAAAGACTAAGAAAGAGTGAAAATAAAAATTATCGTTCCATTTCGTTCCTTCCCGACGCGTAGTAGAAAACTTCATAAAAATAGCAAAAAATTTCAAAATATAAAAATTACCATTACGGCTACATTTCAAGCCAAAATAAAATGATGTGAAAGAGAGAAAATAAAAATTATCGTTCCGGTCCGTTCCAACCCTACGCGTAATACAAAATTCCAAAAAAATAGCGAAAAAACTCAAAATATTGAAAAATACTTTTGTGGCTACATTTCAAGCCAAAATAGATTGGAAAAGGATGTGAAAGAGAGAAAATAAAAATTATCGTTCCGTTCCGTTCCTACCCGATCCGTAATAGAAAATTCAAAAAAAATAAATAATGTTCAAAAAATTAAAAAATACCATTACAGATTCATTTCAAGCCAAAATAGGTTTGAAAAAGTCGAGAAATAGAGAAAATAAAAATTATCGTTTCATTTCGCTCCTATCCGAAGCATAATAAAATATTTCCTTAAAATAGTAAAAAAATTCAAAAAATTCAAAAAAAAAAACACTACTTAGGGTTCATTTCCGGCCAAAATAGGTCGGAAAAGGTTGAGAAATATAAAAAATAGAAATTGTTGTTTCGTTTCATTCCTACCAGATGCGTAGTAGAAAATTCCATAAAAATTAAAAAATACAATTATGGATTCATTTCAAGCCAAAATTGGTTGGAGAAGGTTGAGAAAGAGAGAAAATAAAAATTATTGTTCCGTTACGTTCCTATCCGATGCGTAACAGAAAATTCCAAAAAAAACTAGCAAAATAATTCAAAAAATTGAAAAATACCATTATGGATTTATTTTAGGCAAAAATAGATTAGGGACGGATGAGAAAATAAAAATTATCGTTTCGTTTCGTTCCTTTCCGACGCGTAATAGAAAATTTCAAAAAAATTCAAAATATAAAAAAATATCATTATGGCTACATTTCTAGCCAAAATAGGTTGGAAAAGGATGTGAAAGGGAGAAAATAAAAATTATCGTTTCGTTATGTTCCAACCTGACGCGTAATACAAAATTCCAAAAAAATACCAAAAAAATTCGAAATATTAAAAAATACCTTTATGGCTACATTCCAAGCCAAAATAGGTTGGAAAATGATGTGAAAGAGAGAAATAAAAATGATCGTTCCGTTCCTTTCCTACCCGAGACGTAATAGAAAATTCCAATAACATAGCAAAAAAATTCAAAAAATTTAAAATACCATTATGGCTACATTTTAAGCCAAAATAGGTTGGAAAAGACTAAGAAAGAGTGAAAATAAAAATTATCGTTCCGTTTCGTTCCTTCCCGACGCGTAATAGAAAATTTCAAAAAAATACCAAAAAAATTCAAAATATTAAAAAATACCATTATGGCAACATTTCAAGCCAAAATAGGTTGGAAAAGGATGTGAAAGGGAGAAAATAAAAATTATCGTTTCGTTGCGTTCCAACCCGACGCGTAATACAAAATTCCAAAAAAATACAAAATATTAAAAAATACCTTTATGGCTAGATTTCAAGCCAAAATAGGTTGGAAAAGGCTGTGAAAGAGAAAAAATAAAAATTATCGTTCCGTTACGCTCCAACCCTACGCGTAATACAAAATTCCAAAAAAATAGCAAAAAAATTCAAAATACTGAAAAATACCTTTATCGCTGCATTTCAAGCCAAAATAGGTTGGAAAAGGATGTGAAAGAGAGAAATAAAAATGATCGTTCCACTCCTTTCCTACCCGACACGTAATAGAAAATTCCAATAAAATAGCAAAAAAATTAAAAAAATTAAAAAATACCATTATGGCTACATTTTAAGCCAAAATAGGTTGGAAAAGACTAAGAAAGAGTGAAAAGAAAAATTATCGTTCATTTTCGTTCCTTCCCGACAAGCAATAGAAAAATTCAAAAAAATTCAAAATATAAAAAAATACCATTATGGCAACATTTCAAGCCAAAATAGGTTGGAAAAGGATGTGAAAGGGAGAAAATAAAAATTATCGCTTCGTTCCGTTCCAACCCGACGAGTAATACAAAATTCCAAAAAAATACAAAATATTAAAAAATACCTTTATGGCTACATTTCAAGCCAAAATAGGTTGGAAAAGGCTGTGAAAAAGAAAAAATAAAAAGTATCGTTCCGTTACGTTCCTACCCGACGCGTAATAGAAAATTCCAAAAAAATAGCAAAAAAATTCAAAAAAATAAAAAATACGATTATGGCTTCATTTCAAGCCAAAATAGGTTGGAAAAGACTAAGAAAGAGTGAAAATAAAAATTATCGTTCCGTTTCGTTCCTTTCCGACGCGTAATAGAAAATTTAAAAAAATAGCAAAAAAATTCAAAATATAAAAAAATACCATTATGGCTACATTTTAAGCCAAAATAGGTTGGAAAATACTAAGAAAGAGTGAAAAGAAAAATTATCGTTCCGTTTCGTGGCTTCCCGACAAGTAATAGAAAAATTCAAAAAAATAGCAAAAAAATTCAAAATATAAAAAAATACCATTATGGCAACATTTCAAGCCAAAATAGGTTGGAAAAGGATGTGAAAAGGAGAAAATAAAAATTATCGTTTCGTTCCGTTTCAACCCGTCGCGTAATACAAAATTCCAAAAAAATACAAAATATTAAGAGATACCTTTATGGCTACATTTCAAGCCAGAATTGGTTGGAAAAGGCTGTGAAAGAGAAAAAATAAAAATTATCGTTCCGTTCCGTTCCTACCCGAGACGTAATAGAAAATTCCAATAACATAGCAAAAAAATTCAAAAAAATAAAAAATACCATTATGGCTACATTTTAAGCCAAAATAGGTAGGAAAAGACTAAGAAAGAGTGAAAATAAAAATTATCGTTCCGTTTCGTTCCTTTCCGACGCGTAATAGAAAATTTCAAAAAAATAGCAAAAAAATTCAAAATACTGAAAAATACTTTTATGGCAACATTTCAAGCCAAAATAGGTTGGAAAAGGATGTGAAAGGGAGAAAATAAAAATTATCGTTTCGTTCCGTTCCAACCCGACGCGTAATACAAAATTCCAAAAAAATACAAAATATTAAAAAATACCTTTATGGCTACATTTCAAGCCAAAATAGGTTCGAAAAGGCTGTGAAAGAGAAACAATAAAAATTATCGTTCCGTTCCGTTCCTACCCGACGCGCAATAGAAATTCCAAAAAAATAGCAAAAAAATTCAAAAAATTAAAAAATACGATTATGGCTTCATTTCAAGCCAAAATAGGTTGGAAAAGACAAAGAAATAGTGAAAATAAAAATTATCGTTCCGTTTTGTTCCTTTCCGACGCGTAATAGTAAATTTCAAAAAAATAGCAAAAAAATTCAAAATATAAAAAAATACCATTATGGCTACATTTTAAGCCAAAATAGGTAGGAAAAGACTAAGAAAGAGTGAAAATAAAAATTATCGTTCCGTTTCGTTCCTACCCGACGCGTAATAGAAAATTCCAAAAAAAAAGCAAAAAAATTCAAAAATTCAAAAAAATATGATTATGGCTTCATTTCAAGCCAAAATAGGTTGGAAAAGACTTAGAAAGAGTGAAAATAAAAATTATCGTTCCGTTTCGTTCCTTTCCGACGCGTAATAGAAAATTTCAAAAAAATAGCAAAAAAATTCAAAATATAAAAAAATACCATTATGGCTACATTTCTAGCCAAAATAGGTTGGAAAAGGATGTGAAAGGGAGAAAATAAGAATTATCGTTTCGTTCTGTTCCAACCTGACGCGTAATACAAAATTCCAAAAAAATACCAAAAAAATTCGAAATATTAAAAAATACCTTTATGGCTACATTCCAAGCCAAAATAGGTTGGAAAATGATGTGAAAGAGAGAAATAAAAATGATCATTCCGTTCCTTTCCTACCCGAGACGTAATAGAAAATTCCAATAACATAGCAAAAAAATTCAAAAAATTTAAAAATACCATTATGGCCACATTTTAAACCAAAATAGGTTGGAAAAGACGAAGAAAGAGTGAAAATAAAACTTATCGTTCCGTTTCGTTCCTTCCCGACGCGTAATAGAAAATTTCAAAAAAATAGCAAAAAAATTCAAAATATAAAAAAAAAAACCATTGTGGCTACATTTCAAGCCAAAATAAATTGATGTCAAAGAGAGAAAATAAAAATTATCATTCCATTCCGTTCCAACCGTACGCGTAATACAAAATTACAAAAAAATAGCAAAAAAATTCAAAATACTGAAAAATACTTTTATGGCTACATTTCAAGCCAAAATAGGTTGGAAAAGGATGTGAAAGGGAGAAAATAAAAATTATCGTTTCGTTCCGTTCCAACCCGACGCGTAATACAAAATTCCAAAAAAATACAAAATATTAAAAAATACCTTTATGGCTACATTTCAAGCCAAAATAGGTTGGAAAAGGCTGTGAAAGAGAAACAATAAAAATTATCGTTCCGTTCCGTTCCTACCCGACGCGCAATAGAAATTCCAAAAAAATAGCAAAAAAATTCAAAAAATTAAAAAATACGATATGGCTTCATTTCAAGCCAAAATAGGTTGGAAAAGACAAAGAAAGAGTGAAAATAAAAATTATCGTTCCGTTTTGTTCCTTTCCGACGCATAATAGTAAATTTCAAAAAAATAGCAAAAAAATTCAAAATATAAAAAAATACCATTATGGCTACATTTCAAGCCAAAATAGGATGGAAAAGGATGTGAAAGGAAGAAAATAAAAATTATCGTTTCGTTCCGTTCCAACCCGACGCGTAATACAAAATTCCAAAAAAATACCAAAAAAATTCAAAATATTAAAAAATACCTTTATGGCTACATTCCAAGCCAAAATAGGTTGGACAAGGATGTGAAAGAGAGAAAATAAAAATTATCGTTCCGTTCCGTTCCTTCCCGACGCGTAATAGAAAATTCAAATAAAATAGCAAAAAAATTCAAAAAATTAAAAAATACCATTATGGCTACATTTTAAGCCAAAATAGGTAGGAAAAGACTAAGAAAGAGTGAAAATAAAAATTATCGTTCCGTTTCGTTCCTGTCCGACGCGTAATAGAAAATTTCAAAAAAATAGCAAAAAAATTCAAAATATAAAAAAATACCATTGTGGCTACATTTCTAGCCAAAATAGGTTGGAAAAGGATTTGAAAGGGAGAAAATAAAAATTATCGTTTCGTTCTCTTCCAACCTGACGCATAATACAAAATTCCAAAAAAATACCAAAAAAATTCGAAATATTAAAAAATACCTTTATGGCTACATTCCAGGCCAAAATAGGTTGGAAAATGATGTGAAAGTGAGAAATAAAAATGATCGTTCCGTTCCTTTCCTACCCGAGACGTAATAGAAAATTCCAATAACATAGCAAAAAAATTCAAAAAATTTAAAAATACCATTATGGCTACATTTTAAGCCAAAATATGTTGGAAAAGACTAAGAAAGAGTGAAAATAAAAATTATCGTTCCGTTTCGTTCCTTCCCGACGCGTAATAGAAAATTTCAAAAAAATAGCAAAAAAATTCAAAATATAAAAAAATACCATTATGGCTACACTTCAAGCCAAAATAAAATGATGTCAAAGAGAGAAAATAAAAATTATCGTTCCGTTCCGTTCCAACCCTATGCGTAATACAAAATTACAAAAAAATAGCAAAAAAATTCAAAATACTGAAAAATACTTTTATGGCTACATTTCAAGCCTAAAATAGGTTGGAAAAGACAAAGAAAGAGTGAAAATAAAAATTATCGTTCCGTTTTGTTCATTTCCAACGCGTAATAGAAAATTTCAAAAAAATAGCAAAAAAATTCAAAATATAAAAAAATTCCATTATGGCTACATTCCAAGCCAAAATAGGTTGCAAAATGATGTGAAAGAGAGAAATAAAAATGATCGTTCCGTTCCTTTCATACCCGACACGTAATAGAAAATTCCAATAAAATAGCAAAAAAACTATAAAAAATTAAAAAATACCATTATGGCTACATTTTAAGCCAAAATAGGTTGGAAAAGACTAAGAAAGAGTGAAAAGAAAAATTATCGTTCCTTTTCGTTCCTTCCCGACAAGCAATAGAAAAATTCAAAAAAATAGCAAAAAAATTCAAAATATAAAAAAATACCATTATGGCAACATTTCAAGCCAAAATAGGTTGGAAAAGGATGTGAAAGGGAGAAAATAAAAATTATCGTTTCGTTCCGTTCCAACCCGACGCGTAATACAAAATTCCAAAAAAATACAAAATATTAAAAAATACCTTTATGGCTACATTTCAAGCCAAAATAGGTTGGAAAAGGCTGTGAAAGAGAAACAATAAAAATTATAGTTCCGTTCCGTTCCTACCCGACGCGCAATAGAAATTCCAAAAAAATAGCAAAAAAATTCAAAAAATTAAAAAATACGATTATGGCTTCATTTCAAGCCAAAATAGGTTGGAAAAGACAAAGAAAGAGTGAAAATAAAAATTATCGTTCCGTTTTGTTCCTTTCCGACGCGTAATAGTAAATTTCAAAAAAATAGCAAAAAAAGTTCAAAATATAAAAAAATTCCATTATGGCTACATTTGAAGCCAAAATAGGATGGAAAAGGATGTGAAAGGAAGAAAATAAAAATTATCGTTTCGTTCCGTTCCAACCCGACGCGTAATACAAAATTCCAAAAAAATACCAAAAAAATTCAAAATATTAAAAAATACCTTTATGGCTACATTCCAAGCCAAAATAGGTTGGACAAGGATGTGAAAGAGAGAAAATAAAAATTATCGTTCCGTTCCGTTCCTTCCCGACGCGTAATAGAAAATTCAAATAAAATAGCAAAAAAATTAAAAAAATTAAAAAATACCATTATGGCTACATTTTAAGCCAAAATAGGTAGGAAAAGACTAAGAAAGAGTGAAAATAAAAATTATCGTTCCGTTTCGTTCCTTTCCGACGCGTAATAGAAAATTTCAAAAAAATAGCAAAAAAATTCAAAATATAAAAAAATACTGATGCACACCAAGGAGCTGGAAATGCTGATCATACAAGTGGAAATGGAGCTGAATTTGCACAAGACCCTTTGTCATTTTCTAGTGGCCCAATTACAAGACTTAGAGCCAAACGTTTCAAGGAAGCACTAAATGGGCTTGTCCAAGAGATTTGGGCAGATTCTAGAAAGACCAAGATGGGCTCAAATAATAATCAAGGCCTAGTCCATGTCATCAAAGCAATTGAAGAGGCTAGTGCATGCAAATTCACAACCAGCATGGTCTGACCATAAAAGGGTGTGAATTTGTTAAGTTCCAAGGATATTAAATGTGAATTTGTTAAGTTCCAAGGATATTAAATGGGAAGATGTCTTGGTATTGGCTGGGCATGTTAATTCTAGTCATTTAGCCATTTTTTGAAGTCCTAGAAAGCTAAAAAAACGTGGGAACTTGATTATATTAATCTTTGGTGTTGTTTTTGAAGTTTTAATTATGATTTTTACCTATTCTTGGAGGGTTGTTCCAAGTATATATCTGGTAGTACGAATTTTGAAAAATATAGTTTTGTATTCAGAAATTATTCTCCTTGTGAGTCTTGTGATCCTCTTGGTTCTTAAAAGAACTCTTGAACTTATCAAGTTAAGCTTGTGGCGTTCAAACAACCAAACTTATCAGCTTTGATTCTTGAGAGATTCTTAGGAATTCTTGGTGTGGCGTTTCAATTCTATCGTAGTCTTGGTTTTCATCTGGTTAGGTGACGGGTCAAGCTTCAACAAATCTTGTCTACACGATCTTGGGGTTTCAAACCATCATTGTTATCGGGTTTCATCACAATTGTTGGTGAAGTTCATATCAAATACCATTGTGGCTACATTTCTAGCCAAAATAGGTTGGAAAAGGATTTGAAAGGGAGAAAATAAAAATTATCGTTTCGTTCTCTTCCAACCTGACGCGTAATACAAAATTCCAAAAAAATACCAAAAAAATTCGAAATATTAAAAAATACCTTTATGGCTACATTCCAGGCCAAAATAGGTTGGAAAATGATGTGAAAGTGAGAAATAAAAATGATCGTTCCGTTCCTTTCCTACCCGAGACGTAATAGAAAATTCCAATAACATAGCAAAAAAATTCAAAAAATTTAAAAATACCATTATGGCTACATTTTAAGCCAAAATAGGTTGGAAAAGACTAAGAAAGAGTGAAAATAAAAATTATCGTTCCGTTTCGTTCCTTCCCGACGCGTAACAGAAAATTTCAAAAAAATAGCAAAAAAATTCAAAATATAAAAAAATACCATTATGGCTACACTTCAAGCCAAAATAAAATGATGTCAAAGAGAGAAAATAAAAATTATCGTTCCGTTCCGTTCCAACCCTATACGTAATACAAAATTACAAAAAAATAGCAAAAAAATTCAAAATACTGAAAAATACTTTTATGGCTACATTTCAAGCCAAAAATAGGTTGGAAAAGACAAAGAAAGAGTGAAAATAAAAATTATCGTTCCGTTTTGTTCATTTCCGACGCGTAATAGAAAATTTCAAAAAAATAGCAAAAAAATTCAAAATATAAAAAAATTCCATTATGGCTACATTCCAAACCAAAATAGGTTGCAAAATGATGTGAAAGAGAGAAATAAAAATGATCGTTCCGTTCCTTTCATACCCGACACGTAATAGAAAATTCCAATAAAATAGCAAAAAAATTAAAAAAAATTAAAAAATACCATTATGGCTACATTTTAAGCCAAAATAGGTTGGAAAAGACTAAGAAAGAGTGAAAAGAAAAATTATCGTTCCTTTTCGTTCCTTCCCGACAAGCAATAGAAAAATTCAAAAAAATAGCAAAAAAATTCAAAATATAAAAAAATACCATTATGGCAACATTTCAAGCCAAAATAGGTTGGAAAATGATGTGAAAGGGAGAAAATAAAAATTATCGTTTCGTTCCGTTCCAACCCGACGAGTAATACAAAATTCCAAAAAAATACAAAATATTAAAAAATACCTTTATGGCTACATTTCAAGCCAAAATAGGTTGGAAAAGGCTGTGAAAGAGAAACAATAAAAATTATCGTTCCGTTCCGTTCCTACCCGACGCGCAATAGAAATTCCAAAAAAATAGCAAAAAAATTCAAAAAATTAAAAAATACGATTATGGCTTCATTTCAAGCCAAAATAGGTTGGAAAAGACAAAGAAAGAGTGAAAATAAAAATTATCGTTCCGTTTTGTTCCTTTCCGACGCGTAATAGTAAATTTCAAAAAAATAGCAAAAAATTCAAAATATAAAAAAATTCCATTATGGCTACATTTCAAGCCAAAATAGGATGGAAAAAAATGTGAAAGGAAGAAAATAAAAATTATCGTTTCGTTCCGTTCCAACCCGACGCGTAATACAAAATTCCAAAAAAATACCAAAAAAATTCAAAAATACCTTTATCACTTCATTTTAAGCAAAAATAGGTTGGAAAAGAATAAGAAAGAGTGAAAATAAAAATTATCGTTCCGTTTCGTTCCTTTCCGACGCGTAATAGAAAATTTCAAAAAAATAGCAAAAAAATTCAAAATATAAAAAAATACCATTGTGGCTACATTTCTAGCCAAAATAGGTTGGAAAAGGATTTGAAAGGGAGAAAATAAAAATTATCGTTTCGTTCTCTTCCAACCTGACGCGTAATACAAAATTCCAAAAAAATACTAAAAAAATTCGAAATATTAAAAAATACCTTTATGGCTACATTCCAGGCCAAAATAGGTTGGAAAATGATGTGAAAGAGAGAAATAAAAATGATCGTTCCGTTCCTTTCCTACCCGAGACGTAATAGAAAATTCCAATAACATAGCAAAAAAATTCAAAAAATTTAAAAATACCATTATGGCTACATTTTAAGCCAAAATAGGTTGGAAAAGACTAAGAAAGAGTGAAAATAAAAATTATCATTTCGTTTCGTTCCTTCCCGACGCGTAATAGAAAATTTCAAAAAAATAACAAAAAAATTCAAAATATAAAAAAATACCATTATGGCTACATTTCAAGCCAAAATAAAATGATGTCAAAGAGAGAAAATAAAAATTATCGTTCCGTTCCGTTCCAACCCTATGCGTAATACAAAATTACAAAAAAATAGCACAAAAATTCAAAATACTGAAAAATACTTTTATGGCTACATTTCAAGCCAAAATAGGTTGGAAAAGACAAAGAAAGAGTGAAAATAAAAATTATCGTTCCGTTTTGTTCTTTTCCGACGCGTAATAGAAAATTTCAAAAAAATAGCAAAAAAATTCAAAATATAAAAAAATTCCATTATGGCTACATTCCAAGCCAAAATAGGTTGCAAAATGATGTGAAAGAGAGAAATAAAAATGATCGTTCCGTTCCTTTCATACCCGACACGTAATAGAAAATTCCAATAAAAAGCAAAAAAATTAAAAAAATTAAAAAATACCATTATGGCTACATTTTAAGCCAAAATAGGTTGGAAAAGACTAAGAAAGAGTGAAAATAAAAATTATCGTTTCGTTCTCTTCCAACCTGACGCGTAATACAAAATTCCAAAAAAATACCAAAAAAATTCGAAATATTAAAAAATACCTTTATGGCTACATTCCAGGCCAAAATATGTTGGAAAATGATGTGAAAGAGAGAAATAAAAATGATCGTTCCGTTCCTTTCCTACCCGAGACGTAATAGAAAATTCCAATAACATAGCAAAAAAATTCAAAAAATTTAAAAATACCATTATGGCTACATTTTAAGCCAAAATAGGTTGGAAAAGACTAAGAAAGAGTGAAAATAAAAATTGTCGTTCCGTTTCGTTCCTTCCCGACGCGTAATAGAAAATTTCAAAAAAATAGCAAAAAAATTCAAAATATAAAAAAATACCATTATGGCTACATTTCAAGCCAAAATAAAATGATGTCAAAGAGAGAAAATAAAAATTATCGTTCCGTTCCGTTCCAACCCTATGCGTAATACAAAATTATAAAAAAATAGCAAAAAAAATTCAAAATACTGAAAAATACTTTTATGGCTACATTTCAAGCCAAAATAGGTTGGAAAAGACAAAGAAAGAGTGAAAATAAAAATTATCGTTCCGTTTTGTTCCTTTCCGACGCGTAATAGAAAATTTCAAAAAAATAGCAAAAAAATTCAAAATATAAAAAAATTCCATTATGGCTACATTCCAAGCCAAAATAGGTTGCAAAATGATGTGAAAGAGAGAAATAAAAATGATCGTTCCGTTCCTTTCATACCCGACACGTAATAGAAAATTCCAATAAAATAGCAAAAAAATTAAAAAAATTAAAAAATACCATTATGGCTACATTTTAAGCCAAAATAGGTTGCAAAAGACTAAGAAAGAGTGAAAAGAAAAATTATCGTTCCTTTTCGTTCCTTCCCGACAAGCAATAGAAAAATTCAAAAAAATAGCAAAAAAATTCAAAATATAAAAAAATACCTTTATAGCTACATTTTAAGCCAAAATAGGTTGGAAAAGACTAAGAAAGAGTGAAAAGAAAAATTATCGTTCCGTTTTGTTCCTTCCCGACAAGTAACAGAAAAATTCAAAAAAATAGCAAAAAAATTCAAAATATAAAAAAATACCATTATGGCTACATTTCAAGCCAAAATAGGATGGAAAAGGATGTGAAAGGGAGAAAATAAAAATTATCGTTCCGTTTTGTTCCTACCCGACGCGTAATAGAAAATTCCAATAAAATAGCAGAAAAATTCAAAAAATTAAAAAATACCATTATGGATACATTTTAAGCCAAAATAGGTATGAAAAGACTAAGAAAGAGTGAAAATAAAAATTATCGTTCCGTTTCGTTCCTTCCCGACGCGTAATAGAAAATTTCAAAAAAATAGCAAAAAAATTCAAAATATAAAAAATTACCATTACCGCTACATTTCTAGCCAAAATAAAATGACGTGAATGAGAGAAAAAAAAAATTATTGTTCCGTTCCGTTCCAACCCGACGCGTAATACAAAATTCCAAAAAAATAGCAAAAAAGCTCAAAATATTGAAAAATACTTTTATGGCTACATTTCAAGCCAAAATAGGTTGGACAAGGATGTGAAAGAGAGAAAATAAAAATTATCATTCCATTCCGTTCCTACCCGATCCGTAATAGAAAATTCAAAAAAAATAACAAAAATGTTCAAAAAATTAAAAAATACCATTACAGATTCATTTCTAGCCAAAATAGGTTTGAAAAGGCCGAGAAAGAGAGAAAATAAAAATTATCGTTTCATTTCACTCCTATCCGATGCATAATAGAATATTTCCTTAAAATAGTAAAAAAATTCAAAAATTAAAAAAAAAAAAAAAACACTACTAAGGGTTCATTTCCGGCCAAAATAGGTCGGAAAAGGATGAGAAATATAAAAAATAGAAATTATTGTTTCGTTTCGTTCCTACCAGACTCGTAGTAGAAAATTCCATAAAAATTTAAAAAGTTAAAAAATACCATTATGGATTCATTTCAAGCCAAAATTGGTTGGAGAAGGATGAGAAAGAGAGAAAATAAAAATTATTGTTCCGTTACGTTCCTATCCTATGCGTAACAGAAAATTCCAAAAAAAATAGCAAAATAATTCAAAAAATTAAAAAATACCATTATGGATTTATTTTAAGCCAAAATAGATTAGGGACGGATGAGAAAATAAAAATTATCGCTCCGTTTCGTTACATTCCTTCCCGACGCGTAATAGAAAATTCAAAAAAAATAAGAAAAAAATTCAAAAAATTAAAAAATACCATTATTAATTCATTTCAAGCCATAATAGGTTGGAAAAGGATGAGAATGAGAGAAAATAAAAATTATTGTTCCGTTTCGTTCCTACACGACGCGTAATAGAAAATTCCAAAAAAATAGGAAAAAATTTAAGAAAATTAAAAAATACCATTATGGCTTCATTTCAAGCCAAAATAGGTTGGAAAAGTCTATGAAAGGGTGAAAATAAAAATTATCATTCCATTTCGTTCCTACCTGAAGCGTAATAGAAAATTCAAAAAATTAAAAAATACCATTGTGAATTCATTTCAAGCCAAAACAGTTCGGAAAAGGATGAGAAAGAGAGAAATAAAAATGATCGTTCCGTTCCTTTCCTATCCAACACGTAATAGAAAATTTCAATAAAATAGCAAAAAAATTCTAAAAATTTGAAAATACCATTGTGGCTTTATTACAAGCCAAAATAGGTTGGAAAAGGATGAGAAAGAGAGAAAATAAAAATTATCGTTTCGTTTCGCTTCTCTCCGAAGCATAATAGAATATTCCGTTAAAATAGCACAAAAATTCAAAGAATTAAAACAAAATACTACTAAGGGTTCATTTCAGGCCAAAACAGGTCGGAAAAGGATGAGAAATATAGATGAGAAAGAGAGAAAATAAAAATTATAGTTTCGTTACGTTCCTATCCGACGCGTAACAGAAAATTTCAAAAAAATAGCAAAAAAATTCAAAATATAAAAAAATATCATTATAGCTACATTTCTAGCCAAAATAGGGTGGAAAAGGATGAGAAAGAAACAAAATAAAAATTATCGTTCCGTTTCGTTCCTACCCGACGCGTATTAGAAAATTCCAAAAAAATAGCAGAAAAATTCAAAAAATTAAAAAATACCATTGTGGCTTCATTTCAAGCCAAAATAGGTTGGAAAAGGCTGATGAATAGAGAAAATAAAAATTATCATTCCGCTTCATTCCTACCCGAAGCGTAATAGAAAATTCAAAAAAAATTCAAAAAAAATTCAAAAAACTAAAAAATACCATTGTGAATTCATTTCAAGCCAAAATAGGTTGGAAAAGGATGAGAAAGAGAGAAATAAAAATGATCGTTCCATTCCTTTCCTATCCGACATGTAATAGAAAATTTCAAAAAAATAGCAAAAAAATTCTAAAAATTTTACAATACCATTGTGGCTTTATTACAAGCCAAAATAGGTTTGAAAAGGCCGAGAAAGAGAGAAAATAAAAATTATCGTTTCGTTTCGCTCCTCTCCGAAGCATAATAGAATATTCCCTTAAAATAGCAAAAAAATTCAAAAAATTAAAACAAAATACTACTAAGGGTTCATTTTAGGCCAAAATAGGTCGGAAAAGGACGAGAAATATAGAAAACAAAAATTATCGTTTCGTTCCGTTCCTACCAGACGCGTAATAGAAAATTCCAAAAAAATTGAAAAAACTAAAAAATACCATTATGGATTCATTTCAAGCTAAAATTGGTTGGAGAATGACGAGAAAGAGAGAAAATAAAAATTATAGTTTCGTTACGTTCCTATCCGACGCGTAACAGAAAATTTCAAAAAAATAGCAAAAAAATTCAAAATATAAAAAAATATCATTATAGCTACATTTCTAGCCAAAATAGGGTGGAAAAGGATGAGAAAGAGAGAAAATAAAAATTATCGTTCCGTTTCGTTCCTACCCGACGCGTATTAGAAAATTCCAAAAAAATAGCAAAAAAATTCAAAAAATTAAAAAATACCATTATCACTTCATTTTAAGCAAAAATAGGTTGGAAAAGAATAAGAAAGAGTGAAAATAAAAATTATCGTTCCGTTTCGTTCCTTTCCGACGCGTAATAGAAAATTTCAAAAAAATAGCAAAAAAATTCAAAATATAAAAAAAATACCATTATGGCTACATTTCTAGCCAAAATAGGTTCGAAAAGGATGTGAAAGGGAAAAAATAAAAATTATCGTTTCGTTCTGTTCCAACCCGACGCATAATACAAAATTCCAAAAAAATACCAAAAAAATTCAAAATATTAAAAAATATCTTTATGGCTACATTCCAAGCCAAAATAGGTTGGAAAATGATGTGAAAGAGAAAAAATAAAAATTATCGTTCAGTTCCGTTCCTACCCGACACGTAATAGAAAATTTCAAAAAAATAGCAGAAAAATTCAAAAAATTAAAAAATACCATTGTGGCTTCATTTCAAGCCAAAATAGGTTGGAAAAGGCTGACGAATAGACAAAATAAAAATTATCGTTCCGCTTCGTTCCTACCTGAAGCGTAATAGAAAATTCAAAAAAAATTCAAAAAAAATTCAAAAAACTAAAAAATACCATTGTGAATTCATTTCAAGCCAAAACAGTTCGGAAAAGGATGAGAAAGAGAGAAATAAAAATGATCGTTCCGTTCCTTTCCTATCCGACACGTAATAGAAAATTTCAATAAAATAGCAAAAAAATTCTAAAAATTTGAAAATACCATTGTGGCTTTATTACAAGCCAAAATAGGTTGGAAAAGGATGAGAAAGAGAGAAAATAAAAATTATCGTTTCGTTTCGCTCCTCTCCGAAGCATAATAGAATATTCCCTTAAAATAGCAAAAAAATTCAAAAAATTAAAACAAAATACTACTAAGGGTTCATTTTAGGCCAAAATAGGTCGGAAAAGGACGAGAAATATAGGAAACAAAAATTATCGTTTCGTTCCGTTCCTACCAGACGCGTAGTAGAAAATTCCAAAAAAATTGAAAAAACTAAAAAATACCATTATGGATTCATTTCAAGCTAAAATTGGTTGGAGAATGACGAGAAAGAGAGAAAATAAAAATTATAGTTTCGTTACGTTCCTATCCGACGCGTAACAGAAAATTTCAAAAAAATAGCAAAAAAATTCAAAATATAAAAAAATATCATTATAGCTACATTTCTAGCCAAAATAGGGTGGAAAAGGATGAGAAAGAGAGAAAATAAAAATTATCGTTCCGTTTCGTTCCTACCCGACACGTATTAGAAAATTCCAAAAAAATAGCAAAAAAATTCAAAAAAATAAAAAATACCATTATGGCTTCATTTCAAGCCAAAATAGGTTGGAAAAGTCTATGAAAGGGTGAAAATAAAAATTATCGTTCCATTTCGTTCCTTTCCGACGCGTAATAGAAAATTTCAAAAAAATAGCAAAAAAATTCAAAATATAAAAAAATACCATTATGGCTACATTTCTAGCCAATATAGGTTGGAAAAGGATGTGAAAGAGAGAAAATAAAAATTATCGTTTCGTTCTGTTCCAACCAGACGCGTAATACAAAATTCCAAAAAAATACCAAAAAAATTCAAAATATTAAAAAATACCTTTATGGCTACATTCCAAGCCAAAATAGGTTGGAAAATAATGTGAAAGAGAGAAAATAAAAATTATCGTTCAGTTCCGTTCCTACCCGACGCGTAATAGAAAATTCCAAAAAAATAGCAGAAAAATTCAAAAAATTAAAAAATACCATTGTGGCTTCATTTCAAGCCAAAATAGGTTGGAAAAGGCTGACGAATAGAGAAAATAAAAATTATCGTTCCGCTTCGTTCCTACCCAAAGCGTAATAGGAAATTCAAAAAAAATTCAAAAAATTAAAAAATACCATTTTGAATTCATTTCAAGCCAAAATAGGTTGGAAAAGGATGAGAAAGATAGAAATAAAAATTATCGTTCCGTTCCTTTCCTACCCGACACGTAATAGAAAACTCCAATAAAATAGCAAAAAAATTCAAAAAATTTTAAAATACCATTGTGGCTTTATTACAGGCCAAAATAGTTTGGGAAAGGCTGAGAAAGGGAGAAAATTGGTTGGAGAAGGTTGAGAAAGAGAGAAAATAAAAATTATTGTTCCGTTACGTTCCTATCCGATGCGTAACAGAAAATTCCAAAAAAAACTAGCAAAATAATTCAAAAAATTGAAAAATACCATTAAGGATTTATTTTAAGCCAAAATAGATTAGGGACGGATGAGAAAATAAAAATTTTCGCTCCGTTTTGTTCCATTCCTTCCCGACACGTAATAGAAAATTCAAAAAAAATAACAAAAAAATTCAAAAAATTAAAAAATACCATTATTGATTCATTTCAAGCCATAACAGGTTGGAAAAGGATGAGAATGAGAGAAAATAAAAATTATCGCTCCGTTTCGTTCCTACACGACGCGTAATAGAAAATTCCAAAAAAATAGCAAAAAAATTCAAAAAATTAAAAAATACCATTATGGCTTCATTTCAAGCCAAAATAGGATGGAAAAGATTAAGAAAGAGTGAAAATAAAAATTATCGTTCCGTTTCGTTCTTTCGCAACGCGTAAAAGAAAATTTCAAAAAAATAGCAAAAAAATTCAAAATATAAAAAAAATACCATTATGGCTACATTTCAAGCCAAAATAAAGTGATGTGAAAGAGAGAAAATAAAAATTATCGTTCAATTCCGTTCCAACCCGACACGTAATAGAAAATTCCAAAAAAATAGCAAAAAAATTCAAAAAATTAAAAAATACCATTATAGCTTCATTTCAAGCCAAAATAGGTTGGAAAAGACTAAGAAAGAGAGAAAATAAAAATTATCGTTCCGCTTCGTTCCTACCCGAAGCGTAATAGAAAATTCAAAAAAAATTAAAAAAATTAAAAAATACCATTGTGGCTTCATTTCAAGCCAAAATAGGTTGGAAAAGGTGACGAATAGAGAAAATAAAAATTATCGTTACGCTTCGTTCCTACCCGAAGCGTAATAGAAAATTCAAAAAAAATTCAAAAAATTAAAAAATACCATTGTGAATTCATTTCAAGCCAAAATAGGTTGGAAAAGGATGAGAAAGATAGAAATAAAAATTATCGTTCCATTCCTTTCCTACCCGACACGTAATAGAAAACTCCAATAAAATAGCAAAAAAATTCAAAAATTTTTAAAATACCATTGTGGCTTTATTACAGGCCAAAATAGTTTGGGAAAGGCTGAGAAAGAGAGAAAATTGGTTGGAGAAGGTTGAGAAAGAGAGAAAATAAAAATTATTGTTCCGTTACGTTCCTATCCGATGCGTAACAGAAAATTCCCAGAAAAAACTAGCTAAATAATTCAAAAAATTGAAAAATACCATTATGGATTTATTTTAAGCCAAAATAGATTAGGGACGGATGAGAAAATTTCCATTCCTTCCCGACTCGTAATAGAAAATTCAAAAAAAATAACAAAAAAAAATTAAAAAATACCATTATTGATTCATTTCAAGCCATAATAGGTTGGAAAAGGATGAGAATGAGAGAAAATAAAAATTATCATTCCGTTTCGTTCCTACACGACGCGTAATAGAAAATTCAAAAAAATAGCAAAAAAATTCAAAAAATTAAAAAACACCATTATGGCTTCATTTCAAGCCAAAATAGGATGGAAAAGATTAAGAAAGAGAGAAAATAAAAATTATCGTTCCGTTTCGTTCTTTCGCAACGCGTAATATAAAATTTCAAAAAAATAGCAAAAAAATTCAAAATATAAAAAAAATACCATTATAGCTACATTTCAAGCCAAAATAAAGTGATGTGAAAGAGAGAAAATAAAAATTATCGTTCAATTCCGTTCCAACCCGACACGTAATAGAAAATTCCAAAAAAATAGCAAAAAAATTCAAAAAATTAAAAAATACCATTATAGCTTCATTTCAAGCCAAAATAGGTTGGAAAAGACTAAGAAAGAGTGAAAATAAAAATTATCGTTCCGTTTCGTTCCTTCCCAACGCATAATAGAAAATTTCAAAAAAATAGCAAAAAAATTCAAAATATAAAAAAATACCATTATGGCTACATTGCAAGCCAAAATAGGTTGGAAAAGGATGTCAAAGAGAGAAAATAAAAATTATCATTTCGTTCCGTTCCAACCCGACGCGTAATACAAAATTCCAAAAAAATACCAAAAAAATTCAAAATATTAAAAAATACCTTTATGGCTATATTCCAAGCCAAAATAGGTTCGAAAAGGATGTGAAAGGGAGAAAATAAAAATTATCGTTTCGTTCTGTTCCAACCCGACGCATAATACAAAATTCCAAAAAAATACCAAAAAAATTCAAAATATTAAAAAATATCTTTATGGCTACATTCCAAGCCAAAATAGGTTGGAAAATGATGTGAAAGAGAAAAAATAAAAATTATCGTTCAGTTCCGTTCCTACCCGACACGTAATAGAAAATTCCAAAAAAATAGCAGAAAAATTCAAAAAATTAAAAAATACCATTGTGGCTTCATTTCAAGCAAAAATAGGTCGGAAAAGGCTGACGAATAGAGAAAATAAAAATTATCGTTCCGCTTCGTTCCTACCTGAAGCGTAATAGAAAATTCAAAAAAAATGCAAAAAAAATTCAAAAAATTAAAAAATACCATTGTGAATTCATTTCAAGCCAAAACAGTTCGAAAAAGGATGAGAAAGAGAGAAATAAAAATGATCGTTCCGTTCCTTTCCTATCCGACACGTAATAGAAAATTTCAATAAAATAGCAAAAAAATTCTAAAAATTTGAAAATACCATTGTGGCTTTATTACAAGCCAAAATAGGTTGGAAAAGGATGAGAAAGAGTGAAAATAAAAATTATCGTTTCGTTTCGCTCCTCTCCGAAGCATAATAGAATATTCCGTTAAAATAGCACAAAAATTCAAAGAATTAAAACAAAATACTACTAAGGGTTCATTTCAGGCCAAAACATGTCGGAAAAGGATGAGAAATATAGAAAATAAAAATTATCGTTTCGTTCCGTTCCTACCAGACGCGTAGTAGAAAATTCCAAAAAAATTGAAAAAACTAAAAAATACCATTATGGCTACATTGCAAGCCAAAATAGGTTGGAAAAGGATGTCAAAGGGAGAAAATAAAAATTATCGTTTCGTTCCGTTCCAACCCGACGCGTAATACAAAATTCCAAAAAAATACCAAAAAAATTCAAAATATTAAAAAATACCTTTATGGCTACATTCCAAGCCAAAATAGGTTGGAAAAGGATGTGAAAGAGAGAAAATAAAAACTATCGTTCCGTTCCGTTCCTACCCGACGCGTAATAGAAAATTCCAATAAAATAACAAAAAAATTAAAAAAATTAAAAAATACCATTATGGCTACATTTTAAGCCAAAATAGGTAGGAAAAGACTAAGAAAGAGTGAAAATAAAAATTATCGTTCCTTTTCGTTCCTTCCCGACGCGTAATAGAAAATTTCAAAAAAATAGCAAAAAAATTCAAAATATAAAAAATTACCATTACGGCTACATTTCAAGCCAAAATAAAATGATGTGAAAGAGAGAAAATAAAAATTATCGTTCCGTTCCGTTCCAACCTGACGCGTAATACAAAATTCCAAAAAAATAGCAAAAAAACTCAAAATATTGAAAAATACTTTTATGGCTACATTTCAAGCCAAAATAGATTGGAAAAAGATGTGAAAGAGAGGAAATAAAAATTATCGTTCCGTTACGTTCCTATCCTATGCGTAACAGAAAATTCCAAAAAAAATAGCAAAATAATTCAAAAAATTAAAAAACACCATTATGGATTTATTTTAAGCCAAAATAGATTAGGGACGGATGAGAAAATAAAAATTATCGCTCCGTTTCGTTCCATTCCTTCCCGACGCGTAATAGAAAATTCAAAAAAAATAAGAAAAAAATTCAAAAAATTAAAAAAATACCATTATTGATTCATTTCAAGCCATAATAGATTGGAAAAGGATGAGAATGAGAGAAAATAAAAATTATTGTTCCGTTTCGTTCCTACACGACGCGTAATAGAAAATTCCAAAAAAATAGGAAAAAATTTAAGAAAATTAAAAAATACCATTATGGCTTCATTTCAAGCCAAAATAGGTTGGAAAAGTCTATGAAAGGGTGAAAATAAAAATTATCATTCCGTATCGTTCCTTTCCGACGCGTAATAGAAAATTTCAAAAAAATAGCCAAAAAATTCAAAATATAAAAAAAATACCATTATGGCTACATTTCTAGCCAAAATAGGTTCGAAAAGGATGTGAAAGGGAGAAAATAAAAATTATCGTTTCGTTCTGTTCCAACCCGACGCATAATACAAAATTCCAAAAAAATACCAAAAAAATTCAAAATATTAAAAAATATCTTTATGGCTACATTCCAAGCCAAAATAGGTTGGAAAATGATGTGAAAGAGAAAAAATAAAAATTATCGTTCAGTTCCGTTCCTACCCGACACGTAATAGAAAATTCCAAAAAAATAGCAGAAAAATTCAAACAATTAAAAAATACCATTGTGGCTTCATTTCAAGCAAAAATAGGTCGGAAAAGGCTGACGAATAGAGAAAATAAAAATTATCGTTCCGCTTCGTTCCTACCTGATGTGTAATAGAAAATTCAAAAAAAATTCAAAAAATTAAAAAATACCATTGTGAATTCATTTCAAGCCAAAACAGTTCGTAAAAGGATGAGAAAGAGAGAAATAAAAATGATCGTTCCGTTCCTTTCCTTTCCGACACGTAATAGAAAATTTCAATAAAATAGCAAAAAAATTCTAAAAATTTGAAAATACCATTGTGGCTTTATTACAAGCCAAAATAGGTTGGAAAAGGATGAGAAAGAGAGAAAATAAAAATTATCGTTTCGTTTCGCTCCTCTCCGAAGCATAATAGAATATTCCCTTAAAATAGCAAAAAAATTCAAAAAATTAAAACAAAATACTACTAAGGGTTCATTTTAGGCCAAAATAGGTCGGAAAAAGGACGAGAAATATAGAAAACAAAAATTATCGTTTCGTTCCGTTCCTACCAGACGCGTAGTAGAAAATTCCAAAAAAATTGAAAACACTAAAAAATACCATTATGGATTCATTTCAAGCTAAAATTGGTTGGAGAATGACGAGAAAGAGAGAAAATAAAAATTATAGTTTCGTTACGTTCCTATCCGACGCGTAACAGAAAATTTCAAAAAAATAGCAAAAAAATTCAAAATATAAAAAAATATCATTATAGCTACATTTCTAGCCAAAATAGGGTGGAAAAGGATGAGAAAGAGAGAAAATAAAAATTATCGTTCCGTTTCGTTCCTACCGGACGCGTATTAGAAAATTCCAAAAAAATAGCAAAAAAATTCAAAAAATTAAAAAATACCATTATCACTTCATTTTAAGCAAAAATAGGTTGGAAAAGAATAAGAAAGAGTGAAAATAAAAATTATCGTTCCGTTTCGTTCCTTTCCGACGCGTAATAGAAAATTTCAAAAAAATAGCAAAAAAATTCAAAATATAAAAAAATACCATTATGGCCACATTTCTAGCCAATATAGGTTGGAAAAGGATGTGAAAGAGAGAAAATAAAAATTATCGTTTCGTTCTGTTCCAACCAGACGCGTAATACAAAATTCCAAAAAAATACCAAAAAAATTCAAAATATTAAAAAATACCTTTATGGCTACATTCCAAGCCAAAATAGGTTGGAAAATAATGTGAAAGAGAGAAAATAAAAATTATCGTTCAGTTCCGTTCCTACCCGACGCGTAATAGAAAATTCCAAAAAAATAGCGGAAAAATTCAAAAAATTAAAAAATACCATTGTGGCTTCATTTCAAGCCAAAATAGGTTGGAAAAGGTGACGAATAGAGAAAATAAAAATTATCGTTCCGCTTCGTTCCTACCCGAAGCGTAATAGAAAATTCAAAAAAAATTAAAAAAATTAAAAAATACCATTGTGGCTTCATTTCAAGCCAAAATAGGTTGGAAAAGATTAAGAAAGAGAGAAAATAAAAATTATCGTTCCGTTTCGTTCTTTCGCAACGCGTAATAGAAAATTTCAAAAAAATAGCAAAAAAATTCAAAATATAAAAAAAATACCATTATGGCTACATTTCAAGCCAAAATAAAGTGATGTGAAAGAGAGAAAATAAAAATTATCGTTCAATTCCGTTCCAACCCGACACGTAATAGAAAATTCCAAAAAAATAGCAAAAAAATTCAAAAAATTAAAAAATACCATTATAGCTTCATTTCAAGCCAAAATAGGTTGGAAAAGACTAAGAAAGAGAGAAAATAAAAATTATCGTTCCGTTTCGTTCTTTCGCAACGCGTAATAGAAAATTTCAAAAAAATAGCAAAAAAATTCAAAATATAAAAAAAATACCATTATGGCTACATTTCAAGCCAAAATAAAGTGATGTGAAAGAGAGAAAATAAAAATTATCGTTCAATTCCGTTCCAACCCGACACGTAATAGAAAATTCCAAAAAAATAGCAAAAAAATTCAAAAAATTAAAAAATACCATTATCACTTCATTTTAAGCAAAAATAGGTTGGAAAAGAATAAGAAAGAGTGAAAATAAAAATTATCGTTCCGTTTCGTTCCTTTCCGACGCGTAATAGAAAATTTCAAAAAAATAGCAAAAAAATTCAAAATATAAAAAAATACCATTATGGCTACATTTCTAGCCAATATAGGTTGGAAAAGGATGTGAAAGAGAGAAAATAAAAATTATCGTTTCGTTCTGTTCCAACCAGACGCGTAATACAAAATTCCAAAAAAATACCAAAAAAATTCAAAATATTAAAAAATACCTTTATGGCTACATTCCAAGCCAAAATAGGTTGGAAAATAATGTGAAAGAGAGAAAATAAAAATTATCGTTCAGTTCCGTTCCTACCCGATGCGTAATAGAAAATTTCAAAAAAATAGCAAAAAAATTCAAAATATAAAAAAATACCATTATGGCTACATTGCAAGCCAAAATAGGTTGGAAAAGGATGTCAAAGAGAGAAAATAAAAATTATCATTTCGTTCCGTTCCAACCCGACGCGTAATACAAAATTCCAAAAAAATACCAAAAAAATTCAAAATATTAAAAAATACCTTTATGGCTATATTCCAAGCCAAAATAGGTTCGAAAAGGATGTGAAAGGGAGAAAATAAAAATTATCGTTTCGTTCTGTTCCAACCCGACGCATAATACAAAATTCCAAAAAAATACCAAAAAAATTCAAAATATTAAAAAATATCTTTATAGCTACATTCCAAGCCAAAATAGGTTGGAAAATGATGTGAAAGAGAAAAAATAAAAATTATCGTTCAGTTCCGTTCCTACCCGACACGTAATAGAAAATTCCAAAAAAATAGCAGAAAAATTCAAAAAATTAAAAAATACCATTGTGGCTTCATTTCAAGCAAAAATAGGTCGGAAAAGGCTGACGAATAGAGAAAATAAAAATTATCGTTCCGCTTCGTTCCTACCTGAAGCGTAATAGAAAATTCAAAAAAAATGCAAAAAAAATTCAAAAAATTAAAAAATACCATTGTGAATTTCATTTCAAGCCAAAACAGTTCGAAAAAGGATGAGAAAGAGAGAAATAAAAATGATCGTTCCGTTCCTTTCCTATCCGACACGTAATAGAAAATTTCAATAAAATAGCAAAAAAATTCTAAAAATTTGAAAATACCATTGTGGCTTTATTACAAGCCAAAATAGGTTGGAAAAGGATGAGAAAGAGTGAAAATAAAAATTATCGTTTCGTTTCGCTCCTCTCCGAAGCATAATAGAATATTCCGTTAAAATAGCACAAAAATTCAAAGAATTAAAACAAAATACTACTAAGGGTTCATTTCAGGCCAAAACATGTCGGAAAAGGATGAGAAATATAGAAAATAAAAATTATCGTTTCGTTCCGTTCCTACCAGACGCGTAGTAGAAAATTCCAAAAAAATTGAAAAAACTAAAAAATACCATTATGGCTACATTGCAAGCCAAAATAGGTTGGAAAAGGATGTCAAAGGGAGAAAATAAAAATTATCGTTTCGTTCCGTTCCAACCCGACGCGTAATAGAAAATTTCAAAAAAATAGCAAAGAAATTCAAAATATAAAAAAATACCATTATGGCTACATTGCAAGCCAAAATAGGTTGGAAAAGGATGTCAAAGGGAGAAAATAAAAATTATCATTTCGTTCCGTTCCAACCCGACGCGTAATACAAAATTCCAAAAAAATACCAAAAAAATTCAAAATATTAAAAAATACCTTTATGGCTACATTCCAAGCCAAAATAGGTTGGAAAAGGATGTGAAAGAGAGAAAATAAAAATTATCGTTCCGTTCCGTTCTTACCCGACGCGTAATAGAAAATTCCAATAAAATAACAAAAAAATTCAAAAAATTAAAAAATATCATTATGGCTACATTTTAAGCCAAAATAGGTAGGAAAAGACTAAGAAAGAGTGAAAATAAAAATTATCGTTCCTTTTCGTTCCTTCCCGACGCGTAATAGAAAATTTCAAAAAAATAGCAAAAAAATTCAAAATATAAAAAATTACCATAACGGCTACATTTCAAGCCAAAATAAAATGATGTGAAAGAGAGAAAATAAAAATTATCGTTCCGTTCCATTCCAACCTGACGCGTAATACAATATTCCAAAAAAATACCAAAAAAATTCAAAATACTAAAAAATACCTTTATGGCTACATTCCAAGCCAAAATAGGTTGGAAAAAAATGTGAAAGAGAGAAAATAAAAATTATCGTTCAGTTCCGTTCCTACCCGACGCGTAATAGAAAATTCCAAAAAAATAGCAGAAAAATTCAAAAAATTAAAAAATACCATTGTGGCTTCATTTCAAGCCAAAATAGGTTGGAAAAGGTGACGAATAGAGAAAATAAAAATTATCGTTCCGCTTCGTTCCTACCCGAAGCGTAATAGAAAATTCAAAAAAAATTAAAAAAATTAAAAAATACCATTGTGGCTTCATTTCAAGCCAAAATAGGTTGGAAAAGATTAAGAAAGAGAGAAAATAAAAATTATCGTTCCGTTTCGTTCTTTCGCAACGCGTAATAGAAAATTTCAAAAAAATAGCAAAAAAATTCAAAATATAAAAAAAATACCATTATGGCTACATTTCAAGCCAAAATAAAGTGATGTGAAAGAGAGAAAATAAAAATTATCGTTCAATTCCGTTCCAACCCGACACGTAATAGAAAATTCCAAAAAAATAGCAAAAAAATTCAAAAAATTAAAAAATACCATTATAGCTTCATTTCAAGCCAAAATAGGTTGGAAAAGACTAAGAAAGAGTGAAAATAAAAATTATCGTTCCGTTTCGTTTCTTCCCAACGCGTAATAGAAAATTTCAAAAAAATAGCAAAAAAATTCAAAATATAAAAAAATACCATTATGGCTACATTGCAAGCCAAAATAGGTTGGAAAAGGATGTCAAAGAGAGAAAATAAAAATTATCATTTCGTTCCGTTCCAACCCGACGCGTAATACAAAATTCCAAAAAAATACCAAAAAAATTCAAAATATTAAAAAATACCTTTATGGCTATATTCCAAGCCAAAATAGGTTCGAAAAGGATGTGAAAGGGAGAAAATAAAAATTATCGTTTCGTTCTGTTCCAACCCGACGCATAATACAAAATTCCAAAAAAATACCAAAAAAATTCAAAATATTAAAAAATATCTTTATGGCTACATTCCAAGCCAAAATAGGTTGGAAAATGATGTGAAAGAGAAAAAATAAAAATTATCGTTCAGTTCCGTTCCTACCCGACACGTAATAGAAAATTCCAAAAAAATAGCAGAAAAATTCAAAAAATTAAAAAATACCATTGTGGCTTCATTTCAAGCAAAAATAGGTCGGAAAAGGCTGACGAATAGAAAAAATAAAAATTATCGTTCCGCTTCGTTCCTACCTGAAGCGTAATAGAAAATTCAAAAAAAATGCAAAAAAAATTAAAAAAATTAAAAAATACCATTGTGAATTTCATTTCAAGCCAAAACAGTTCGAAAAAGGATGAGAAAGAGAGAAATAAAAATGATCGTTCCGTTCCTTTCCTATCCGACACGTAATAGAAAATTTCAATAAAATAGCAAAAAAATTCTAAAAATTTGAAAATACCATTGTGGCTTTATTACAAGCCAAAATAGGTTGGAAAAGGATGAGAAAGAGTGAAAATAAAAATTATCGTTTCGTTTCGCTCCTCTCCGAAGCATAATAGAATATTCCGTTAAAATAGCACAAAAATTCAAAGAATTAAAACAAAATACTACTAAGGGTTCATTTCAGGCCAAAACATGTCGGAAAAGGATGAGAAATATAGAAAATAAAAATTATCGTTTCGTTCCGTTCCTACCAGACGCGTAGTAGAAAATTCCAAAAAAATTGAAAAAACTAAAAAATACCATTATGGCTACATTGCAAGCCAAAATAGGTTGGAAAAGGATGTCAAAGGGAGAAAATAAAAATTATCGTTTCGTTCCGTTCCAACCCGACGCGTAATACAAAATTCCAAAAAAATACCAAAAAAATTCAAAATATTAAAAAATACCTTTATGGCTACATTCCAAGCCAAAATAGGTTGGAAAAGGATGTGAAAGAGAGAAAATAAAAATTATCGTTCCGTTCCGTTCCTACCCGACGCGTAATAGAAAATTCCAATAAAATAACAAAAAAATTCAAAAAATTAAAAAATACCATTATGGCTACATTTTAAGCCAAAATAGGTAGGAAAAGACTAAGAAATAGTGAAAATAAAAATTATCGTTCCTTTTCGTTCCTTCCCGACGCGTAATAGAAAATTTCAAAAAAATAGCAAAAAAATTCAAAATATAAAAAATTACCATTACGGCTACATTTCAAGACAAAATAAAATGATGTGAAAGAGAGAAAATAAAAATTATCGTTCCGTTCCGTTCCAACCTGACGCGTAATACAAAATTCCAAAAAAATAGCAAAAAAACTCAAAATATTGAAAAATACTTTTATGGCTACATTCCAAGCCAAAATAGGTTGGAAAATAATGTGAAAGAGAGAAAATAAAAATTATCGTTTCGTTCTGTTCCAACCAGACGCGTAATACAAAATTCCAAAAAAATACCAAAAAAATTCAAAATACTAAAAAATACCTTTATGGCTACATTCCAAGCCAAAATAGGTTGGAAAAAAATGTGAAAGAGAGAAAATAAAAATTATCGTTCAGTTCCGTTCCTACCCGACGCGTAATAGAAAATTCCAAAAAAATAGCAGAAAAATTCAAAAAATTAAAAAATACCATTGTGGCTTCATTTCAAGCCAAAATAGGTTGGAAAAGGTGACGAATAGAGAAAATAAAAATTATCGTTCTGCTTCGTTCCTACCCGAAGCGTAATAGAAAATTCAAAAAAAATTCAAAAAATTAAAAAATACCATTGTGAATTCATTTCAAGCCAAAATAGGTTGGAAAAGGATGAGAAAGATAGAAATAAAAATTATCGTTCCATTCCTTTCCTACCCGACACGTAATAGAAAACTCCAATAAAATAGCAAAAAAATTCAAAAATTTTTAAAATACCATTGTGGCTTTATTACAGGCCAAAATAGTTTGGGAAAGGCTGAGAAAGGGAGAAAATTGGTTGGAGAAGGTTGAGAAAGAGAGAAAATAAAAATTATTGTTCCGTTACGTTCCTATCCGATGCGTAACAGAAAATTCCCAGAAAAACTAGCTAAATAATTCAAAAAATTGAAAAATACCATTATGGATTTATTTTAAGCCAAAATAGATTAGGGACGGATGAGAAAATAAAAATTATCGCTCCGTTTTGTTCCATTCCTTCCCGACTCGTAATAGAAAATTCAAAAAAAATAACAAAAAAATTAAAAAATACCATTATTGATTCATTTCAAGCCATAATAGGTTGGAAAAGGATGAGAATGAGAGAAAATAAAAATTATCATTCCGTTTCGTTCCTACACGACGCGTAATAGAAAATTCAAAAAAATAGCAAAAAAATTCAAAAAATTAAAAAACACCATTATGGCTTCATTTCAAGCCAAAATAGGATGGAAAAGATTAAGAAAGAGAGAAAATAAAAATTATCGTTCCGTTTCGTTCTTTCGCAACGCGTAATAGAAAATTTCAAAAAAATAGCAAAAAAATTCAAAATATAAAAAAAATACCATTATGGCTACATTTCAAGCCAAAATAAAGTGATGTGAAAGAGAGAAAATAAAAATTATCGTTCAATTCCGTTCCAACCCGACACGTAATAGAAAATTCCAAAAAAATAGCAAAAAAATTCAAAAAATTAAAAAATACCATTATAGCTTCATTTCAAGCCAAAATAGGTTGGAAAAGACTAAGAAAGAGTGAAAATAAAAATTATCGTTCCGTTTCGTTCCTTCCCAACGCGTAATAGAAAATTTCAAAAAAATAGCAAAAAAAATCAAAATATAAAAAAATACCATTATGGCTACATTGCAAGCCAAAATAGGTTGGAAAAGGATGTCAAAGGGAGAAAATAAAAATTATCGTTTCGTTTCGTTCCAACCCGACGCGTAATTCAAAATTCCAAAAAAATACCAAAAAAATTCAAAATATTAAAAAATACCTTTATGGCTACATTCCAAGCCAAAATAGGTTGGAAAAGGATGTGAAAGAGAGAAAATAAAAATTATTGTTTCGTTCTGTTCCAACCAGACGCGTAATACAAAATTCCAAAAAAATACCAAAAAAATTCAAAATATTAAAAAATACCTTTATGGCTACATTCCAAGCCAAAATAGGTTGGAAAATAATGTGAAAGAGAGAAAATAAAAATTATCGTTCAGTTCCGTTCCTACCCGACGCGTAATAGAAAATTCCAAAAAAATAGCAGAAAAATTCAAAAAATTAAAAAATACCATTGTGGCTTCATTTCAAGCCAAAATAGGTTGGAAAAGGCTGACGAATAGAGAAAATAAAAATTATCGTTCCGCTTCGTTCCTACCCGAAGCGTAATAGAAAATTCAAAAAAAATACAAAAAAAATTCAAAAAATTCAAAAATACCATTTTGAATTCATTTCAAGCCAAAATAGGTTGGAAAAGGATGAGAAAGATAGAAATAAAAATTATCGTTCCGTTCCTTTCCTACCCGACACGTAATAGAAAACTCCAATAAAATAGCAAAAAAATTCAAAAAATTTTAAAATACCATTGTGGCTTTATTACAAGCCAAAATAGTTTGGGAAAGGCTGAGAAAGGGAGAAAATTGGTTGGAGAAGGTTGAGAAAGAGAGAAAATAAAAATTATTGTTCCGTTACGTTCCTATCCGATGCGTAACCGAAATTTCCAAAAAAAACTAGCAAAATAATTCAAAAAATTGAAAAATACCATTATGGATTTATTTTAAGCCAAAATAGATTAGGGACGGATGAGAAAATAAAAATTATCGCTCCGTTTTGTTCCATTCCTTCCCGACTCGTAATAGAAAATTCAAAAAAAATAACAAAAAAATTAAAAAAATTAAAAAATACCATTATTGATTCATTTCAAGCCATAATAGATTGGAAAAGGATGAGAATGAGAGAAAATAAAAATTATCGTTCTGTTTCGTTCCTACACGACGCGTAATAGAAAATTCCAAAAAAATAGCAAAAAAATTCAAAAAATTAAAAAATACCATTATGACTTCATTTCAAGCCAAAATAGGATGGAAAAGATTAAGAAAGATTGAAAATAAAAATTATCGTTCTGTTTCGTTCTTTCGCAACGCGTAATAGAAAATTTCAAAAAAATAGCAAAAAAATTCAAAATATAAAAAAAATACCATTATGGCTACATTTCAAGCCAAAATAAAGTGATGTGAAAGAGAGAAAATAAAAATTATCGTTCCATTCCGTTCCAACCCGACACGTAATAGAAAATTCCAAAAAAATAGCAAAAAAATTCAAAAAATTAAAAAATACCATTATAGCTTCATTTCAAGCCAAAATAGGTTGGAAAAGACTAAGAAAGAGTGAATATAAAAATTATCGTTCCGTTTCGTTCCTTCTCGACGCGTAATAGAAAATTTCAAAAAAATAGCAAAGAAATTCAAAATATAAAAAAATACCATTATGGCTACATTGCAAGCCAAAATAGGTTGGAAAAGGATGTCAAAGGGAGAAAATAAAAATTATCATTTCGTTCCGTTCCAACCCGACGCGTAATACAAAATTCCAAAAAAATACCAAAAAAATTCAAAATATTAAAAAATACCTTTATGGCTACATTCCAAGCCAAAATAGGTTGGAAAAGGATGTGAAAGAGAGAAAATAAAAATTATCGTTCCGTTCCGTTCTTACCCGACGCGTAATAGAAAATTCCAATAAAATAACAAAAAAATTAAAAAATACCATTATGGATTTATTTTAAGGCAAAATAGATTAGGGACGGATGAGAAAATAAAAATTATCGCTCCGTTTCGTTCCATTCCTTCCCGACGCGTAATAGAAAATTCAAAAAAAATAAGAAAAAAATTCAAAAAATTAAAAAATACCATTATTGATTCATTTCAAGCCATAATAGGTTGGAAAAGGATGAGAATGAGAGAAAATAAAAATTATTGTTCCGTTTCGTTCCTACACGACGCGTAATAGAAAATTCCAGAAAAATAGGAAAAAATTTAAGAAAATTAAAAAATACCATTATGGCTTCATTTCAAGCCAAAATAGGTTGGAAAAGTCTATGAAATGGTGAAAATAAAAATTATCATTCCGTTTCGTTCCTTTCCGACGCGTAATAGAAAATTTCAAAAAAATAGCAAAAAAATTCAAAATATAAAAAATTACCATTACGGCTACATTTCAAGCCAAAATAAAATGATGTGAAAGAGAGAAAATAAAAATTATCGTTCCGTTCCATTCCAACCTGACGCGTAATACAAAATTCCAAAAAAATAGCAAACAAACTCAAAATATTGAAAAATACTTTTATGGCTACATTCCAAGCCAAAATAGGTTGGAAAATAATGTGAAAGAGAGAAAATAAAAATTATCGTTTCGTTCTGTTCCAACCAGGCGCGTAATACAATATTCCAAAAAAATACCAAAAAAATTCAAAATACTAAAAAATACCTTTATGGCTACATTCCAAGCCAAAATAGGTTGGAAAAAAATGTGAAAGAGAGAAAATAAAAATTATCGTTCAGTTCCGTTCCTACCCGACGCGTAATAGAAAATTCCAAAAAAATAGCAGAAAAATTCAAAAAATTAAAAAATACCATTGTGGCTTCATTTCAAGCCAAAATAGGTTGGAAAAGGTGACGAATAGAGAAAATAAAAATTATCGTTCCGCTTCGTTCCTACCCGAAGCGTAATAGAAAATTCAAAAAAAATTAAAAAAATTAAAAAATACCATTGTGGCTTCATTTCAAGCCAAAATAGGTTGGAAAAGATTAAGAAAGAGAGAAAATAAAAATTATCGTTCCGTTTCGTTCTTTCGCAACGCGTAATAGAAAATTTCAAAAAAATAGCAAAAAAATTCAAAATATAAAAAAAATACCATTATGGCTACATTTCAAGCCAAAATAAAGTGATGTGAAAGAGAGAAAATAAAAATTATCGTTCAATTCCGTTCCAACCCGACACGTAATAGAAAATTCCAAAAAAATAGCAAAAAAATTCAAAAAATTAAAAAATACCATTATAGCTTCATTTCAAGCCAAAATAGGTTGGAAAAGACTAAGAAAGAGTGAAAATAAAAATTATCGTTCCGTTTCGTTCCTTCCCAACGCGTAATAGAAAATTTCAAAAAAATAGCAAAAAAAATCAAAATATAAAAAAATACCATTATGGCTACATTGCAAGCCAAAATAGGTTGGAAAAGGATGTCAAAGGGAGAAAATAAAAATTATCGTTTCGTTCCGTTCCAACCCGACGCGTAATACAAAATTCCAAAAAAATACCAAAAAAATTCAAAATATTAAAAAATACCTTTATGGCTACATTCCAAGCCAAAATAGGTTGGAAAAAGATGTGAAAGAGAGAAAATAAAAATTATCGTTCCGTTCCGTTCCTACCCGACGCGTAATAGAAAATTCCAATAAAATAACAAAAAAATTAAAAAAATTAAAAAATACCATTATTGCTACATTTTAAGACAAAATAGGTAGGAAAAGACTAAGAAAGAGTGAAAATAAAAATTATCGTTCCTTTTCGTTCCTTCCCGACGCGTAATTGAAAATTTCAAAAAAATAGCAAAAAAATTCAAAATATAAAAAATTACCATTACGGCTACATTTCAAGCCAAAATAAAATGATGTGAAAGAGAGAAAATAAAAATTATCGTTCCGTTCCGTTCCAACCTGACGCGTAATACAAAATTCCAAAAAAATAGCAAAAAAACTCAAAATATTGAAAAATACTTTTATGGCTACATTTCAAGCCAAAATAGATTGGAAAAAGATGTGAAAGAGAGAAAATAAAAATTATCGTTCTATTACGTTCCTATCCTATGCGTAACAGAAAATTCCAAAAAAAATAGCAAAATAATTCAAAAAATTAAAAAATACCATTATGGATTTATTTTAAGGCAAAATAGATTAGGGACGGATGAGAAAATAAAAATTATCGCTCCGTTTCGTTCCATTCCTTCCCGACGCGTAATAGAAAATTCAAAAAAAATAAGAAAAAAATTCAAAAAATTAAAAAATACCATTATTGATTCATTTCAAGCCATAATAGGTTGGAAAAGGATGAGAATGAGAGAAAATAAAAATTATTGTTCCGTTTCGTTCCTACACGACGCGTAATAGAAAATTCCAAAAAAATAGGAAAAAATTTAAGAAAATTAAAAAATACCATTATGGCTTCATTTCAAGCCAAAATAGGTTGGAAAAGTCTATGAAATGGTGAAAATAAAAATTATCATTCCGTTTCGTTCCTTTCCGACGCGTAATAGAAAATTTCAAAAAAATAGCAAAAAAATTCAAAATATAAAAAAAAATACCATTATGGCTACATTTCTAGCCAAAATAGGTTCGAAAAGGATGTGAAAGGGAGAAAATAAAAATTATCGTTTCGTTCTATTCCAACCCGACGCATAATACAAAATTCCAAAAAAATACCAAAAAAATTCAAAATATTAAAAAATATCTTTATGGCTACATTCCAAGCCAAAATAGGTTGGAAAATGATGTGAAAGAGAAAAAATAAAAATTATCGTTCAGTTCCGTTCCTACCCGACACGTAATAGAAAATTCCAAAAAAATAGCAGAAAAATTAAAAAAATTAAAAAATACCATTGTGGCTTCATTTCAAGCAAAAATAGGTCGGAAAAGGCTGACGAATAGAGAAAATAAAAATTATCGTTCCGCTTCGTTCCTACCTGAAGCGTAATAGAAAATTCAAAAAATTAAAAAATACCATTGTGAATTCATTTCAAGCCAAAACAGTTCGGAAAAGGATGAGAAAGAGAGAAATAAAAATGATCGTTCCGTTCCTTTCCTATCCGACACGTAATAGAAAATTTCAATAAAATAGCAAAAAAATTCTAAAAATTTGAAAATACCATTGTGGCTTTATTACAAGCCAAAATAGGTTGGAAAAGGATGAGAAAGAGAGAAAATAAAAATTATCGTTTCGTTTCGCTTCTCTCCGAAGCATAATAGAATATTCCGTTAAAATAGCACAAAAATTCAAAGAATTAAAACAAAATACTACTAAGGGTTCATTTCAGGCCAAAACAGGTCGGAAAAGGATGAGAAATATAGATGAGAAAGAGAGAAAATAAAAATTATAGTTTCGTTACGTTCCTATCCGACGCGTAACAGAAAATTTCAAAAAAATAGCAAAAAAATTAAAAATATAAAAAAATATCATTATAGCTACATTTCTAGCCAAAATAGGGTGGAAAAGGATGAGAAAGAAACAAAATAAAAATTATCGTTCCGTTTCGTTCCTACCCGACGCGTATTAGAAAATTCCAAAAAAATAGCAGAAAAATTCAAAAAATTAAAAAATACCATTGTGGCTTCATTTCAAGCCAAAATAGGTTGGAAAAGGCTGATGAATAGAGAAAATAAAAATTATCATTCCGCTTCATTCCTACCCGAAGCGTAATAGAAAATTCAAAAAACTAAAAAATATCATTGTGAATTCATTTCAAGCCAAAATAGGTTGGAAAAGGATGAGAAAGAGAGAAATAAAAATGATCGTTCCATTCCTTTCCTATCCGACACGTAATAGAAAATTTCAAAAAAATAGCAAAAAAATTCTAAAAATTTTAAAATACCATTGTGGCTTTATTACAAACCAAAATAGGTTTGAAAAGGCCGAGAAAGATAGAAAATAAAAATTATCGTTTCGTTTCGCTCCTCTCCGAAGCATAATAGAATATTCCCTTAAAATAGCAAAAAAATTCAAAAAATTAAAACAAAATACTACTAAGGGTTCATTTTAGGCCAAAATAGGTCGGAAAAGGACGAGAAATATAGAAAACAAAAATTATCGTTTCGTTCCGTTCCTACCAGACGCGTAGTAGAAAATTCCAAAAAAATTGAAAAAACTAAAAAATACCATTATGGATTCATTTCAAGCTAAAATTGGTTGGTGAATGACGAGAAAGAGAGAAAATAAAAATTATAGTTTCGTTACGTTCCTATCCGACGCGTAACAGAAAATTTCAAAAAAATAGCAAAAAAATTCAAAATATAAAAAAATATCATTATAGCTACATTTCTAGCCAAAATAGGGTGGAAAAGGATGAGAAAGAGAGAAAATAAAAATTATCGTTCCGTTTCGTTCCTACCCGACGCGTATTAGAAAATTCCAAAAAAATAGCTAAAAAATTCAAAAAATTAAAAAATACCATTATCACTTCATTTTAAGCAAAAATAGGTTGGAAAAGAATAAGAAAGAGTGAAAATAAAAATTATCGTTCCGTTTCGTTCCTTTCCGACGCGTAATAGAAAATTTCAAAAAAATAGCAAAAAAATTCAAAATATAAAAAAATACCATTATGGCTACATTTCTAGCCAATATAGGTTGGAAAAGGATGTGAAAGAGAGAAAATAAAAATTATCGTTTCGTTCTGTTCCAACCAGACGCGTAATACAAAATTCCAAAAAAATACCAAAAAAATTCAAAATATTAAAAAATACCTTTATGGCTACATTCCAAGCCAAGATAGGTTGGAAAATAATGTGAAAGAGAGAAAATAAAAATTATCGTTCAGTTCCGTTCCTACCCGAGGCGTAATAGAAAATTCCAAAAAAATAGCAGAAAAATTCAAAAAATTAAAAAATACCATTGTAGCTTCATTTCAAGCCAAAATAGGTTGGAAAAGGCTGACGAATAGAGAAAATAAAAATTATCGTTCCGCTTCGTTCCTACCCGAAGCGTAATAGAAAATTCAAAAAAAATTCAAAAAAAATTAAAAAAATTAAAAAATACCATTGTGGCTTCATTTCAAGCCAAAATAGGTTGGAAAAGGCTGACGAATAGAGAAAATAAAAATTATCGTTCCGCTTCGTTCCTACCCGAAGCGTAATAGAAAATTCAAAAAAAATTCAAAAAAAATTCAAAAAATTAAAAAATACCATTGTGAATTCATTTCAAGCCAAAATAGGTTGGAAAAGGATGAGAAAGATAGAAATAAAAATTATCGTTCCGTTCCTTTCCTACCCGACACGTAATAGAAAACTCCAATAAAATAGCAAAAAAATTCAAAAAATTTTAAAATACCATTGTGGCTTTATTACAGGCCAAAATAGTTTGGGAAAGGCTGAGAAAGGGAGAAAATTGGTTGGAGAAGGTTGAGAAAGAGAGAAAATAAAAATTATTGTTCCGTTACGTTCCTATCCGATGCGTAACAGAAAATTCCAAAAAAAACTAGCAAAATAATTCAAAAAATTGAAAAATACCATTATGGATTTATTTTAAGCGAAAATAGATTAGGGACGGATGAGAAAATAAAAATTATCGCTCCGTTTTGTTCCATTCCTTCCCGACACGTAATAGAAAATTCAAAAAAAATAACAAAAAAATTCAAAAAATTAAAAAATACCATTATTGATTCATTTCAAGCCATAACAGGTTGGAAAATGATGAGAATGAGAGAAAATAAAAATTATCGCTCCGTTTCGTTCCTACACGACGCGTAATAGAAAATTCCAAAAAAATAGCAAAAAAATTCAAAAAATTAAAAAATATGATTATGGCTTCATTTCAAGCCAAAATAGGATGGAAAAGATTAAGAAAGAGTGAAAATAAAAATTATCGTTCCGTTTCGTTCTTTCGCAACGCGTAAAAGAAAATTTCAAAAAAATAGCAAAAAAATTCAAAATATAAAAAAAATACCATTATGACTACATTTCAAGCCAAAATAAAGTGATGTGAAAGAGAGAAAATAAAAATTATCGTTCAATTCCGTTCCAACCCGACACGTAATAGAAAATTCCAAAAAAATAGCAAAAAAATTAAAAAAATTAAAAAATATCATTATAGCTTCATTTCAAGCCAAAATAGGTTGGAAAAGACTAAGAAAGAGTGAAAATAAAAATTATCGTTCCTTTTCGTTCCTTCCCGACGCGTAATAGAAAATTTCAAAAAAATAGCAAAAAAATTCAAAATATAAAAAATTACCATTACGGCTACATTTCAAGCCAAAATAAAATGATGTGAAAGAGAGAAAATAAAAATTATCGTTCCGTTCCGTTCCAACCTGACGCGTAATACAAAATTCCAAAAAAATAGCAAAAAAACTCAAAATATTGAAAAATACTTTTATGGCTACATTCCAAGCCAAAATAGGTTGGAAAATAATGTGAAAGAGAGAAAATAAAAATTATCGTTTCGTTCTGTTCCAACCAGACGCGTAATACAAAATTCCAAAAAAAAACCAAAAAAATTTAAAATACTAAAAAATACCTTGATGGCTACATTCCAAGCCAAAATAGGTTGGAAAAAAATGTGAAAGAGAGAAAATAAAAATTATCGTTCAGTTTCGTTCCTACCCGACGCGTAATAGAAAATTCCAAAAAAATAGCAGAAAAATTCAAAAAATTAAAAAATACCATTGTGGCTTCATTTCAAGCCAAAATAGGTTGGAAAAGGTGACGAATAGAGAAAATAAAAATTATCGTTCCGCTTCGTTCCTACCCGAAGCGTAATAGAAAATTCAAAAAAAATTAAAAAAATTAAAAAATACCATTGTGGCTTCATTTCAAGCCAAAATAGGTTGGAAAAGGTGACGAATAGAGAAAATAAAAATTATCGTTACGCTTCGTTCCTACCCGAAGCGTAATAGAAAATTCAAAAAAAATTAAAAAAATTAAAAAATACCATTGTGAATTCATTTCAAGCCAAAATAGGTTGGAAAAGGATGAGAAAGATAGAAATAAAAATTATCGTTCCATTCCTTTCCTACCCGACACGTAATAGAAAACTCCAATAAAATAGCAAAAAAATTCAAAAATTTTTAAAATACCATTGTGGCTTTATTACAGGCCAAAATAGTTTGGGAAAGGCTGAGAAAGGGAGAAAATTGGTTGGAGAAGGTTGAGAAAGAGAGAAAATAAAAATTATTGTTCCGTTACGTTCCTATCCGATGCGTAACAGAAAATTCCCAGAAAAAACTAGCTAAATAATTCAAAAAATTGAAAAATACCATTATGGATTTATTTTAAGCCAAAATAGATTAGGGACGGATGAGAAAATAAAAATTATCGCTCCGTTTTGTTCCATTCCTTCCCGACTCGTAATAGAAAATTCAAAAAAAATAACAAAAAAATTAAAAAATTAAAAAATACCATTATTGATTCATTTCAAGCCATAATAGGTTGGTAAAGGATGAGAATGAGAGAAAATAAAAATTATCATTCCGTTTCGTTCCTACACGACGCGTAATAGAAAATTTCAAAAAAATAGCAAAAAAATTCAAAATATAAAAAAAATACCATTATGGCTACATTTCAAGCCAAAATAAAGTGATGTGAAAGAGAGAAAATAAAAATTATCGTTCAATTCCGTTCCAACCCGACACGTAATAGAAAATTCCAAAAAAATAGCAAAAAAATTAAAAAAATTAAAAAATACCATTATAGCTTCATTTCAAGCCAAAATAGGTTGGAAAAGACTAAGAAAGAGTGAAAATAAAAATTATCGTTCCGTTTCGTTCCTTCCCAACGCGTAATAGAAAATTTCAAAAAAATAGCAAAAAAATTCAAAATATAAAAAAATACCATTATGGCTACATTGCAAGCCAAAATAGGTTGGAAAAGGATGTCAAAGAGAGAAAATAAAAATTATCATTTCGTTCCGTTCCAACCCGACGCGTAATACAAAATTCCAAAAAAATACCAAAAAAATTCAAAATATTAAAAAATACCTTTATGGCTATATTCCAAGCCAAAATAGGTTGGAAAATGATGTGAAAGAGAAAAAATAAAAATTATCGTTCAGTTCCGTTCCTACCCGACACGTAATAGAAAATTCCAAAAAAATAGCAGAAAAATTCAAAAAATTAAAAAATACCATTGTGGCTTCATTTCAAGCAAAAATAGGTCGGAAAAGGCTGACGAATAGAGAAAATAAAAATTATCGTTCCGCATCGTTCCTACCTGAAGCGTAATAGAAAATTCAAAAAAAATTCAAAAAAAATTCAAAAAATTAAAAAATACCATTGTGAATTCATTTCAAGCCAAAACAGTTCGAAAAAGGATGAGAAAGAGAGAAATAAAAATGATCGTTCCGTTCCTTTCCTATCCGACACGTAATAGAAAATTTCAATAAAATAGCAAAAAAATTCTAAAAATTTGAAAATACCATTGTGGCTTTATTACAAGCCAAAATAGGTTGGAAAAGGATGAGAAAGAGTGAAAATAAAAATTATCGTTTCGTTTCGCTCCTCTCCGAAGCATAATAGAATATTCCGTTAAAATAGCACAAAAATTCAAAGAATTAAAACAAAATACTACTAAGGGTTCATTTCAGGCCAAAACAGGTCGGAAAAGGATGAGAAATATAGAAAATAAAAATTATCGTTTCGTTCCGTTCCTACCAGACGCGTAGTAGAAAATTCCAAAAAAATTGAAAAAACTAAAAAATACCATTATGGATTCATTTCAAGCTAAAATTGGTTGGATAATGAGGAGAAAGAGAGAAAATAAAAATTATAGTTTCGTTACGTTCCTATCCGACGCGTAACAGAAAATTTCAAAAAAATAGCAAAAAAATTCAAAATATAAAAAAATATCATTATAGCTACATTTCTAGCCAAAATAGGGTGGAAAAGGATGAGAAAGAAACAAAATAAAAATTATCGTTCCGTTTCGATCCTACCCGACGCGTATTAGAAAATTCCAAAAAAATAGCAAAAAAATTCAAAAAATTAAAAAATACCATTATGGCTTCATTTTAAGCCAAAATAGGTTGGAAAAGACTAAGAAAGAGTTGAAATAAAAATTATCGTTCCGTTTCGTTCCTTTCCGACACGTAATAGAAAATTTCAAAAAAATAGCAAAAAAATTCAAAATATAAAAAAAATACCATTATGGCTACATTTCTAGCCAAAATAGGTTGGAAAAGGATGTGAAAGGGAGAAAATAAAAATTATCGTTTCGTTCTGTTCCAACCCGACGCGTAATACAAAATTCCAAAAAAATACCAAAAAAATTCAAAATATTAAAAAATACCTTTATGGCTACATTCCAAGCCAAAATAGGTTGGAAAATAATGTGAAAGAGGGAAAATAAAAATTATCGTTCAGTTCCGTTCCTACCCGACGCGTAATAGAAAATTCCAACAAAATAGCAGAAAAATTCAAAAAATTAAAAAATACCATTGTGGCTACATTTCAAGCCAAAATAGGTTGGAAAAGGCTGATGAATAGAGAAAATAAAAATTATCATTCCGCTTCATTCCTACCCGAAGCGCAATAGAAAATTCAAAAAAATTCAAAAAACTAAAAAATACCATTGTGAATTCATTTCAAGCCAAAATAGGTTGGAAAAGGATGAGAATGAGAGAAAATAAAAATTATCGTTCCGTTTCGTTCCCACACGACGCGTAATAGAAAATTCCAAAAAAATAGCAAAAAAATTCAAAAAATTAAAAAATACCATTATGGCTTCATTTCAAGCCAGAATAGGATGGAAAAGATTAAGAAAGAGTGAAAATAAAAATTATCGTTCCGTTTCGTTCTTTCGCAACGCGTAATAGAAAATTTCAAAAAAATAGCAAAAAAATTCAAAATATAAAAAAAATACCATTATGGCTACATTTCAAGCCAAAATAAAGTGATGTGAAAGAGAGAAAATAAAAATTATCGTTCCATTCCGTTCCAACCCGACACGTAATAGAAAATTCCAAAAAAATAGCAAAAAAATTCAAAAAATTAAAAAATACCATTATAGCTTCATTTCAAGCCAAAATAGGTTGGAAAAGGATGTCAAAGGGAGAAAATAAAAATTATCATTTCGTTCCGTTCCAACCCGACGCGTAATACAAAATTCCAAAAAAATACAAAATATTAAAAAATACCTTTATGGCTACATTCCAAGCCAAAATAGGTTGGAAAAGGATGTGAAAGAGAGAAAATAAAAATTATCGTTCCGTTCCGTTCCTACCCGAAGCGTAATAGAAAATTCCAATAAAATAACAAAAAAATTCAAAAAATTAAAAAAGATCATTATGGCTACATTTTAAGCCAAAATAGGTAGGAAAAGACTAAGAAAGAGTGAAAATAAAAATTATCGTTCCTTTTCGTTCCTTCCCGACACGTAATAGAAAATTTCAAAAAAATAGCAAAAAAATTCAAAATATAAAAAATTACCATTACGGCTACATTTCAAGCCAAAATAAAATGATGTGAAAGAGAGAAAATAAAAATTATCGTTCCGTTCCGTTCCAACCTGACGCGTAATACAAAATTCCAAAAAAATAGCAAAAAAACTCAAAATATTGAAAAATACTTTTATGGCTACATTCCAAGCCAAAATAGGTTGGAAAATAATGTGAAAGAGAGAAAATAAAAATTATCGTTTCGTTCTGTTCCAACCAGACGCGTAATACAAAATTCCAAAAAAATACCAAAAAAATTCAAAATACTAAAAAATACCTTGACGGCTACATTCCAAGCCAAAATAGGTTGGAAAAAAATGTGAAAGAGAGAAAATAAAAATTATCGTTAAATTCCGTTCCTACCCGACGCGTAATAGAAAATTCCAAAAAAATAGCATTGTGGCTTCATTTCAAGCCAAAATAGGTTGGAAAAGGTGACGAATAGAGAAAATAAAAATTATCGTTCCGCTTCGTTCCTACCCGAAGCGTAATAGAAAATTCAAAAAAAATTAAAAAATTAAAAAAAACCATTGTGGCTACATTTCAAGCCAAAATAAAGTGATGTGAAAGAGAGAAAATAAAAATTATCGTTCAATTCCGTTCCAACCCAACACGTAATAGAAAATTCCAAAAAAATAGCAAAAAAATTCAAAAAATTAAAAAATACCATTATAGCTTCATTTCAAGCCAAAATAGGTTGGAAAAGACTAAGAAAGAGTGAAAATAAAAATTATCGTTCCGTTTCGTTCCTTCCCAACGCGTAATAGAAAATTTCAAAAAAATAGCAAAAAAATTCAAAATATAAAAAAATACCATTATGGCTACATTGCAAGCCAAAATAGGTTGGAAAAGGATGTCAAAGGGAGAAAATAAAAATTATCGTTTCGTTCCGTTCCAACCCGACGCGTAATACAAAATTCCAAAAAAATACCAAAAAAATTCAAAATATTAAAAAATACCTTTATGGCTACATTCCAAGCCAAAATAGGTTGGAAAAGGATGTGAAAGAGAGAAAAAAAAAATTATCGTTCCGTTCCGTTCCTACCCGACGCGTAATAGAAAATTCCAAAAAATAGCAGAAAAATTCAAAAAATTAAAAAATACCATTGTGGCTTCATTTCAAGCCAAAATAGGTTGGAAAAGGTGACGAATAGAGAAAATAAAAATTATCGTTCCGCTTCGTTCCTACTCGAAGCGTAATAGAAAATTCAAAAAAAATTAAAAAATACCATTGTGGCTTCATTTCAAGCCAAAATAGGTTGGAAAAGGTGACGAATAGAGAAAATAAAAATTACCGTTACGCTTCGTTCCTACCCGAAGCGTAATAGAAAATTCAAAAAAAATTCAAAAAATTAAAAAATACCATTGTGAATTCATTTCAAGCCAAAATAGGTTGGAAAAGGATGAGAAAGATAGAAATAAAAATTATCGTTCCATTCCTTTCCTACCCGACACGTAATAGAAAACTCCAATAAAACAGCAAAAAAATTCAAAAAATTTTAAAATACCATTGTGGCTTTATTACAGGCCAAAATAGTTTGGGAAAGGTTGAGAAAGGGAGAAAATTGGTTGGAGAAGGTTGAGAAAGAGAGAAAATAAAAATTATTGTTCCGTTACGTTCCTATCCGATGCGTAACAGAAAATTCCCAGAAAAACTAGCTAAATAATTCAAAAAATTGAAAAATACCATTATGGATTTATTTAAGCCAAAATAGATTAGGGACGGATGAGAAAATAAAAATTATCGCTCCGTTTTGTTCCATTCCTTCCCGACTCGTAATAGAAAATTCAAAAAAAATAACAAAAAAATTCAAAAAATTAAAAAATACCATTATTGATTCATTTCAAGCCATAATAGGTCGGAAAAGGATGAGAATGAGAGAAAATAAAAATTATCATTCCGTTTCGTTCCTACACGACGCGTAATAGAAAATTCAAAAAAATAGCAAAAAAATTCAAAAAATTAAAAAACACCATTATGGCTTCATTTCAAGCCAAAATAGGATGGAAAAGATTAAGAAAGAGAGAAAATAAAAATTATCGTTCCGTTTCGTTCTTTCACAACGCGTAATAGAAAATTTCAAAAAAATAGCAAAAAAATTTCAAAATATAAAAAAAATACCATTATGGCTACATTTCAAGCCAAAATAAAGTGATGTGAAAGAGAGAAAATAAAAATTATCGTTCAATTCCGTTCCAACCCGACACGTAATAGAAAATTCCAAAAAAATAGCAAAAATATTCAAAAAATTAAAAAATACCATTATAGCTTCATTTCAAGCCAAAATAGGTTGGAAAAGACTAAGAAAGAGTGAAAATAAAAATTATCGTTCCGTTTCGTTCCTTCCCAACGCGTAATAGAAAATTTCAAAAAAATAGCAAAAAAATTCAAAATATTAAAAAATACCTTTATGGCTACATTCCAAGCCAAAATAGGTTGGAAAAGGATGTGAAAGAGAGAAAATAAAAATTATCGTTCCGTTCCGTTCCTACCCGACGCGTAATAGAAAATTCCAATAAAATAACAAAAAAATTCAAAAAATTCAAAAATACCATTATGGCTACATTTTAAGCCAAAATAGGTAGGAAAAGACTAAGAAAGAGTGAAAATAAAAATTATCGTTCCTTTTCGTTCCTTCTCGACGCGTAATTGAAAATTTCAAAAAAATAGCAAAAAAATTCAAAATATAAAAAATTACCATTACGGCTACATTTCAAGCCAAAATAAAATGATGTGAAAGAGAGAAAATAAAAATTATCGTTCCGTTCCGTTCCAACCTGACGCGTAATACAAAATTCCAAAAAAATAGCAAAAAAACTCAAAATATTGAAAAATACTTTTATGGCTACATTTCAAGCCAAAATAGATTGGAAAAAGATGTGAAAGAGAGAAAATAAAAATTATAGTTCCGTTACATTCCTATCCTATGCGTAACAGAAAATTCCAAAAAAAATAGCAAAATAATTCAAAAAACTAAAAAATACCGTTATGGATTTATTTTAAGCCAAAATAGATTAGGGACGGATGAGAAAATAAAAATTATCGCTCCGTTTCGTTCCATTCATTCCCGACGCGTAATAGAAAATTAAAAAAAAATAAGAAAAAAATTCAAAAAATTAAAAAATACCATTATTGATTCATTTCAAGCCATAATAGGTTGGAAAAGGATGAGAATGAGAGAAAATAAAAATTATTGTTCCGTTTCGTTCCTACACGACGCGTAACTGAAAATTCCAAAAAAAAATAGGAAAAAATTTAAGAAAATTAAAAAATACCATTATGGCTTCATTTCAAGCCAAAATAGGTTGGAAAAGTCTATGAAAGGGTGAAAATAAAAATTATCATTCCGTTTCGTTCCTTTCCGACGCGTAATAGAAAATTTCAAAAAAATAGCAAAAACATTCAAAATATAAAAAAAATACCATTATGGCTACATTTCTAGCCAAAATAGGTTCGAAAAGGATGTGAAAGGGAGAAAATAAAAATTATCGTTTCGTTCTGTTCCAACCCGACGCATAATACAAAATTCCAAAAAAATACCAAAAAAATTCAAAATATTAAAAAATATCTTTATGGCTACATTCCAAGCCAAAATAGGTTGGAAAATGATGTGAAAGAGAAAAAATAAAAATTATCGTTCAGTTCCGTTCCTACCCGACACGTAATAGAAAATTCCAAAAAAATAGCAGAAAAATTCAAAAAATTAAAAAATACCATTGTGGCTTCATTTCAAGCAAAAATAGGTCGGAAAAGGCTGACGAATAGAGAAAATAAAAATTATCGTTCCGCTTCGTTCCTACCTGAAGCGTAATAGAAAATTCAAAAAAAATTCAAAAAAAATTCAAAAAATTTAAAAATACCATTGTGAATTCATTTCAAGCCAAAACAGTTCGAAAAAGGATGAGAAAGAGAGAAATAAAAATGATCGTTCCGTTCCTTTCCTATCCGACACGTAATAGAAAATTTCAATAAAATAGCAAAAAAATTCTAAAAATTTGAAAATACCATTGTGGCTTTATTACAAGCCAAAATAGGTTGGAAAAGGATGAGAAAGAGTGAAAATAAAAATTATCGTTTCGTTTCGCTCCTCTCCGAAGCATAATAGAATATTCCCTTAAAATAGCAAAAAAATTCAAAAAATTAAAACAAAATACTGCTAAGGGTTCATTTTAGGCCAAAATAGGTCGGAAAAGGACGAGAAATATAGATAACAAAAATTATCGTTTCGTTCCGTTCCTACCAGACGCGTAGTAGAAAATTCCAAAAAAATTGAAAAAACTAAAAAATACCATTATGGATTCATTTCAAGCTAAAATTGGTTGGAGAATGACGAGAAAGAGAGAAAATAAAAATTATAGTTTCGTTACGTTCCTATCCGACGCGTAACAGAAAATTTCAAAAAAATAGCAAAAAAATTCAAAATATAAAAAAATATCATTATAGCTACATTTCTAGCCAAAATAGGGTGGAAAAGGATGAGAAAAAGAGAAAATAAAAATTATCGTTCCGTTTCGTTCCTACCCGACGCGTATTAGAAAATTCCAAAAAAATAGCAAAAAAATTCAAAAAATTAAAAAATACCATTATCACTTCATTTTAAGCAAAAATAGGTTGGAAAAGAATAAGAAAGAGTGAAAATAAAAATTATCGTTCCGTTTCGTTCCTTTCCGACGCGTAATAGAAAATTTCAAAAAAATAGCAAAAAAATTCAAAATATAAAAAAATACCATTATGGCTACATTTCTAGCAAATATAGGTTGGAAAAGGATGTGAAAGAGAGAAAATAAAAATTATCGTTTCGTTCTGTTCTAACCAGACGCGTAATACAAAATTCCAAAAAAATACCAAAAAAATTCAAAATATTAAAAAATACCTTTATGGCTACATTCCAAGCCAAAATAGGTTGGAAAATAATGTGAAAGAGAGAAAATAAAAATTATCGTTCAGTTCCGTTCCTACTCGACGCGTAATAGAAAATTCCAAAAAAATAGCAGAAAAATTCAAAAAATTAAAAAATACCATTGAGGCTTCATTTCAAGCCAAAATAGGTTGGAACAGGCTGACGAATAGAGAAAATAAAAATTATCGTTCCGCTTCGTTCCTACCCGAAGCGTAATAGAAAAATTCAAAAAAAATTCAAAAAAAATTCAAAAAATTAAAAAATACCATTGTGAATTCATTTCAAGCCAAAATAGGTTGGAAAAGGATGAGAAAGATAGAAATAAAAATTATCGTTCCGTTCCTTTCCTACCCGACACGTAATAGAAAACTCCAATAAAATAGCAAAAAAATTCAAAAAATTTTAAAATACCATTGTGGCTTTATTACAGGCCAAAATAGTTTGGGAAAGGCTGAGAAAGGGAGAAAATTGGTTGGAGAAGGTTGAGAAAGAGAGAAAATAAAAATTATCGTTCCATTCCGTTCCAACCCGACACGTAATAGAAAATTCCAAAAAAATAGCAAAAAAATTCAAAAAATTAAAAAATACCATTATAGCTTCATTTCAAGCCAAAATAGGTTGGAAAAGACTAAGAAAGAGTGAAAATAAAAATTATCGTTCCGTTTCGTTCCTTCCCGACGCGTAATAGAAAATTTCAAAAAAATAGCAAAAAAATTCAAAATATAAAAAAATACCATTATGGCTACATTGCAAGCCAAAATAGGTTGGAAAAGGATGTCAAAGGGAGAAAATAAAAATTATCATTTCGTTCCGTTCCAACCCGACGCTAATACAAAATTCCAAAAAAATACCAAAAAAATTCAAAATATTAAAAAATACCTTTATGGCTACATTCCAAGCCAAAATAGGTTGGAAAAGGATGTGAAAGAGAGAAAATAAAAATTATCGTTCCGTTCCATTCCTACCCGACGCGTAATAGAAAATTCCAATAAAATAACAAAAAAATTCAAAAAATTAAAAAATATCATTATGGCTACATTTTAAGCCAAAATAGGTAGGAAAAGACTAAGAAAGAGTGAAAATAAAAATTATCGTTCCTTTTCGTTCCTTCCCGACGCGTAATAGAAAATTTCAAAAAAATAGCAAAAAAATTCAAAATATAAAAAATTACCATTACGGCTACATTTAAAGCCAAAATAAAATGATGTGAAAGAGAGAAAATAAAAATTATCGTTCCGTTCCGTTCCAACCTGACGCGTAATACAAAATTCCAAAAAAATAGCATAAAAACTCAAAATATTGAAAAATACTTTTATGGCTACATTCCAAGCCAAAATAGGTTGGAAAATAATGTGAAAGAGAGAAAATAAAAATTATCGTTTCGTTCTGTTCCAACCAGACGCGTAATACAAAATTCAAAATACCAAAAAAATTCAAAATGTGAAAGAGAGAAAATAAAAATTATCGTTCAGTTCCGTTCCTACCCGACGCGTAATAGAAAATTCCAAAAAAATAGCAGAAAAATTCAAAAAATTAAAAAATACCATTGTGGCTTCATTTCAAGCCAAAATAAGTTGGAAAAGGTGACGAATAGAGAAAATAAAAATTATCGTTCCGCTTCGTTCCTACCCGAAGCGTAATAGAAAATTCAAAAAAAATTAAAAAAATTAAAAAATACCATTTGTGGCTTCATTTCAAGCCAAAATAGGTTGGAAAAGGTGACGAATAGAGAAAATAAAAATTATCGTTCCGCTTCGTTCCTACCCGAAGCGTAATAGAAAATTCAAAAAAAATTCAAAAAATTAAAAAATACCATTGTGAATTCATTTCAAGCCAAAATAGGTTGGAAAAGGATGAGAAAGATAGAAATAAAAATTATCGTTCCATTCCTTTCCTACCCGACACGTAATAGAAAACTCCAATAAAATAGCAAAAAAATTCAAAAAATTTTAAAATACCATTGTGGCTTTATTACAGGCCAAAATAGTTTGGGAAAGGTTGAGAAAGGGAGAAAATTGGTTGGAGAAGGTTGAGAAAGAGAGAAAATAAAAATTATTGTTCCGTTACGTTCCTATCCGATGCGTAACAGAAAATTCCCAGAAAAACTAGCTAAATAATTCAAAAAATTGAAAAATACCATTATGGATTTATTTTAAGCCAAAATAGATAAGGGACGGATGAGAAAATAAAAATTATCGCTCCGTTTTGTTCCATTCCTTCCCGACTCGTAATAGAAAATTCAAAAAAAGTAACAAAAAAATTCAAAAAATTAAAAATTACCATTATTGATTCATTTCAAGCCATAATAGGTTGGAAAGGGATGAGAATGAGAGAAAATAAAAATTATCATTCCGTTTCGTTCCTACACGACGCGTAATAGAAAATTCAAAAAAATAGCAAAAAAATTCAAAAAATTAAAAAACACCATTATGGCTTCATTTCAAGCCAAAATAGGATGGAAAAGATTAAGAAAAAGAGAAAATAAAAATTATCGTTCCGTTTCGTTCTTTCGCAACGCGTAATAGAAAATTTCAAAAAAATAGCAAAAAAATTCAAAATATAAAAAAAATACCATTATGGCTACATTTCAAGCCAAAATAAAGTGATGTGAAAGAGAGAAAATAAAAATTATCGTTCAATTCCGTTCCAACCCGACACGTAATAGAAAATTCCAAAAAAATAGCAAAATAATTCAAAAAATTAAAAAATACCATTATAGCTTCATTTCAATCCAAAATAGGTTGGAAAAGACTAAGAAATAGTGAAAATAAAAATTATCGTTTCGTTTCGTTCCTTCCCAACGCGTAATAGAAAATTTCAAAAAAATAGCAAAAAAATTCAAAATATAAAAAAATACCATTATGGCTACATTGCAAGCCAAAATAGGTTGGAAAAGGATGTCAAAGGGAGAAAATAAAAATTATCGTTTCGTTCCGTTCCAACCCGACGCGTAATACAAAATTCCAAAAAAATACCAAAAAAATTCAAAATATTAAAAAATACCTTTATGGCTACATTCCAAGCCAAAATAGGTTGGAAAAGGATGTGAAAGAGAGAAAATAATAATTATCGTTCCGTTCCGTTCCTACCCGACGCGTAATAGAAAATTCCAATAAAATAACAAAAAAATTCAAAAAATTAAAAAATACCATTATGGCTACATTTTAAGCCAAAATAGGTAGGAAAAGACTAAGAAAGAGTGAAAATAAAAATTATCGTTCCTTTTCGTTCCTTCCCGACGCGTAATAGAAAATTTCAAAAAAATAGCAAAAAAATTCAAAATATAAAAAAATACCATTATGGCTACATTGCAAGCCAAAATAGGTTGGAAAAGGATGTCAAAGGGAGAAAATAAAAATTATCATTTCGTTCCGTTCCAACCCGACGCTAATACAAAATTCCAAAAAAATACCAAAAAAATTCAAAATATTAAAAAATACCTTTATGGCTACATTCCAAGCCAAAATAGGTTGGAAAAGGATGTGAAAGAGAGAAAATAAAAATTATCGTTCCGTTCCGTTCCTACCCGACGCGTAATAGAAAATTCCAATAAAATAACAAAAAAATTCAAAAAATTAAAAAATATCATTATGGCTACATTTTAAGCCAAAATAGGTAGGAAAAGACTAAGAAAGAGTGAAAATAAAAATTATCGTTCCTTTTCGTTCCTTCCCGACGCGTAATAGAAAATTTCAAAAAAATAGCAAAAAAATTCAAAATATAAAAAATTACCATTACGGCTACATTTAAAGCCAAAATAAAATGATGTGAAAGAGAGAAAATAAAAATTATCGTTCCGTTCCGTTCCAACCTGACGCGTAATACAAAATTTCAAAAAAATAGCAAAAAAATTCAAAATATAAAAAAATACCATTATGGCTACATTTCTAGCCAAAATAGGTTGGAAAAGGATGTGAAAGGGAGAAAATAAAAATTATCGTTTCGTTCTGTTCCAACCCGACGCGTAATACAAAATTCCAAAAAATACCAAAAAAATTCAAAATATTAAAAAATACCTTTATGGCTACATTCCAAGCCAAAATAGGTTGGAAAATAATGTGAAAGAGAGAAAATAAAAATTATCGTTCAGTTCCGTTCCTACCCGACGCGTAATAGAAAATTCCAAAAAAATAGCAGAAAAATTCAAAAAATTAAAAAATACCATTGTGGCTTCATTTCAAGCCAAAATAGGTTGGAAAAGGCTGATGAATAGAGAAAATAAAAATTATCATTCCGCTTCATTCCTACCCGAAGCGTAATAGAAAATTCAAAAAAAATTCAAAAAAAATTCAAAAAACTAAAAAATACCATTGTGAATTCATTTCAAGCCAAAATAGGTTGGAAAAGGATGAGAAAGAGAGAAATAAAAATGATCGTTCCATTCCTTTCCTATCCGACACGTAATAGAAAATTTCAGAAAAATAGCAAAAAAATTCTAAAAATTTTAAAATACCATTGTGGCTTTATTACAATCCAAAATAGGTTGGAAAAGGTCGAGAAAGAGAGAAAATAAAAATTATCGTTTCGTTTCGCTCCTCTCCGAAGCATAATAGAATATTCCCTTAAAATAGCAAAAAAATTCAAAAAATTAAAACAAAATACTACTAAGGGTTCATTTTAGGCCAAAATAGGTCGGAAAAGGACGAGAAATATAGAAAACAAAAATTATCGTTTCGTTCCGTTCCTACCAGACGCGTAGTAGAAAATTCCAAAAAAATTGAAAAAACTAAAAAATACCATTATGGATTCATTTCAAGCTAAAATTGGTTGGAGAATGACGAGAAAGAGAGAAAATAAAAATTATAGTTTCGTTACGTTCCTATCCGACGCGTAACAGAAAATTTCAAAAAAATAGCAAAAAAATTCAAAATATAAAAAAATATCATTATAGCTACATTTCTAGCCAAAATAGGGTGGAAAAGGATGAGAAAGAGAGAAAATAAAAATTATCGTTCCGTTTCGTTCCTACCCGACGCGTATTAGAAAATTCCAAAAAAATAGCAAAAAAATTCAAAAAATTAAAAAATACCATTATCACTTCATTTTAAGCAAAAATAGGTTGGAAAAGAATAAGAAAGAGTGAAAATAAAAATTATCGTTCCGTTTCGTTCCTTTCCGACGCGTAATAGAAAATTTTTAAAAAATAGCAAAAAAATTCAAAATATAAAAAAATACCATTATGGCTACATTTCTAGCCAATATAGGTTGGAAAATGATGTGAAAGAGAGAAAATAAAAATTATCGTTTCGTTCTGTTCCAACCAGACGCGTAATACAAAATTCCAAAAAAATACCAAAAAAATTCAAAATATTAAAAAATACCTTTATGGCTGCATTCCAAGCCAAAATAGGTTGGAAAATAATGTGAAAGAGAGAAAATAAAAATTATCGTTCAGTTCCGTTCCTACCCGACGCGTAATAGAAAATTCCAAAAAAATAGCAGAAAAATTCAAAAAATTAAAAAATACCATTGTGGCTTGATTTGAAGCCAAAATAGGTTGGAAAAGGCTGACGAATAGAGAAAATAAAAATTATCGTTCCGCTTCGTTCCTACCCGAAGAGTAATAGAAAATTCAAAAAAAATTAAAAAATACCATTGTGAATTCATTTCAAGCCAAAATAGGTTGGAAAAGGATGAGAAAGAGAGAAATAAAAATGATCGTTCCATTCCTTTCCTATCCGACACGTAATAGAAAATTTCAAAAAAATAGCAAAAAAATTCTAAAAATTTTAAAATACCATTGTGGCTTTATTACAATCCAAAATAGGTTGGAAAAGGTCGAGAAAGAGAGAAAATAAAAATTATCGTTTCGTTTCGCTCCTCTCCAAAGCATAATAGAATATTCCCTTAAAATAGCAAAAAAATTCAAAAAATTAAAACAAAATACTACTAAGGGTTCATTTTAGGCCAAAATAGGTCGGAAAAGGACGAGAAATATAGAAAACAAAAATTATCGTTTCGTTCCGTTCCTACCAGACGAGTAGTAGAAAATTCCAAAAAAATTGAAAAAACTAAAAAATACCATTATGGATTCATTTCAAGCTAAAATTGGTTGGAGAATGACGAGAAAGAGAGAAAATAAAAATTATAGTTTCGTTACGTTCCTATCCGACGCGTAACAGAAAATTTCAAAAAAATAGCAAAAAAATTCAAAATATAAAAAAATATCATTATAGCTACATTTCTAGCCAAAATAGGGTGGAAAAGGATGAGAAAGAGAGAAAATAAAAATTATCGTTCCGTTTCGTTCCTACCCGACGCGTATTAGAAAATTCCAAAAAAATAGCAAAAAAATTCAAAAAATTAAAAAATACCATTATCACTTCATTTTAAGCAAAAATAGGTTGGAAAAGAATAAGAAAGAGTGAAAATAAAAATTATCGTTCCGTTTCGTTCCTTTCCGACGCGTAATAGAAAATTTCAAAAAAATAGCAAAAAAATTCAAAGTATAAAAAAATACCATTATGGCTACATTTCTAGCCAATATAGGTTGGAAAATGATGTGAAAGAGAGAAAATAAAAATTATCGTTTCGTTCTGTTCCAACCAGACGCGTAATACAAAATTCCAAAAAAATACCAAAAAAATTCAAAATATTAAAAAATACCTTTATGGCTGCATTCCAAGCCAAAATAGGTTGGAAAATAATGTGAAAGAGAGAAAATAAAAATTATCGTTCAGTTCCGTTCCTACCCGACGCGTAATAGAAAATTCCAAAAAAATAGCAGAAAAATTCAAAAAATTAAAAAATACCATTGTGGCTTCATTTCAAGCCAAAATAGGTTGGAAAAGGCTGACGAATAGAGAAAATAAAAATTATCGTTCCGCTTCGTTCCTACCCGAAGAGTAATAGAGAATTCAAAAAAAATTAAAAAATACCATTGTGAATTCATTTCAAGCCAAAATAGGTTGGAAAAGGATGAGAAAGATAGAAATAAAAATTATCGTTCCGTTCCTTTCCTACCCGACACGTAATAGAAAACTCCAATAAAATAGCAAAAAAATTCAAAAAATTTTAAAATACCATTGTGGCTTTATTACAGGCCAAAATATTTTGGGAAAGGCTGAGAAAGGGAGAAAATTGGTTGGAGAAGGTTGAGAAAGAGAGAAAATAAAAATTATTGTTCCGTTACGTTCCTATCCGATGCGTAACAGAAAATTCCAAAAAAAACTAGCAAAATAATTCAAAAAATTGAAAAATACCATTATGGATTTATTTTCAGCCAAAATAGATTAGGGACGGATGAGAAAAGAAAAATTATCGCTCCGTTTTGTTCCATTCCTTCCCGACTCGTAATAGAAAATTCAAAAAAAATAACAAAAAAATTCAAAAAATTAAAAAATACCATTATTGATTCATTTCAAGCCATAATAGGTTGGAAAAGGATGAGAATGAGAGAAAATAAAAATTATCGTTCCGTTTCGTTCCTACACGACGCGTAATAGAAAATTCCAAAAAAATAGCAAAAAAATTAAAAAAATTAAAAAAATACCATTATGGCTTCATTTCAAGCCAAAATAGGATGGAAAAGATTAAGAAAGAGTGAAAATAAAAATTATCGTTCCGTTTCGTTATTTCGCAACGCGTAATAGAAAATTTCAAAAAAATAGCAAAAAAATTCAAAATATAAAAAAAATACCATTACGGCTACATTTCAAGCCAAAATAAAGTGATGTGAAAGAGAGAAAATAAAAATTATCGTTCCATTCCGTTCCAACCCGACACGTAATAGAAAATTCCAAAAAAATAGCAAAAAAATTCAAAAAATTAAAAAATACCTTTATGGCTACATTCCAAGCCAAAATAGGTTGGAAAAGGATGTGAAAGAGAGAAAATAAAAATTATCGATCCGTTCCGTTCCTACCCGACGCGTAATAGAAAATTCCAATAAAATAACAAAAAAATTCAAAAAATTAAAAAATATCATTATGGCTACATTTTAAGCCAAAATAGGTAGGAAAAGACTAAGAAAGAGTGAAAATAAAAATTATCGTTCCTTTTCGTTCCTTCCCGACGCGTAATAGAAAATTTCAAAAAAATAGCAAAAAAATTCAAAATATAAAAAATTACCATTACGGCTACATTTAAAGCCAAAATAAAATGATGTGAAAGAGAGAAAATAAAAATTATCGTTCCGTTCCGTTCCAACCTGACGCGTAATACAAAATTCCAAAAAAATAGCAAAAAAACTCAAAATATTGAAAAATACTTTTATGGCTACATTCCAAGCCAAAATAGGTTGGAAAATAATGTGAAAGAGAGAAAATAAAAATTATCGTTTCGTTCTGTTCCAACCAGACGCGTAATACAAAATTCCAAAAAAATACCAAAAAAATTCAAAATACTAAAAAATACCTTGATGGCTACATTCCAAGCCAAAACAGGTTGGAAAAAAATGTGAAAGAGAGAAAATAAAAATTATCGTTCAGTTCCGTTCCTACCCGACGCGTAATAGAAAATTCCAAAAAAATAGCAGAAAAATTCAAAAAATTAAAAAATACCATTGTGGCTTCATTTCAAGCCAAAATAGGTTGGAAAAGGTGACGAATAGAGAAAATAAAAATTATCGTTCCGCTTCGTTCCTACTTCGGCGTAATAGAAAATTCAAAAAAAATTAAAAAAATTAAAAAATACCATTGTGGCTTCATTTCAAGCCAAAAAAGTTTGGAAAAGGTGACGAATAGAGAAAATAAAAATTATCGTTCCGCTTCGTTCCTACCCGAAGCGTAATAGAAAATTCAAAAAAAATTAAAAAAATTAAAAAATACCATTGTGAATTCATTTCAAGCCAAAATAGGTTGGAAAAGGATGAGAAAGATAGAAATAAAAATTATCGTTCCATTCCTTTCCTACCCGACACGTAATAGAAAACCCCAATAAAATAGCAAAAAAATTCAAAAATTTTTAAAATACCATTGTGGCTTTATTACAGGCCAAAATAGTTTGGGAAAGGCTGAGAAAGGGAGAAAATTGGTTGGAGAAGGTTGAGAAAGAGAGAAAATAAAAATTATTGTTCCGTTACGTTCCTATCCGATGCGTAACAGAAAATTCCCAGAAAAACTAGCTAAATAATTCAAAAAATTGAAAAATACCATTATGGATTTATTTTAAGCCAAAATAGATTAGGGACGGATGAGAAAATAAAAATTATCGCTCCGTTTTGTTCCATTCCTTCCCGACTCGTAATAGAAAATTCAAAAAAAATAACAAAAAAATTCAAAAAATTAAAAAATACCATTATTGATTCATTTCAAGCCATAATAGGTTGGAAAAAGATGAGAATGAGAGAAAATAAAAATTATCATTCAGTTTCGTTCCTACACGACGCATAATAGAAAATTCAAAAAAATAGCAAAAAAATTCAAAAAATTAAAAAACACCATTATGGCTTCATTTCAAGCCAAAATAGGATGGAAAAGATTAAGAAAGAGAGAAAATAAAAATTATCGTTCCGTTTCGTTCTTTCGCAACGCGTAATAGAAAATTTCAAAAAAATAGCAAAAATATTCAAAATATAAAAAAAATACCATTATGGCTACATTTCAAGCCAAAATAAAGTGATGTGAAAGAGAGAAAATGAAAATTATCGTTCAATTCCGTTCCAACCCGACACGTAATAGAAAATTCCAAAAAAATAGCAAAAAAATTCAAAAAATTAAAAAATACCATTATAGCTTCATTTCAAGCCAAAATAGGTTGGAAAAGACTAAGAAAGAGTGAAAATAAAAATTATCGTTCCGTTTCGTTCCTTCCCGACGCGTAATAGAAAATTTCAAAAAAATAGCAAAAAAATTCAAAATATAAAAAAATACCATTATGGCTACATTGCAAGCCAAAATAGGTTGGAAAAGGATGTCAAAGGGAGAAAATAAAAATTATCGTTTCGTTCCGTTCCAACCCGACGCGTAATACAAAATTCCAAAAAAATACCAAAAAAATTCAAAATATTAAAAAATACCTTTATGGCTACATTCCAAGCCAAAATAGGTTGGAAAAGGATGTGAAAGAGAGAAAATAAAAATTACCGTTCTGTTCTGTTCCTACCCGACGCGTAATAGAAAATTCCAATAAAATAACAAAAAAATCCAAAAAATTAAAAAATACCATTACGGCTACATTTCAAGCCAAAATAAAATGATGTGAAAGAGAAAAAATAAAAATTATCGTTCCGTTTCGTTCCTTCCCGACGCGTAATAGAAAATTTCAAAAAAATAGCAAAAAAATTCAAAATATAAAAAAATACCATTATGGCTACATTGCAAGCCAAAATAGGTTGGAAAAGGATGTCAAAGGGAGAAAATAAAAATTATCGTTTCGTTCCGTTCCAACCCGACGCGTAATACAAAATTCCAAAAAAATAGCAGAAAAATTCAAAAAATTAAAAAATACCATTGTGGCTTCATTTCAAGCCAAAATAAGTTGGAAAAGGTGACGAATAGAGAAAATAAAAATTATCGTTCCGCTTCGTTCCTACCCGAAGCGTAATAGAAAATTCAAAAAAAATTAAAAAAATTAAAAAATACCATTGTGGCTTCATTTCAAGCCAAAAAAGGTTGGAAAAGGTGACGAATAGAGAAAATAAAAATTATCGTTCCGCTTCGTTCCTACCCGAAGCGTAATAGAAAATTCAAAAAAAATTCAAAAAATTAAAAAATACCATTGTGAATTCATTTCAAGCCAAAATAGGTTGGAAAAGGATGAGAAAGATAGAAATAAAAATTATCGTTCCATTCCTTTCCTACCCGACACGTAATAGAAAACCCCAATAAAATAGCAAAAAAATTCAAAAAATTTTAAAATACCATTGTGGCATTATTACAGGCCAAAAGAGTTTGGGAAAGGCTGAGAAAGGGAGAAAATTGGTTGGAGAAGGTTGAGAAAGAGAGAAAACAAAAATTATTGTTCCGTTACGTTCCTATCCGATGCGTAACAGAAAATTCCCAGAAAAACTAGCTAAATAATTCAAAAAATTGAAAAATACCATTATGGATTTATTTTAAGCCAAAATAGATTAGGGACGGATGAGAAAATAAAAATTATTGCTCCGTTTTGTTCCATTCCTTCCCGACTCGTAATAGAAAATTCAAAAAAAAAAACAAAAAAATTCAAAAAATTAAAAAATACCATTATTGATTCATTTCAAGCCATAATAGTTTGGAAAAAGATGAGAATGAGAGAAAATAAAAATTATCATTCCGTTTCGTTCCTACACGACGCATAATAGAAAATTCAAAAAAATAGCAAAAAAATTCAAAAAATTAAAAAACACCATTATGGCTTCATTTCAAGCCAAAATAGGATGGAAAAGATTAAGAAAGAGAGAAAATAAAAATTATCGTTCCGTTTCGTTCTTTCGCAACGCGTAATAGAAAATTTCAAAAAAATAGCCAAAATATTCAAAATATAAAAAAAATACCATTATGGCTACATTTCAAGCCAAAATAAAGTGATGTGAAAGAGAGAAAATAAAAATTATCGTTAAATTCCGTTCCAACCCGACACGTAATAGAAAATTCCAAAAAAATAGCAAAAAAATTCAAAAAATTAAAAAATACCATTATAGCTTCATTTCAAGCCAAAATAGGTTGGAAAAGACTAAGAAAGAGTGAAAATAAAAATTATCGTTCCGTTTCGTTCCTTCCCGACGCGTAATAGAAAATTTCAAAAAAATAGCAAAAAAATTCAAAATATAAAAAAATACCATTATGGCTACATTGCAAGCCAAAATAGGTTGGAAAAGGATGTCAAAGGGAGAAAATAAAAATTATCGTTTCGTTCCGTTCCAACCCGACGCGTAATACAAAATTCCAAAAAAATACCAAAAAAATTCAAAATATTAAAAAATACCTTTATGGCTACATTCCAAGCCAAAATAGGTTGGAAAAGGATGTGAAAGAGAGAAAATAAAAATTATCGTTCCGTTCCGTTCCTACCCGACGCGTAATAGAAAAAAACAAAAAAATAGCAAAAAAATTCAAAATATAAAAAAATACCATTATGGCTACATTTCAAGCCAAAATAGGTTGGCAAAGGATGTGAAAGGGAGAAAATAAAAATTATCGTTTCGTTCCGTTCCAACCCGACGCGTAATTCAAAATTCCAAAAAACTTCAAAATATTAAAAAATACCTTTATGGCTACATTTCAAGCCAAAATAGGTTGGAAAAGGCTGTGAAAGAGGGAAAATAGTCATTATCGTTCCGTTCCGTTCCTACCCGACGCGTAATAGAAAATTCCAAAAAAATAGCAAAAAAATTAAAAAAAATTAAAAATACCATTATGGCTTCATTTCAAGCCAAAATAGGTTGGAAAAGACGAAGAAATAGTGAAAATAAAAATTATCGTTCCGTTTCGCTCCTTTCTGACGCGTAATAGAAAATTTCAAAAAAATAGCAAAAAAATTCAAAATATATCGTTATGGCTACATTTTAAGCCAAAATAGGTTGGAAAAGACTAAGAAAGAGTGAAAAGAAAAATTATCGTTCCTTCTCGTTCCTTCCCGACAAGTAATAGAAAAAAACAAAAAAATAGCAAAAAAATTCAAAATATAAAAAAATACCATTATGGCTACATTTCAAGCCAAAATAGGTTGGAAAAGGATGTGAAAGGGAGAAAATAAAAATTATCGTTTCGTTCCGTTCCAACCCGACGCGTAATACAAAATACCAAAAAAATTAAAAATATTAAAAAATACCTTTATGGCTACATTCCAAGCCAAAATAGGTTGGAAAAGGATGTGAAAGAGAGAAAATAAAAATTATCGTTCCGTTCCGTTCCTACCGGATGCGTAATAGAACATTCCAATAAAATAACAAAAAAATTCAAAAAATTAAAAAATACCATTACGGCTACATTTTAAGCCAAAATAGGTAGGAAAAGACTAAGAAAGAGTGAAAGTAAAAATTATCGTTCCTTTTAGTTCATTCCCGACGCGTAATAGAAAATTTCAAAAAAATTCAAAATATAAAAAAATACCATTATGGCTATATTTCAATCCAAAATAAAATGATGTGAATGAGAGAAAATAAAAATTATCGTTCCGTTCCGTTCCAGCCCGACGCGTAATACAAAATTCCAAAAAAATAGAAAAAAAATTCAAAATATTGAAAAATACCTTTATCGCTGCATTTCAAGCCAAAATAGGTTGGAAATGGATGTGAAAGAGAGAAATAAAAATGATCGTTCTGTTCCTTTCCTACCCGACACGTAATAGAAAATTCCAATAAAATAGAAAAAAAATTCAAAAAATTAAAAAATACCATTATGGCTACATTTCAAGCCAAAATAGGTTGGAAAAGGATGTGAAAGGGAGAAAATAAAAATTATCGTTTCGTTCCGTTCCAACCCGACGCATAATACAAAGTTCCAAAAAAATACCACAAAAATTCAAAGTATTAAAAAATACCATTATGGCTACATTTCAAGCCAAAATAGGTTGGAAAAGGCTGTGAAAGAGAGAAAATAAAAATTACCGTTCTGTTCTGTTCCTACCCGACGCGTAATAGAAAATTCCAATAAAATAACAAAAAAATCCAAAAAATTAAAAAATACCATTACGGCTACATTTCAAGCCAAAATAAAATGATGTGAAAGAGAAAAAATAAAAATTATCGTTCCGTTTCGTTCCTTCCCGACGCGTAATAGAAAATTTCAAAAAAATAGCAAAAAAATTCAAAATATAAAAAAATACCATTATGGCTACATTGCAAGCCAAAATAGGTTGGAAAAGGATGTCAAAGGGAGAAAATAAAAATTATCGTTTCGTTCCGTTCCAACCCGACGCGTAATACAAAATTCCAAAAAAATAGCAGAAAAATTCAAAAAATTAAAAAATACCATTGTGGCTTCATTTCAAGCCAAAATAAGTTGGAAAAGGTGACGAATAGAGAAAATAAAAATTATCGTTCCGCTTCGTTCCTACCCGAAGCGTAATAGAAAATTCAAAAAAAATTAAAAAAATTAAAAAATACCATTGTGGCTTCATTTCAAGCCAAAAAAGGTTGGAAAAGGTGACGAATAGAGAAAATAAAAATTATCGTTCCGCTTCGTTCCTACCCGAAGCGTAATAGAAAATTCAAAAAAAATTCAAAAAATTAAAAAATACCATTGTGAATTCATTTCAAGCCAAAATAGGTTGGAAAAGGATGAGAAAGATAGAAATAAAAATTATCGTTCCATTCCTTTCCTACCCGACACGTAATAGAAAACCCCAATAAAATAGCAAAAAAATTCAAAAAATTTTAAAATACCATTGTGGCATTATTACAGGCCAAAAGAGTTTGGGAAAGGCTGAGAAAGGGAGAAAATTGGTTGGAGAAGGTTGAGAAAGAGAGAAAACAAAAATTATTGTTCCGTTACGTTCCTATCCGATGCGTAACAGAAAATTCCCAGAAAAACTAGCTAAATAATTCAAAAAATTGAAAAATACCATTATGGATTTATTTTAAGCCAAAATAGATTAGGGACGGATGAGAAAATAAAAATTATTGCTCCGTTTTGTTCCATTCCTTCCCGACTCGTAATAGAAAATTCAAAAAAAAAAACAAAAAAATTCAAAAAATTAAAAAATACCATTATTGATTCATTTCAAGCCATAATAGTTTGGAAAAAGATGAGAATGAGAGAAAATAAAAATTATCATTCCGTTTCGTTCCTACACGACGCATAATAGAAAATTCAAAAAAATAGCAAAAAAATTCAAAAAATTAAAAAACACCATTATGGCTTCATTTCAAGCCAAAATAGGATGGAAAAGATTAAGAAAGAGAGAAAATAAAAATTATCGTTCCGTTTCGTTCTTTCGCAACGCGTAATAGAAAATTTCAAAAAAATAGCCAAAAAATTCAAAATATAAAAAAAATACCATTATGGCTACATTTCAAGCCAAAATAAAGTGATGTGAAAGAGAGAAAATAAAAATTATCGTTAAATTCCGTTCCAACCCGACACGTAATAGAAAATTCCAAAAAAATAGCAAAAAAATTCAAAAAATTAAAAAATACCATTATAGCTTCATTTCAAGCCAAAATAGGTTGGAAAAGACTAAGAAAGAGTGAAAATAAAAATTATCGTTCCGTTTCGTTCCTTCCCGACGCGTAATAGAAAATTTCAAAAAAATAGCAAAAAAATTCAAAATATAAAAAAATACCATTATGGCTACATTGCAAGCCAAAATAGGTTGGAAAAGGATGTCAAAGGGAGAAAATAAAAATTATCGTTTCGTTCCGTTCCAACCCGACGCGTAATACAAAATTCCAAAAAAATACCAAAAAAATTCAAAATATTAAAAAATACCTTTATGGCTACATTCCAAGCCAAAATAGGTTGGAAAAGGATGTGAAAGAGAGAAAATAAAAATTATCGTTCCGTTCCGTTCCTACCCGACGCGTAATAGAAAAAAACAAAAAAATAGCAAAAAAATTCAAAATATAAAAAAATACCATTATGGCTACATTTCAAGCCAAAATAGGTTGGCAAAGGATGTGAAAGGGAGAAAATAAAAATTATCGTTTCGTTCCATTCCAACCCGACGCGTAATTCAAAATTCCAAAAAACTTCAAAATATTAAAAAATACCTTTATGGCTACATTTCAAGCCAAAATAGGTTGGAAAAGGCTGTGAAAGAGGGAAAATAGTCATTATCGTTCCGTTCCGTTCCTACCCGACGCGTAATAGAAAATTCCAAAAAAATAGCAAAAAAATTAAAAAAAATTAAAAATACCATTATGGCTTCATTTCAAGCCAAAATAGGTTGGAAAAGACGAAGAAATAGTGAAAATAAAAATTATCGTTCCGTTTCGCTCCTTTCTGACGCGTAATAGAAAATTTCAAAAAAATAGCAAAAAAATTCAAAATATATCGTTATGGCTACATTTTAAGCCAAAATAGGTTGGAAAAGACTAAGAAAGAGTGAAAAGAAAAATTATCGTTCCTTCTCGTTCCTTCCCGACAAGTAATAGAAAAAAACAAAAAAATAGCAAAAAAATTCAAAATATAAAAAAATACCATTATGGCTACATTTCAAGCCAAAATAGGTTGGAAAAGGATGTGAAAGGGAGAAAATAAAAATTATCGTTTCGTTCCGTTCCAACCCGACGCGTAATACAAAATACCAAAAAAATTAAAAATATTAAAAAATACCTTTATGGCTACATTCCAAGCCAAAATAGGTTGGAAAAGGATGTGAAAGAGAGAAAATAAAAATTATCGTTCCGTTCCGTTCCTACCGGACGCGTAATAGAACATTCCAATAAAATAACAAAAAAATTCAAAAAATTAAAAAATACCATTACGGCTACATTTTAAGCCAAAATAGGTAGGAAAAGACTAAGAAAGAGTGAAAGTAAAAATTATCGTTCCTTTTAGTTCATTCCCGACGCGTAATAGAAAATTTCAAAAAAATTCAAAATATAAAAAAATACCATTATGGCTATATTTCAATCCAAAATAAAATGATGTGAATGAGAGAAAATAAAAATTATCGTTCCGTTCCGTTCCAGCCCGACGCGTAATACAAAATTCCAAAAAAATAGAAAAAAAATTCAAAATATTGAAAAATACCTTTATCGCTGCATTTCAAGCCAAAATAGGTTGGAAATGGATGTGAAAGAGAGAAATAAAAATGATCGTTCTGTTCCTTTCCTACCCGACACGTAATAGAAAATTCCAATAAAATAGAAAAAAAATTCAAAAAATTAAAAAATACCATTATGGCTACATTTCAAGCCAAAATAGGTTGGAAAAGGATGTGAAAGGGAGAAAATAAAAATTATCGTTTCGTTCCGTTCCAACCCGACGCATAATACAAAGTTCCAAAAAAATACCACAAAAATTCAAAGTATTAAAAAATACCATTATGGCTACATTTCAAGCCAAAATAGGTTGGAAAAGGCTGTGAAAGAGAGAAAATAGTCATTATCATTCCGTTCCGTTCCAACCCGACGCGTAATAGAAAATTCCAATAAAATACCAAAAAAATTCAAAATATTAAAAAATACCTTTATGGCTACATTCCAAGCCAAAATAGGTTGGAAAAGGATGTGAAAGCGAGAAATAAAAATTATCGTTCCGATCCGTTCCTACCCGACGCGTAATAGAAAATTCCAATAAAATAACAAAAAAATCCAAAAAATTAAAAAATACCATTACGGCTACATTTCAAGCCAAAATAAAATGATGTGAAAGAGAGAAAATAAAAATTATCGTTCCGTTCCGTTCCAACTTGACGCGTAAACAAAATTCCAAAAAAATAGCAAAAAAACTCAAAATATTGAAAAATACTTTTATGGCTACATTTCAAGCCAAAATAGATTAGAAAAGGATGTGAAAGGGAGAAAATAAAAATTATCGTTACGTTCCGTTCCTACCCGATCCGTAATGGAAAATTCAAAAAAAAATAAATAATGTTCAAAAAATTAAAAAATACCATTACATATTCATTTCAAGCCAAAATAGGTTTGAAAAGGCCGAGAAAGGGAGAAAATAAAAATTATCGTTTCATTTCGCTCCTATCCGAAGCATAATAAAATATTTCCTTAAAATAGTAAAAAAATTCAAAAAAAAAAAAAAAAAAAAAAAAACACTACTAAGGGTTCATTTCTGGCCAAAATAGGTCGGAAAAGGTTGAGAAATATAAAAAATAGAAATTGTCGTTTCGTTTCATTCCTACCAGACGCGTAGTAGAAAATTCCATAAAAATTTTAAAAATTAGAAAATACCATTATGGACTCATTTCAAGCCAAAATTGGTTGGAGAAGGATGAGAAAGAGAGAAAATAAAAATTATTGTTCCGTTACGTTCCCATCCGATGCGTAACAGAAAATTCCAAAAAAAATAGCAAAATAATTCAAAAAATTGAAAAATGCCATTATGGATTTATTTTAAGCCAAAATAGATTAGGGACGGATGAGAAATCAAAATTATCGCTCCGTTTCGTTCCATTCCTTCCCGACGCGTAATAGAAAATTCAAAAAAAATAACAAAAAAATTTAAAAAATAAAAAAAATACCATTATTGATTCATTTCAAGCCATAATAGGTTTGAAAATGATGAGAATGAGAGAAAATAAAAATTATCGTTCCGTTTCGTTCCTACCCGACGCGCAATAGAAAATTCCAAAAAAATAGCAAAAAAATTCAAAAAATTAAAAAATACCCATTATGGCTCCATTTTAAGCCAAAATAGGTTGGAAAAGACTAAGAAAGAGTGAAAATAAAAATTATCGTTCCGTTTCGTTCTTTCGCAACGCGTAATAGAAAATTTCAAAAAAATAGCAAACAAATTCAAAATATAACAAAATACCATTATGGCTAAATTTCAAGCCAACATAAAGTGATGTGAAAGAGAGAAAATAAAAATTATCGTTCCGTTCCGTTCCAACCCGACACGTAATAGAAAATTCCAAACAAATAGCAAAAAAATTAAAAAAATTAAAAAATACCATTATAGCTTCATTTCAAGCCAAAATAGGTTGGAAAAGACTAAGAAAGAGTGAAAATTAAAATTATCGTTCCGTTTCGTTCCTTCCTGACGCGTAATAGAAAATTTCAAAAAAATAGCAAAAAAATTCAAAATATAAAAAAAATACCATTATGGCTACATTGCAAGGCAAAATTGGTTGGAAAAGGATGTCAAAGAGAGAAAATAAAAATTATCGTTCCGTTCCGTTCCTACCCAATGCGTAATACAAAATTCCAAAAAAATACCAAAAAAATTCAAAATATTAAAAAATACCTTTATGGCTTCATTTCAATCCAAAATAGGTTGGAAAAGGTTGACGAAGAGAGAAAATAAAAATTATCGTTCCGCTTCGTTCCTACCCTAAGCGTAATAGAAAATTCAAAAAAAATTAAAAAATACCATTATGAATTCATTTCAAGCCAAAATAGGTTGGAAAAGGATGAGAAAGAGAGAAAATAAAAATTATCGTTTCTTTCCGTTCCAACCCGACGCGTAAAACAAAATTCCAAAAAATACCAAAAAAATTCAAAATATTAAAAAATACCTTTATGGCTACATTCCAAGCCAAAATAGGTTGGAAAAGGATGTGAAAGAGAGAAAATAAAAATTATCGTTCCGTTCCGTTCCTACCTGTCGCGTAATACAAAATTCCAAAAAAATAGCAGAAAAATTCAAAAAATTAAAACGTACCATTGTGGCTTCATTTCAAGCCAAATAGGTCGGAAAAGGCTGACGAAGAGAGAAAATAAAAATTATCGTTCCGCTTCGTTCCTACTCGAAGCGCAATAGAAAATTGAAAAAAAATTGAAAAAATTAAAAAATACCATTGTGAATTCATTTCAAGCCAAAATAGGTTGGAAAGGGATGAGAAAGAGAGAAATAAAAATGATCGTTCCGTTCCTTTCCTATCCGACACGTAATAGAAAATTCAAATAAAATAGCAAAAAAATTCTAAAAATTTTAAAAAACCATTTTGGCTTTATTACAAGCCAAAATAGGTTGGAAAAGGCCGAGAAAGAGAGAAAATAAAAATTATCGTTTCGTTTCGCTCCTCTCCGAAGCATAATAGAATATTCCCTTAAAATAGCAAAAAAATTCAAAAAATTAAAACAAAATACTACTAAGGGTTCATTTCAGGCCAAAATAGGTCGGAAAAGGACGAGAAATATAGAAAATAAAAATTATCGTTTCGTTCCGTTCCTACCAGACACGTAGTAGAAAATTCCAAAAAAATTGAAAAAACTAAAAAATACCATTATGGATTCATTTCAAGCTAAAATTGGTTGGAGAATGATGAGAAAGAGGGAAAATAAAAATTATAGTTCTGTTACGTTCCTATCCAACGCGTAACAGAAAATTTCAAAAAAATAGCAAAAAAATTCAAAATATAAAAAAATATCATTATAGCTACATTTATAGCCAAAATAGGTTGGAAAAGGATGAGAAAGAGAGAAAATAAAAATTATCGTTCCGTTTCGTTCCTACCCGACGTGTATTAGAAAATTCTAAAAAAATAGCAAAAAAATTTGAAAAACTAAAAAATACCATTATGGCTTCATTTTAAGCCAAAATAGGTTGGAAAAGACTAAGAAAGAGTGAAAATAAAAAATATCGTTCCGTTTCGGTCCTTCCCGACGCGTAATAAAAAATAGCAAAAAAATTCAAAATATTAAAAAATACCATTATGACTACATTTCAAGGCAAAATATAATGATGTGAAAGAGAGAAAATAAAAATTATCGTTCCGTTCCGTTCTGTTCCAACCCGACGCTTAATACAAAATTCCAAAAAAATAGCAAAAAAATTCAAAATATTGAAAAATACCTTTATGGCTACATGTCAAGCCAAAATAGGTTGGAAAAGGATGAGAAAGATAGAAATAAAAATGATCGTTCCGTTCCTTTCCTACCCGACACGTAATAGAAAATTCCAATAAAATAGCAAAAAAATTCAAAAAATTTTAAAATACCATTGTGGCTTTATTACAGGCCAAAATAGTTTGGGAAAGGCTGAGAAAGAGCGAAAATAAAAATTATCGTTTCGTTTCGCTCCTATCGGAAGCATAATAGAATATTCCCTTAAAATAGCAAAAAAATTCAAAAAATCAAAACAAAATACTACTAAGGGTTTATTTCAAGCCAAAATAGGTCGGAAAAGGATGAGAAACATAGAAAATAAAAATTATCGTTTCGTTCCGTTCATACTCTGCGTAGTAGAAAATTCAAAAAAAAATTTAAAAAACTAAAAAATACCATTATGGATTCATTTCAAGCTAAAATTGGTTGGAGAAGGATGAGAAACAGAGAAAATAAAATTATAGTTCCGTTACGTTCCTCTCCGACGCGTAACAGAAAATTTCAAAAAAGTAGCAAAAAAATTCAAAATATAAAAAAATATCAATATAGCTACATTTCTAGCCAAAATATGGTGGAAAAGGATGAGAAAGAGAGAAAATAAAAATTATCGTTCCGTTTCGTTCCTACCCGACGCGTAATAGAAAATTCCAAAAAAATAGCAAAAAAATTCAAAAAATTAAAAAATACCCATTATGGCTACATTTTAAGCCAAAATAGGTTGGAAAAGACTAAGAAATAGTGAAAATAAAAATTATCGTTCCCTTTCGTTCTTTAGCGACGCGTAATAGAAAATATCAAAAAAATAGCAAAAAAATTCAAAATATAAAAAAATACCATTATGGCTACATTGCAAGCCAAAATAGGTTGGAAAAGGATGTCAAAGGGAGAAAATAAAAATTATCATTTCGTTCCGTTCCAACCCGACGCGTAATACAAAATTCCAAAAAAATACCAAAAAAATTCAAAATATTAAAAAATACCTTTATGGCTACATTCCAAGCCAAAATACGTTGGAAAAGGATGTGAAAGAGAGAAAATAAAAATTATCGTTCCGTTCCTTTCCTACCCGACACGTAATAGAAAATTCCAAAAAAATAGCAAAAAAATTCAAAAAATTAAAAAAATACCATTATGGCTTCATTTTAAGCCAAAATAAAATGATGTGAAAGAGAGAAAATAAAAATTGTCGTTCAGTTCCGTTCCAACCCGACACGTAATACAAAATTCCAAAAAATTAGCAAAAAAATTCAAAATATTGAAAAATACTTTTATGGCTACATTTCAAACCAAAATAGGTTGGAAAATGATGTGAAAGAGAGAAATAAAAATGATCGTTCCGTTCCTTTCCTACCCGACACGTAATAGAAAATTCCAATAAAATTGCAAAAAAATTCAAAAAATTAAAAAATACCATTATGGCTACATTTTAAGCCAAAATAGGTTGAAAAAGACTGAGAAATAGTGAAAATGAAAATTATCGTTCCGTTTTGTTCCTACCCGACGCGTAATAGAAAATTTCAAAAAAAATAGCAAAAAAATTAAAAATATAAAAATATACCATTATAGCTACATTTCAAGCCAAAATAGGTTGGAAAAAGGATGTGAAAGAGATAAAATAAAAATTATCGTTCTGTTACGTTCCGTTCCAACCCGACGCCTAACAGAAAATTCCAAAAATATAGCAACAAAATTAAAAAATACCATTATGGATTCATTTTAAGCCAAAAATAGTTTAGGGACGGATGAGAAAATAAAAATTATCGCTCCGTTTCGCTCCATTCCTTCGCGACACGTAATAGAAAATTAAAAAAAAAAATAACAAAAAATTTCAAAAACTAAAAATTACCATTATGGATTCATTTCAAGCTAAAATTGGTTGGAGAAGGATGAGAAACAGAGAAAATAAAATTATAGTTCCGTTACGTTCCTATCCGACGCGTAATAGAAAATTTCAAAAAAATAGCAAAAAAATTCAAAATATAAAAAAATACCTTTATGGCTACATTTCAAGCCAAAATAAGTTTGAAAAGGATGTGAAAGAGAGAAAATAAAAATGATCGTTCCGTTCCGTTCCAACCCGACGCGTAATACAAAATTTCAAAAAAATAGCTAAAAAATTCAAAATATTAAAAAATACATTTATGGCTACATTGCAAGCCAAAATAGGTTGGAAAAGGATGAGAAAGAGAGAAAATAAAAATTATCGTTCCGTTTCGTTCCTACCCGACGCGTAATAGAAAATTCCAAAAAAATAGCAAAAAATTTCAAAAAATTAAAAAATACCCATTATGGCTACATTTTAAGCCAAAATAGGTTGGAAAAGACTAAGAAATAGTGAAAATAAAAATTATCATTCCGTTTCGTTCTTTAGCGACGCGTAATAGAAAATTTCAAAAAAATAGCAAAAAAATTCAAAATATAAAAAAATACCATTATGGCTACATTTCAAGCCAAAATAAAGTGATATGAAAGAGAGAAAATAAAAATTATCGCTCCGTTTCGTTTCATTCCTTCTCGACGCGTAATAGAAAATTTAAAAAAAAAAAAAATTCAAAAAATTAGAAAATACCATTATGGATTCATTTCAAGCCATAATAGGTTGGAAAATGATGAGAATGAGAAAAAATAAAAATTATCGTTCCGTTTCGTTCCTACACGACGCGTAATAGAAACTTCCAAAAACAATAACAAAAAAATTTTAAAAATTAAAAAATACTCATTATTGCTACATTTTAAGCCAAAATAGGTTGGAAAAGACTAAGAAAGAGTGAAAATAAAAATTATCGTTCCGTTTCGTTCCTTCCCGACGCATAATACAAAATTTCAAAAAAATAGCTAAAAAATTCAAAATATTAAAAAATACCTTTATGGCTACATTTCAAGCCAAAATAGGTTGGAAAAGGATGTGAAAGAGAGAAAATAAAAATTATCGTTCCGTTCCGTTCCTACCCGACGCGTAATATAAAATTCCAAAAAAATAGCAAAAAAATTTAAAAAATTAAAAAATACCATTGTGCCTTCATTTTAAGCCAAAATACGTTTGAAAAGGCTGAGGAAGAGAGAAAATAAAAATTATCGTTCCGCTTCGTTCCTACCCGAAGAGAAATAGAAAATTGAAAAAAAATTAAAAAAATTAAAAAAATACCATTATGAATTCATTTCAAGCCAAAATAGGTTGGAAAAGGATGAGAAAGAGAGAAATAAAAATTATCGTTCCGTTCCTTTCCTACCCGACACGTAATAGAAAATTCCAATAAAATAGCTAAAAAATTCAAAAAATTTTAAAATACCGTTGTGGCTTTATTACAAGCTAAAATAGGTTGGAAAAGGCCGAGAAAGAGAGAAAATAAAAATTATCGTTCCGTTTCGTTCCTACCCGACGCGTATTAGAAAATTCCAAAAAAATAGCAACAAAATTCAAAAAATTAAAAAATACCATTATGGCTTCATTTTAAGCCAAAATAAAATGATGTGAAAGAGAGAAAATAAAAATTGTCGTTCCGTTCCGTTCCAACCCGAAACGTAATACAAAATTCCAAAAAAATAGCAAAAAAATTCAAAATATTGAAAAATACTTTTATGGCTACATTTCAAACCAAAATAGGTTGGAAAATGATGTGAAAGAGAGAAATAAAAATGAACGTTCCGTTCCTTTCCTACCCGACAAGTAATAGAAAATTCCAATAAAATTGCAAAAAAATTCAAAAAATTAAAAAATACCATTATGGCTACATTTTAAGCCAAAATAGGTTGGAAAAGACTAAGAAATAGTGAAAATGAAAATTATCGTTCCGTTTTGTTCCTACCCGACGCGTAATAGAAAATTTCAAAAAAATAGCAAAAAAATTAAAAATATAAAAAAATACCATTATAGCTACATTTCAAGCCAAAATAGGTTGGAAAAAGGATGTGAAAGAGATAAAATAAAAATTATCGTTCTGTTACGTTCCGTTCCAACCCGACGCCTAACAGAAAATTCCAAAAAAATAGCAAAAAAATTAAAAAAACTATAAAATACCATTATGGATTCATTTTAAGCCAAAAATAGTTTAGGGACGGATGAGAAAATAAAAATTATCGCTCCGTTTTGCTCCATTCCTTCGCGACACGTAATAGAAAATTCAAAACAAATAACAAAAAAATACAAAAATTAAAAAATACCATTATGGATTCATTTAAAGCCATAATAGGGTGGAAAAGGCTAAGAAAGAGAGAAAATAAAAATTATCCTTCCGTTTCGTTCCTACACGACGCGTAATAGAAAATTCCAACAAAATAGCAAAATAATTCAAAAAATTAAAAAATACCATTATGGCTTCATTTCAAGCCAAAATAGGTTGGAAAAGACTAAAAAAGAGTGAAAATAAAAATTATCGTTCTGTTTCGTTCCTTCCCGATGCGCTATAGAAAATTTCAAAAAAATAGCAAAAAAATTCAAAATATAAAAAAATACCATTATGGCTACATTGCAAGCCAAAATAGGTTGGAAAAGGATGTGAAAGAGAGAAAATAAAAATTAACGTTTCGTTTTGCTCATATCCAAAGCATAATAGAATATTCCCTTAAAATAGCAAAAAAATTCAAAAAATTAAAACAAAATACTACTAAGGGTTCATTTCAGGCCAAAATAGGTCGGAAAAGGATGAGAAACGTAGAAAATAAAAATTATCGTTTCGTTCCGTTCCTACTCTGCATAGTAGAAAATTCCAAAAAAAATTTAAAAAACTAAAAAATACCATTTTGGATTCATTTCAAGCTAAAATTGGTTGGAGAAGGATGAGAAACAAAGAAAATAAAAATTATAGTTCCGTTACGTTCCTATCCGACGTGTAACAGAAAATTTCACAAAAATAGCAAAAAAATTCAAAATATAAAAATATCAATATAGCTACATTTCTAGCCAAAATATGGTGGGAAAGGATGAGAAAGAGAGAAAATAAAAATTATCGTTCCGTTTCGTTCTTACCCGACGCGTAATAGAAAATTCCAAAAAAATAGCAAAAAAATTCAAAAAATTAGAAAATACCCATATGGCTACATTTTAAGCCAAAATAGGTTGGAAAAGACTAAGAAAGAGTGAAAATAAAAATTATCGTTCCGTTTCGTTCTTTCGCGACGCGTAATAAAAAATTTCAAAAAAATAGCAAAAAAATTCAAAATATAAAAAAATACCATTATGGCTACATTTCAAGCCAACATAAAGTGATGTGAAAGAGAGAGAATAAAAATTATCGTTCCGTTCCGTTCCAACCCGACGCGTAATACAAAATTCAAAAAAATAGCAAAAAAATTCAAAATATTGAAAAATACCTTTATGGCTACATTTCAAGCCAAAATAGGTTGGAAAAGGATGTGAAAGAGAAAAATAAAAATGATCGTTCCGTTCCTTTCCTACCCGACACGTAATAGAAAATTCCAATAAAATAGCAAAAAAATTCAAAAAATTAAAAAATACCATTATGGCTACATTTTAAGCCAAAATAGGTTGGAAAAGACTAAGAAATAGTGAAAATAAAAATTATCGTTCTGTTTCGTTCCTACCCGACGCGTAATAGAAAATTTCAAAAAAATAGCAAAAAAATTAAAAATATAAAAAAATACCATTATAGCTACATTTCAAGCCAAAAATAGGTTGGAAAGGGAAGTGAAAGAGATAAAATAAAAATTATCGTTCCGTTCCAACCCAACGCGTAACAGAAAATTCCAAAAAAAATAGCAAAAAAATTCAAAAAATTAGAAAATACCATTATGGATTCATTTTAAGGCAAAATAGTTTAGGGACGGATGAGAAAATAAAAATTATTGCTCCGTTTCGCTCCATTCCTTCCCGACACGTAATAGAAAATTAAAAAAAAATTAACAAAAAAATGCAAAAGTTAAAAAATACCATTATGGATTCATTTGAAGCCATAATAGGGTGGAAAAGGATGAGAAAGAGAGAAAATAAAAATTATCCTTCCGTTTCGTTCCTACACGACGCGTAATAGAAAATTCCAACAAAATAGCAAAATAATTCAAAAAATTAAAAAATACCATTATGGCTACATTTTAAGCCAAAATAGGTTGGAAAAGACTAAGAAAGAGTGAAAATAAAAATTATCGTTCCGTTTCGTTCTTTCGCGACACGTAATAGAAAATTTCAAAAAAATATCAAAAAAATTCAAAATATAAAAAAATACCATTATGGCTACATTTCAAGCCAAAATAAAGTGATGTGAAAGAGAGAGAATAAAAATTATCGTTCCGTTCCGTTCCAACCCGACGCGTAATACAAAATTCCAAAAAAATAGCAAAAAAATTCAAAATATTGAAAAATACCTTTATGGCTACATTTCAAGCCAAAATAGGTTGGAAAAGGATGTGAAAGAGAAAAATAAAAATGATCGTTTCGTTCCTTTCCTACCCGACATGTAATAGAAAATTCCAATAAAATAGCAAAAAAATTAAAAAATACCATTATGGCTACATTTTAAGCCAAATAGGTTGGAAAAGACTAAGAAATAGTGAAAATAAAAATTATCGTTCTGTTTCGTTCCTACCCGATGCGTAATAGAAAATTTCAAAAAAAATAGCAAAAAAATTAAAATATAAAAAAATACCATTATAACTACATTTCAAGCCAAAATAGGTTGGAAAATGATGTTAAAGAGATAAAATAAAAATTATCGTTCCGTTCCAACCCAACGCGTAACAGAAAATTTCAAAAAAATAGCAAAAAAATTCAAAAAATTAGAAAATACCATTATGGATTCATTTTATGGCAGAATAGTTTAGGGACGGATGAGAAAATAAAAATTATTGCTCCGTTTCGATCCATTCCTTCCCGACACATAATAGAAAATTAAAAAAAAAATAACAAAAAAATACAAAAATTAAAAAATACCATTATGCATTCATTTGAAGCCATAATAGGGTGGAAAAGGATGAGAAAGAGAGAAAATAAAAATTATCCTTCCGTTTCGTTCCTAAACGACGCGTAATAGAAAATTTCAAAAAAATAGCAAAACAATTCAAAAAATTAAAAAATACCATTATGGCTACATTGCAAGCCAAAATAGGTTGGAAAAGGATGTGAAAGAGAGAAAATAAAAATTATCGTTCCGTTCCGTTCCAACCCGACGCGTAATACAAAATTCCAAAAAATTAGCAAAAAAATTCAAAATATTAAAAAATACCTTTATGGCTACATTTCAAGCCAAAATAGGTTGGAAAAGGATGTGAAAGAGAGAAAATAAAAATTATCGTTCCGCTTCGTTCCTACCCGAAGAGTAATAGAAAATTGAACAAAATTAAAAAAATTAAAAAATACCATTATGAATTCATTTCAAGCCAAAACAGGTTGGAAAAGGATGAGAAAGAGAGAAATAAAAATGATCGTTTCGATCCTTTCCTACCCGACACGTAATAAAAAATTCTAATAAAATAACAAAAAACTTCAAAATACCATTATGGATTCATTTCAAGCTAAAATTGGTTGGAGAAGAATGAGAAAGAGAGAAAATAAAAATTATAGTTCCGTAACGTTCCTATCCGACGCGTAACAGAAAATTTCAAAAAAATAGCAAAAAAATTCAAAATATAAAAAACTATCATTATAGCTACATTTCTAGCCAAAATATGGTGGAGAAGGATGAGAAAGAGAGAAAATAAAAATTATAGTTCCGTTACATTCCTACTCGACGCGTAATAGAAAATTCCAAAAAAATAGCAAAATAATTAAAAAAATTAAAAAACACCATTTTGGCTTCATTTTAATCCAAAATAGGTTGGAAAAGACTAAGAAATAGTGAAAATAAAAATTATCGTTCCGTTTCGTTCCTTCCCGACGCGTAATAGAAAATTTCAAAAAAATAGCAAAAAAATTCGAAATATAAGAAAATACCATTATGGCTACATTTCATGCCAAAATAAAATGATGTGAAAGAGAGAAAATAAAAATTATCGTTCCGTTACGTTCCTATCCGATGCATAACAGAAAATTCCAAAAAAAATAGCAAAATAATTCAAAAAATTAAAAAATACCATTATGGCTTCATTTCAAGTCAAAATAGGTTGGAAAAGACCGAGAAAAAGAGAAAATAAAAATTATCGGTCCGTTTTATCCCTACCCGATGCGTAATAGAAAATTCCAAAAAAATAGCAAAAAAATTCAAAAAATTAAAAAATACCATTATGGCTCCATTTCAAGCCAAAATAGGCTAAAAAAACGATGAGAAAGAGTGAAAATAAAAATTACTGCTCATTTCCGTTCCCGACGCGTAATAGAAAATTAAAAAAAATAACAAAAATATTCGAAAAATTAAAAAATACCATTACGAATTCATTTCAAGCCATAATAGGGTGGAAAAGGATGAGAAAGAAAGAAAATAAAAATTATCGTTCCGTTTCGTTCCTACCCGACGCGTAATAGAGAATTCAAAAAAAATAGCAAAAAAATTAAAAAAATACCGTTATGGCTTCATTTCAAGCCAAAATAGGTTGGAAAAGTCTGAGAAAGAGAGAAAATAAAAATTATCGTTTCGTTTCGTTTCTACCCGACGCGTAATAGAAAATTTCAAAAAAATAGCAAAAAAATTCAAAACATAAAAAAACACCATTATGGCTACATTTCAAGCCAAAATAGGTTGGAAAAGAATGTCAAAGAAAGAAAATAAAAATTATCGTTCCATTCCGTTCCAACCCGTCCCGTAATAAAAAATTCTAAAAAAATGGCAAAAAAATTAAAAAATACCATTATGGCTTCATTTCAAGCCAAAATAGGTTGGAAATGTTTGAGAAAAAGAGAAAATAAAAATTATCGTTCCGTTTCGTTCCTACCCGACGCGTAATAGAAAATTTCAAAAAAATAGCAAAAAAATGCAAAATACAAAAAAACACCTTTATGGCTACATTTTAAGCCAAAGTAGGTTGGAAAAGGACGTGAAAGAGAGAAAATAAAAATTATCGTTCCGTTCCGTTCCAACCCGACACGTAATAGAAAATTCCAAAAAAATTCAAAAACACCATTATGGATTCTTTTTAAGCCAAAATAGGTTGGGGACGGATGAGAAAGCGAGAAAATAAAAATTATCGTTCCGTTTCGTTCCATTCCTACCCGACGCGTAATAGAAAATTCCAAAAAAATAGCAAAAAAATTCAAAAATACCATTATGGATTCGTTTGAAGCCAAAATGGGTAGGAGAACGATGTGAAAGACCGAAAATAAAAATTATCATTCCGTTCTGTTCCTACCCGATGCGTAATAGAAAAATCCAAAACAATAGCAAAAAAATTAAAAAAATACCGTTATGGATTCATTTTAAGCCAAAATAGGTTGGGGACGGATGAAAAAGCGAGAAAATAAGAATTATCGTTCCATTTCGTTCAATTCCTACCCGACACGTAACCGACGATTCTAAAAAAATAGCAAAAAAATTCACGAAATTCAAAAATACAATTATGGATTCATTTGAAGCCAAAATTGGTTGGAAAAGGATGTGAAAGAGAGAAAATAAAAATTATCGTTCCGTTTCGTTCCTACCCGATGCGTAATAGAAAATTCCAAAAAAGTAGCAAAAAAATTCAAAAAATTGAAAAATACCATTCTGGCTTCATTTCAAGCCAAAATAGGCTGGAGAAGGCTGCGAAAGAGAGAAAATAAAAATTATCCTTCCGTTCCGTTCTTACCCGACGCGTGATAGAAAATTCCAAAAAACTAGCAAAAAAATTCAAAAATACCATTATGGATTCATTTGAAGCCAAAATAGGTTCGAAAAGGATGGGAAAGAGAGAAAATAAGAATTATCGTTCCGTTTCGTTCCGTTCCTACCAGACTCGTAATAGAAAATTCCAAAAAAATAGCAAAAAAATTCAAAAAATTAAAAAATACCATTACGGTTCCATTTCAAGCCAAAATAGGCTGAAAAAACGATGAGAAAGAGTGAAAATAAAAATTACTGTTCCGTTCCGTTCCCGACGCGTAATAGAAAATTAAAAAAAAATAACAAAAATATTTAAAAAATTAAAAAATACCATTACAGGTTCATTTCAAGCCATAATAGGGTGGAAAAGAATGAGAAATAGAGAAAATAAAAATTATTGTTCCGTTTAGTTCCCGACGTGTAATAGAGAATTCCAAAAAAATAGCAAAAAAATTAAAAACATTAAAAAATACCGTTATGGCTTCATTTCAAGCAAAATAGGTTGGAAAAGTCTGAGAAAGAGAGAAAATAAAAATTATCGTTTCGTTTCATTTCTACCCGACGCGTAATAGAAATTTTCAAAAAAATAGCAAAAAAATTTAAAATATAAAAAAAATACCTTTATGGCTACATTTCAAGCCAAAATATGTTGGAAAAGATATAGAGAAAATAAAAATTATCGTTCCGTTTCGTTCCTACCCGATGCGAAATAGAAAATTTCAAAAAAATAGCAAAAAAATTAAAAATATAAAAAAATACCATTATAGCTACATTTCAAGCCAAAATAGGTTGGAAAAGGTTGTGAAAGAGAGAAAATAAAAATTGTTGTTCTGTTTCATTTCTACCCAACGCGTAATAGAAAATTTCAAAAAAATAGCAAAAAAATTCAAAATATAAAAAAAATACCTTTATGGCTACATTTCAAGCCAAAATAGGTTGGAAAAGTCTGAGAAATAGAGAAAATAAAAATTATCGTTTCGTTTCGTTCCTACCCGACGCGTAATAGAAAATTTTAAAAAAATAGAAAAAAAATTAAAAATATAAAAAAATACCATTATAGCTACATTTCAAGCCAAAATAGGTTGGAAAAGGCTGACAAAGAGAGAAAATAAAAATTACTGTTCCGTTTCGTTCTTGCCCGATGCGTAATAGAAAATTCCAAAAAAATTAAAAAAATTAAAAAATACCACTATGAATTCAGTTCAAGCCAAAATAGGTTGGAAAAGGATGAGAAAGAGAGAAATAAAAATTATCATTCCGTTCCGTTCCTGCCCAATGCATAATGGAAAATTCCAAAAAAATAGCAAAGAAATTATGAATATTAAAAAAATACCATTATGGCTTCATTTCAATCCAAAATAGGTTGGAAAAGGGTGAGAAAGAGAGAAAATAAAAATTATCGTTCCGTTTCGTTCCTACCGATGCGTAATAAAAAATTCCAAAAAATTAAAAAATACCAATATGAATTCTTTTCTAGCCAAAATAGGTTGGAAAAGGATGTGAAAGAGAGAAATAAATATTATCATTCCGTTCCTTTCCTACCCGACGCGTAATAGAAAATTCAAAAAAATACAAAAAAATTCAAAAATACCATTGCGGCTTAATTACAAGCCAAAATAGGTTGTAAAAAGCCGAGAAAGATAGAAAATAAAAATTATCGTTCCGTTTCGTTTCTACCCGAAGCGTAATAGAAAAAACCATAAAAATAGTAAAAATTTCAAAAAAATTAAAACATACCATTATGGCTTCATTTCAAGCCAAAATTGGTTGGAAAATGATGAGAAAGATAGAAAATAAAAATTATCATTCCGTTTCATTCCTACCAGACTCGTAGTAGAAAATTCCAAAAAAAATTAAAAAATTAAAAAATGCCATTACGGATTCATTTCAAGCCAAAATTGGTTGGAGAAGGATGAGAAAGAGAGAATAAAAATTATAGTTCCGTTCCGTTCCGTTCCTATCTGACGCGTCACAGAAAATTCCAAAAAAAATAGCAAAAAAATACAAAAAATTAAAAAACATCATTTTGGCCTCATTTCAAGCCAAAATAGGTTGGAAAAGGCTGACAAAGAGAGAAAATAAAAATTACTGTTCCGTTTCGTTCCTGCCCGATGCGTTATAGAAAATTCCAAAAAAATTCAAAAAATTAAAAAATACCACTACGAATTCAGTTCAAGCGAAAATAGGTTGGAAAAGGATGAGAAAGAGAGAAATAAAAATTATCGTTCCAATCCGTTCCTACCCGATGCATAATGGAAAATTCCAAAAAAATAGCAAAGAAATTAAAAAAATTAAAAAAATACCATTATGGCTTCATTTCAAGCCAAAATTGGTTGCAAAATGATGAGAAAGATAGAAAATAAAAATTATCGTTCCGTTTCATTCCTACCAGACTCGTAGTAGAAAATTCCAAAAAAAATTAAAAAATTAAAAAATACCATTACGGATTCATTTCAAGCCAAAATTGGTTGGAGAAGGATGAGAAAGAGAGAAGATAAAAATTATAGTTCCGTTCCGTCCGGTTCCGTTCCTATCCGATGCGTCACAGAAAATTCCAAAAAAAATAGCAAAAAAATTCAAAAAATTAAAAAATATCATTTTGGCCTCATTTCAAGCCAAAATAGGTCGGAAAAGGCTGACAAAGAGAGAAAATAAAAATTACTGTTCCGTTTCGTTCCTGCCCGATGCGTAATAGAAAATTCAAAAAAAATATCAAAAAAATTCAAAAAACTTAAAAATACCATTATGAATTCATTTCAAGCCATAATAGGTTGGAAAAAGGCAGAGAAAGAGAGAAATAAAAATTATCGTTCCGTTCCGTTCCTATCCGATGCGTGATAGAAAATTCCAAAAAAATAGCAAAAAAATTCAAAAAATTAAAAGATACCATCATTTCAAGCTTTTTGGTTGGAAAAGTCCGGGAAAGAGCGAAAATAAAAATTATCGTTCCGTTCCGTTCCAACCCGATGCATAATGGAAAATTCCAAAAAAATAGCAAAGAAATTAAAAATATTAAAAAAATACCATTATGGCTTCATTTCAATCCAAAATAGGTTGGAAAATGGTGAGAAAGAGAGAAAATAAAAATTATCGTTCCGTTTCGCTCCTACCCGATGCATAATTGAAAATTCTATAAAAATAACAAAAAAATTAAAAAATACCATTACGGATTCATTTCAAGCCAAAATAGGTTGGAAAATGATGAGAAAGAGAGAAAATAAAAATTATCGTTCCGATCCATTCCTACCAGGTGCATAATTGAAAATTCCAAAAAAATAGCAAGAAAATTAAAAATATTAAAAAAAACCATTATGGCATTATTTCAAGCCAAAATAGGTTGGAAAATGCTGAGAAAGAGAAAAAATAAAAATTATCGTTCCATTTCGTTCCTACCCGACGCATAATAGAAAATTCCAAAAAAATAGGAAAAAATTCAAAAAATTCAAAAATACCCATGTGGCTTCATTACAAGCCAAAATACGTTAAAGAAAGCTGATAAAGAGAGAAAATAAAAATTATTGTTCCGTTTCGTTCCTGCCCGATGCGTAATAAAAAATTCAAAAAAAATATCAAAAAAATTCAAAAAATTTAAAAATACCATTATGAATTCATTTCAAGCCATAATAGGTTGGAGAAAGGCGGAGAAAGAGAGAAATAAAAATTATCGTTCCGTTCCGTTCCTATCCGATGCGTGATAGAAAATTCCAAAAAAATAGCAAAAAAATACAAAAAATTAAAAGATACCATCATTTCAAGCTTTTTGGTTGGAAAAGTCCGGGAAAGAGCGAAAATAAAAATTATCGTTCCGTTCCGTTCCAACCCGACGCATAATGGAAAATTCCAAAAAAATAGCAAAGAAATTAAAAATATTAAAAAAATACCATTATGGCTTCATTTCAATCCAAAATAGGTTGGAAAAGGGTGAGAAAGAGAGAAAATAAAAATTATCGTTCCGTTTCGCTCCAACCCAATGCATAATTGAAAATTCCATAAAAATAACAAAAAAAAATTAAAAAATACCATTACGGATTCATTTCAAGCCAAAATATGTTGGAAAATGATGAGAAAGAGAGAAATTAAAAATTATCGTTCCAATCCGTTCCTACCCGGTGCATAATTGAAAATTCCAAAAAAATAGCAAGAAAATTAAAAATATTTAAAAAAACCCATTATGGCATCATTTCAAGCCAAAATAGGTTGGAAAATGCTGAGAAAGAGAGAAAATAAAAATTATCGTTCCGTTTTGTTTCTACCCGAAGCGTTATAGAAAATACCATAAAAATAGGAAAAAAATTCAAAATATTAAAAAAAACCATTATGGCTTCATTTCAATCCAAAATAGGTTGGAAAAGGGTGAGGAAGAGAGAAAATAAAAATTATCGTTCCGTTTTGTTCCTACCCGATGCGTAATAGAAAATTCCATAAAAATAACAACAACAAAAAAAATACAATTACGGATTCATTTCAAGCCAAAATAGGTTGGAAAATGATGAGAAAGAGAGAAAATAAAAATTATCGTTCCAATCTGTTCCTACTCGATGCACAATGGAAAATTCCAAAAAAATAGCAAACAAATTAAAAATATTAAAAACAAAACCAATATGGCGTCATTTCAAGCCAAAATAGGTTGGAAAATGCTGAGAAAGAAAGCAAATAAAAATTATTGTTCCGTTTCGTTCCTACCCGATGTGTAATATAAAATTCCAAAAAAATAACAAAAAAAATTAAAAAATACCATTGTGGCTTCATTTCAAGCCAAAATATGTTGGAAAAGGCTGTGAAACAGAGAAAATAAAAATTATCCTTCCGTTCCGTTCCTCCCCGACGCGTAATAGAAAATTCCAAAAAAATAACAAAAAAAAGTAAAAAATACCATTGTGGCTTCATTTCAAGCCAAAATATGTTGGAAAAGGCTGTGAAACAGAGAAGATAAAAATTATCCTTCCGTTCCGTTCCTACCAGATGCGTGATAGAAAATTCCAAAAAAATAGCAAAAAAATTCGAAAAATTAAAAGATACCATTATGGCTTCATTTCAAGCTTTTTCGTTGGAAAAGTCCAAGAAAGAGCGAAAATAAAAATTATCGTTCCGTTCCGTTTCTACCCGATGCAAATTGGAAAATTCCAAAAAAATAGCAAAGAAATTAAAAATATTAAAAAAATACCATTATGGCTTCATTTCAATCCAAAATAGGTTGGAAAAGGGTGAGAAAGAGAGAAAATAAAAATTATCATTCCGTTTCGTTCCTACCCGATGCGTAATAAAAAATTCCAAAAAAAATAACGAAAAAATTGAAAAAATTAAAAAATACCAATATGAATTCATTTCTAGCCAAAATAGGTTGGAAAGGGATGTGGAAGAGGGAAATAAATATTATCATTCCGATCCTTTCCTACCCGACGAGTAATAGAAAATTCCAAAAAAATAGAAAAAAATTCAAAAAATTAAAAAATACCATTGTGGCTTCATTACAAGCCAAAATAGGTTGGAGAAAGCCGAGAAAGAGAGAAAATAAAAATTATCGTTCCGTTTCGTTCGTACCCGAAGCGTAATAGAAAATAAAATAAAAATAGTAAAAAAATATCATTATGGCTTCATTTTAAGCCAAAATAGATTGGAAAATGATGAGAAAGATAGCAAATAAAAATTATCGTTTCATTTCGTTCCTACCAGACGCGTAGTAGAAAATTCCAAAAAAATTAAAAAATACCATTACCGATTTATTTCAAGCCAAAATTGGTTGGAGAAGGATGAGAAAGAGAGAAAATAAAAATTATAGTTTCATTTCGTTCCTATCTGATGCGTAATATAAAATTAAAAAAAAAAAGCAAAAAAATTAAAAAATACCATTACTGCCTCATTTCAAGCCAAAATAGGTTGGAAAAGGCTGAGAAAGAGAGACGATAAAAATTATTGTTCTATTTCGTTCCTGCCCGATGCATAATTGAAAATTCAAAAAAAAAATAACAAAAAAATTAGAAAAATTAAGGAATACCATTATGAATTCATTTCGAGCCATAATAGGGTGGAAAAAGATGAGAAAGAGAGAAATAAAAATTATCATTCCGTTCCGTTCCAACCCGATGCGTAATAGAAAATTCCAAAAAAATCGCAAAAAAATTCAAAAAATTAAAAAATACCATTGTGGCTTCATTTCAAGCCAAAATATGTTGGAAAAGGCTGCGAAAGAGAGAAAATAAAAATTATCCTTCTGTACCATTCTTGCCTGAGGCGTGATAGAAAATTCCAAAAAAATGGCAAAAAAATTCAAAAAATTCAAAAATACCATTGTGGCTTAATTTTAAGAAAAAATGGGTTTGAAAATGCTGGGAAAGAGAGAAAATAAAAATTATCATTTCGTTTCGTTCCTACCCGAAGCGTAATAGGAAATTCCATAAAAATAGTAAAAAAATTAAAAAAAAAACCATTATGGTTCATTTCAAGCCAAAATAGGTCGGAAAAGGATGAGAAATATAGAAAACAAAAATTATCGTTTTGCATCGTTCCTAACAAACGCGTAGTAGAAAATTCCAAAAAAATTTAAAAAATTTAAAAATACCATTGTGGATTCATTTCAAGCCAAAATTGGTTGGAGAAGGATGAGAAAGAGAGAAAATAAAAATTATAGTTCCGTTCCGTTCCTATCCGATGCGTCACAGAAAATTTCAAAAAAAATAGCAAAAAAATTAAAAAATACCACTGTGGCCACATTTCATGCCAAAATAGGTTGGAAAAGGCTGACAAAGGGAGAAAATAAAAATTACTGTTCCGTTTCGTTCCTGCCCGATGCGTAATAGAAAATTCCAAAAAAATTCAAAAAATTAAAAAATACCACTATGAATTGAGTACAAGCCAAAATAGGATGGAAAAGGATGAGAAAGAGAGAAATAAAAATTGTCGTTCCGTTCCGTTCCTACCCGATGCGTAATAGAAAATTCCAAAAAAATAGCAAAAAAATTCAAAAAATTAAAAAATATCATTGTGGCTTCATTTCAAGCCAAAATAGGAAGGAAAAGGCTGCGAAAGAGAGAAAATATAAATTATCCTTCTGTACCACTCTTACCCGAGGCGCGATAGAAAATTCCAAAAAAATTAAAAAAATTAAAAAATACCATTGTGGCTTCATTTTAAAAAAAAATAGGTTTGAAAATGCTGGGAAAGAGAGAAAATAAAAATTATCATTTCGTTTCGTTTCGTTCCTACCCGAAGCGTAATAGAAAATTCCATAAAAATAGTAAAAAAATTAAAAAAATTAAAAAAATACCATTATGGTTCATTTCAAGCCAAAATAGGTCGGAAAAGGATGAGAAATATAGAAAATAAATATTATCGTTTTGTTTCGTTCCTAACAAACGCGTTGTAGAAAATTCCAAAAAAATTTAAAAAATTTAAAAATACCATTGTGGATTCATTTCAAACCAAAATTGGTTGGAGAAAGATGAGAAAGAGAGAAAATAAAAATTATAGTTCCGTTCCGTTCCGTTCCTATCCGACGCGTCACAAAAAATATAAAAAAAAATAGCAAAAAATTAAAAAATAGCATTGTGGCCTCATTTCAAGCCAAAATAGGTTGGAAAAGGCTGACAAAGAGAGAAAATAAAAATTACTGTTCCGTTTCGTTTCTGCCCGATGCGTAATAGAAAATTCCAAAAAAATTAAAATAATTAAAAAATACCACTATGAATTCAGTTAAAGCCAAAATAGGATGGAAAAGGATGAGAAAGAGAGAAATAAAAATTATCGTTCCGTTCCATTCCTACCCGATGCGTAATAGAAAATTCCAAAAAAATAGCAAAAAAATAAAAAAAACCATTGTGGCTTCACTTCAAGCCAAAATAGTAAGGAAAAGGCTGCAAAAGAGAGAAAATATAAAATTTCCTTCTGTACCATTCTTACCCGAGGCGTGATAGAAAATTCCAAAGAAATGGTAAAAAAATTGAAACAATTAAAAAATACCATTGTGGCTTCATTTTAAGAAAAAATAGGTTTGAAAATGCTGGGAAAGAGAGAAAATAAAAATTATCGTTTCGTTTCGTTTCGTTCCTACCTGAAGCGTAATAGAAAATTCCATAAAAATAGTAAAAAAAAATTAAAAAAATACCATTATGGTTCATTTCAAGCGAAAATAGGTCGGAAAAGGATGAGAAATATAGAAAATAAAAATTATCGTTTTGTTTCGTTCCTAACAAACGCGTAATAGAAAATTCCAAAAAAATTTAAAAAATTTAAAAATACCATTGTGGATTCATTTCAAGCTAAAATTGGTTGGAGAAGGATGAGAAAGAGAGAAAATAAAAATTATAGTTCCGTTCCGTTCCTATCCGACGCGTCACAGAAAATTTCAAAAAAAATAGCAAAAAAACTCAAAAAATTAAAAAATAGCATTGTGGCCTCATTTCAAGCCAAAATAGGTTGGAAAAGGCTGACAAAGGGAGAAAATAAAAATTACTGTTCCGTTTCGTTCCTGCCCGATGCGTAATAGAAAATTCCAAAAAAATTCAAAAAATTAAAAAATACCACTATGAATTGAGTTCAAGCCAAAATAGGATGGAAAAGGATGAGAAAGAGAGAAATAAAAATTGTCGTTCCGTTCCGTTCCTACCCGATGCGTAATGGAAAATTCCAAAAAAAATAGTTAAAAAAATACAAAAAATTAAAAAATATCATTATGGCTTCATTTCAAGCTTTTTCGTTGGAAAAGTCCAAGAAAGAGCGAAAATAAAAATTATTGTTCCGTTCCGTTCCGTTCCTACCCGATGCATATTGGAAAATTCTAAAAAAATAGCAAAAATATTAAAAATATTAAAAAAAATACCATTATGGCTTCATTTCAATCCAAAATAGGTTGGAAAAGGGTGAGAAAGAGAGAAAATAAAAATTATCATTCTGTTTCGTTCCTACCCGATGCGTAATAAAAAATTCCAAAAAAATAACGAAAAAATTGAAAAAATTAAAAAATACCAGTATCAATTCATTTCTAGCCAAAATAGGTTGGAAAAGGATGTGGAAGAGGGAAATAAATATTATCATTCCGATCCTTTCCTACCCGACGCGTAATATAAAATTCCAAAAAAAAAGAAAAAAATTCAAAAAATTAAAAAAAACCATTGTGGCTTCATTTCAAGCCAAAATAGTAAGGAAAAGGCTGCGAAAGAGAGAAAATATAAATTTTCCTTATGTACCATTCTTACCCGAGGCGTGATAGAAAATTCCAAAAAAATGGCAAAAAAATTCAAACAAAAAAAAAATACCAGTGTGGCTTCATTTTAAGCTAAATAGGTTTGAAAATGCTGGAAAAGAGAGAAAATAAAAATTATCGCTTCGTTTCGTTTCGTTCCTACCCGAAGCGTAATAGAAAATTCCATAAAAATAGTAAAAAATTAAAAAAATACCATTATGGTTCATTTCAAGCGAAAATAGGTTGGAAAAGGATGAGAAATATAGAAAATAAAAATTATCGTTTTGTTTCGTTCCTAACAAACGCGTTGTAGAAAATTCCAAAAAAATTTAAAAAATTTAAAAACACCATTGTGGATTTATTTCAAGCCAAAATTGGTTGGAGAAGGATGAGAAAGAGAGAAAATAAAAATTATAGTTCCGTTCCGTTCCTATCCGACGCGTCACAAAAAATTTCAAAAAAAAAAGCAAAAAATTAAAAAATAGCATTGTGGCCTCATTTCAAGCCAAAATAGGTTGGAAAAGGCTGACAAAAAGAGAAAATAAAAATTACTGTTCCGTTTCATTTCTGCCCGATGCGTAATAGAAAATTCCAAAAAAATTAAAAAAATTAAAAAATACCACTATGAATTCAGTTAAAGCCAAAATAGGATGGAAAAGGATGAGAAAGAGAGAAATAAAATTATCGTTCCGTTCCGTTCCTACCCGATGCGTAATAGAAAATTCCAAAAAAATAGCAAAAAAATTCAAAAAAATAAAAAAAACCATTGTGGCTTCATTTCAAGCCAAAATAGTAAGGAAAAGGCTGCGAAAGAGAGAAAATATAAAATTTCCTTCTGTACCATTCTTACCCGAGGCATGATAGAAAATTCCAAAGAAATGGCAAAAAAATTGAAATAATTACAAAATACCATTGTGGCTTCATTTTAAGAAAAAATAGGTTTGAAAATGCTGGGAAAGAGAGAAAATAAAAATTATCGCTTCGTTTCGTTTCGTTACTACACGAAGCGTAATAGAAAATTCCTTAAAAATAGTAAAAAAAATTTAAAAAATACCATTATGGTTCATTTCAAGCGAAAATAGGTCGGAAAAGGATGAGAAATATAGAAAATAAAAATTATCGTTTTGTTTCGTTCCTAACAAACGCGTAGTAGAAAATTCCAAAAAAATTTTAAAAACTTAAAAATACCATTGTGGATTCATTTCAAGCCAAAATTCGTTGGAGAAGGATGAGAAAGAGAGAAAATAAAAATTATAGTTCTATTCCGTTCCTATCTGACACGTCACAGAAAATTTCAAAAAAAATAGCAAAAAAATTCAAAAAATTAAAAAATACCATTGTGGCCTCATTTCATGCCAAAATAGGTTGGAAAAGGCTGACAAAAAGTCCAAGAAAGAGCGAAAATAAAAATTATCGTTCCGTTCCGTTCCTACCCGATGCATATTGGAAAATTCTAAAAAAATAGCAAAGAAATTAAAAATATTAAAAAAATACCATTATGGCTTCATTTCAATCCAAAATAGGTTGGAAAATGGTGAGAAAGAGAGAAAATAAAAATTATCATTCCGTTTCGTTCCTAACCGATGCGTAATAAAAAATTCCAAAAAAATAACAAAAAAATTGAAAAAATTAAAAAATACCAGTATGAATTCATTTCTAGCCAAAATAGGTTGTAAAAGGATGTGGAAGAGGGAAATAAATATTATCATTCCGATCCTTACCTGCCCGACGCGTAATATAAAATTCCAAAAAAATAGAAAAAAATTCAAAAAATTAAAAAAAACCATTGTGGCTTCATTTCAAGCCAAAATAGTAAGGAAAAGGCTGCGAAAGAGAGAAAATATAAATTTTCCTTCTGTACCATTCTTACCCGAGGCGTGATAGAAAATTCCAAAAAAACGGCAAAAAAATTCAAACAAATAAAAAATACCAGTGTGGCTTCATTTTAACAAAAAATAGGTTTGAAAATGCTGGAAAAGAGAGAAAATAAAAATTATCGCTTCGTTTCGTTTCGTTCCTACCCGAAGCGTAATTGAAAATTCCAGAAAAATAGTAAAAAAATTAAAAAAATTAAAAAATACCATTGTGGCCTCATTTCATGCCAAAATAGGTTGGAAAAGGCTGACAAAGAGTGAAAATAAAAATTACTGTTTAGTTTCGTTCCTGCCCGATGCGTAATAGAAAATTAAAAAAAATACCAAAAAAATTCAAAAAATTAAAAAATACCACTATGAATTCAGTTCAAGCCAAAATCTGTTGTAAAAGGATGAGAAAGAGAGAAATAAAAATTATCGTTCCGTTCCGTTCCTACCCGATGCATAATAGAAAACTCCAAAAAAATAGCAAAAAAATTAAAAAATACCATTGTGGCTTCATTGCAAGCCAAAATATGTTGGAAAAGGCTGTGAAACAGAGAAAATAAAAATTATCCTTACGTTCCGTTCCTACCAGATGCGTGATAGAAAATTCTAAAAAAATAGCAAAAAAATTCAAAAAATTAAAAGATACCATTATGGCTTCATTTCAAGCTTTTTCGTTGGAAAAGTCCAAGGAAGAGCGAAAATAAAAATTATCGTTCCGTTCCGTTCCTACCCGATGCATATTGGAAAATTCTAAAAAAATAGCAAAGACATTAAAAATATTAAAAAAAATACCATTATGGCTTCATTTCAATCCAAAATAGGTTGGAAAATGGTGAGAAAGAGAGAAAATAAAAATTATCATTCCGTTTCGTTCCTACCCGATGCGTAGTAAAAAATTCCAAAAAAATAACGAAAAAATTGAAAAAATTAAAAAATACCAGTATGAATTCATTTCTAGCCAAAATAGGTTGGAAAAGGATGTGGAAGAGGGAAATAAATATTATCATTCCGATCCTTTCCTACCCGACGCGTAATATAAAATTCCAAAAAAATAGAAAAAAATTCAAAAAATTAAAAAAATACCATTGTGGCTTCATTTCAAGCCAAAATAGTAAGGAAAAGGCTGCGAAAGAGAGAAAATATAAATTTTCCTTCTGTACCATTCTTACCCGAGGCGTGATAGAAAATTCCAAAAAAATTCAAACAAATAAAAAATACCAGTGTGGCTTCATTTTAAGAAAAAATAGGTTTGAAAATGCTGGAAAAGGGAGAAAATAAAAATTATCGCTTCGTTTCGTTTCGTTCCTACCCGAAGCGTAATAGAAAATTCCATAAAAATAGTAAAAAATTAAAAAAATACCATTATGGATCATTTCAAGCGAAAATAGGTCGGAAAAGGATGAGAAATATAGAAAATAAAAATTATCGTTTTGTTTCGTTCCTAACAAACGCGTAGTAGAAAATTCCAAAAAAATTTAAAAAATTTAAAAATACCATTGTGGATTCATTTCAAGCCAAAATTCGTTGGAGAAGGATGAGAAAGAGAGAAAATAAAAATTATAGTTCCGTTCCGTTCCTATCCGACGCGTCACAGAAAATTTAAAAAAAAATAGCAAAAAAATTCAAAAAATCAAAAAATAGCATTGTGGCCTCATTTCAAGCCAAAATAGGTTGGAAAAGGCTGATAAAGGGAGGAAATAAAAATTACTGTTCCGTTTCGTTCCTGCCCGATGCGTAATAGAAAATTCCAAAAAAATTCAAGAAATTAAAAAATACCACTATGAATTGAGTTCAAGCCAAAATAGGATGGAAAAGGCTGTGAAACAGAGAAAATAAAAATTATCCTTACGTTCCGTTCCTACCAGATGTGTGATAGAAAATTCCAAAAAAATATTTAAAAAATTCAATAAATTAAAAGATACCATTATGGCTTCATTTCAAGCTTTTTCGTTGGAAAAGTCCAAGAAAGAGCGAAAATAAAAATTATCGTTCCGTTCCGTTCCTACCCGATGCATATTGGAAAATTCTAAAAAAATAGAAAAGAAATTAAAAGTATTAAAAAAAATATCATTATGGCTTCATTTCAATCCAAAATAGGTTGGAAAAGGGTGAGAAAGAGAGAAAATAAAAATTATCATTCCGTTTCGTTCCTACCCGATGCGTAATAAAAAATAACGAAAAAATTGAAAAAATTAAAAAATACCAATATGAATTCATTTCTAGCCAAAATTAGTTGGAAAAGGATGTGGAAGAGAGAAATAAATATTATCATTCCGATCCATTCCTACCCGACGCGTAATAGAAAATTCCAAAAAAATAGAAAAAAATTCAAAAAATTAAAAAATACCATTGCGGCTTCATTACAAGCCAAAATAGGTTGGAAAAAGCCGAGAAAGAGAGAACATAAAAATTATCGTTCCATTTCGTTCCTACCCGAAGCGTAATAGAAAATAGCATAAAAATAGTAAAAAAATTAAAAAAATTAAAAAATACCATTATGGTTTCATTTCAAGCCAAAATTGGTTGTGAAATGATGAAAAAGATAGAAAATAAAAATTATCGTTCCGTTTCATTCCTACCAGACGAGTAGTAGAAAATTTCAAAAAAAATTAAAAATACCATTACGGATTCATTTCAAGCAAAAATTGGTTGGAGAAGGATGAGAAAGAGAGAAAATAAAAATTATTGTTCCCTTCCGTTCCTATCCGACGTGTCACAAATAAAACCATTATGGCCTCATTTCAAGCCAAAATTGGTAGGAAAAGGTTGACAAAAAGAGAAAATAAAAATTACTGTTCCGTTTCATTCCTGCCCGATGCGTAATAGAAAATTCAAAAAAATACCAAAAAAATTAGAAAAATTAAAAAATACCATTATGAATGCAGTTCAAGCCAAAATAGGTTGGAAAACGATGAGAAAGAGAGAAATAAAAATTATCGTTCCGTTCCATTCCGTTCCTACCCGATGGGAAATAGAAAATTCCAAAAAAATAACAAAAAAATTAAAAAAATTAAAAAATACAATTGTGTCTTCATTTCAAGCCAAAATATGTTAGAAAAGGCTGTGAAAGAGAGAAAATAAAAATTATCCTTCCGTTCCGTTCCTACCTGATGCGTGATAGAAAATTCCAAAAAAATAGCCTAAAAATTCAAAAAATTAAAAGATACCATTATGGCTTCATTTCAAGCTTTTTTCGGATAGCATTCCGTTCTGTTCCTACCCGATGGGTGATAGAAAATTCCAAAAAAATAGTCTAAAAATTCAAAAAATTAAAAGATACCATTATGGCTTCATTTCAAGCTTTTTGGATGGAAAAGTCCGAGAAAGAGCGAAAAAAAAAAATTAGTGTTCCGTTCTGTTCCTACCCGATGCATAATGAAAAATTCTAAAAAAATAGCAAAGAAATTTAAAATATTAAAAAAAATACTATTATGGCTTCATTTAAATCCAAAATAGGTTGGAAAAGGGTGAGAAATAGTGAAAATAAAAATTATCGTTCCGTTTCGTTCCTACCCGATGCATAATAGAAAATTCCAGAAAAATAGCAAAAAAATTCAAAAAATTAAAAAATACCATTGTGGCTTCATTTCAAGCCAAAATAGGAAGGAAAAGGCTGCGAAAGAGAGAAAATAAAACTTATCCATCTGTACCATTCTTACCCAAGGCGTGATAGAAAATTCCAAAAAAATGCCAAAAAATTAAAAAAATTAAAAAATACCATTGTGGCATCATTTCAAGCCAAAATAGGTTGGAAAAGGCTGACAAAGAGAGAAAATAAAAATTACTGTTCCGTTTCGTTCTAACCGATGCGTAATAGAAAATTCCAAAAAAATACCAAAAAAATTAAAAAAATTAAAAAATACCATTATGAATGCAGTTCAAGCCAAAATAGGTTGGAAAAGGATGACAAAGAGAAAATAAAAATTATCGTTCCGTTTCGTTCCTACCCGATGCGTAATAGAAAATTCCAAAAAAATTACAAAAAAATTAAAAAATACAATTGTGGCTTCATTTCAAGCCAAAATATGTTGGAAAAGGCTGTGAACAAGAGAAAATAAAAATTATCTTTCCGTTCCGTTCCTACCCGAAGCGTTATAGAAAATTCCAAAAAAATAGCCTAAAAACTCTAAAAATTAAAAGATACCATTATGGCTTCATTTCAAGCTTTTTGGAAGGAAAAGTCCGAGAAAGAGCGGAAAAAAAAATTAGCGTTCCATTCCGTTCCTATCCGATGCATAATGGAAAATTCTAAAAAAATAGCAAGGAAATTTAAAATATTAAAAAAATACTATTATGGCTTCATTTCAATCCAAAATAGGTTGGATTGAAAGAGTGAAAATAAAAATTATTGTTCCGTTTCATTCCTACCCGATGCGTAATAAAAAATTCCAAAAAAATAACGAAAAAATTGAAAAAATTAAAAAATACAAATATGAATTCATTTCTAGCCAAAATAGGTTGGAAAAGGATGTGGAAGAGAGAAATAAATATTATTATTCCGTTCCTTTCCTACCGGACGCGTAATAGAAAATTCCAAAAAAATAGCAAAAAAATTCAAAAAAATAAAAAAAAAACCATTGTGGCTTCATTTCAAGCCAAAATAGTAAGGAAAAGGCTGCGAAAGAGAGAAAATATAAAATTTCCTTCTGTTCCATTCTTACCTGAGGCGTGATAGAAAATTCCAAAGAAATGGCAAAAAAATTGAAACAATTAAAAAATACCATTGTGGCTTCATTTTAAGAAAAAATAGGTTCGAAAATGTTGGGAAAGAGAGAAAATAAAAATTATCGTTTCGTTTCGTTTCGTTCCTACCCGAAGCGTAATAGAAAATTCCATAAAAATAGTAAAAAAAATTAAAAAAATTAAAAAAAATACCATTATGGTTCATTTCAAGCGAAATTAGGTCGGAAAAGTATGAGAAATATAGACAATAAAAATTATCGTTTTGTTTCGTTCCTAACAAACGCGTAGTAGAAAATTCCAAAAAAATTTAAAAAATTTAAAAATACCATTGTGGATTCATTTCAAGCCAAAATTCGTTGGAGAAGGATGAGAAAGAGAGAAAATAAAAATTATAGTTCAATTCCGTTCCTATCTGTCGCGTCCCAGAAAATTTCAAAAAAAATAGCAAAAAAATTCAAAAACTTAAAAAATACCATTGTGGCCTCATTTCATGCCAAAATAGGTTGGAAAAGGCTGACAAAGAGTGAAAATAAAAATTACTGTTCCGTTTCGTTCCTGCCCGATGCGTAATAGAAAATTCAAAAAAATACCAAAAAAATTCAAAAAATTAAAAAATACCACTATGAATTCAGTTCAAGCCAAAATTGGTTGTAAAAGGATGAGAAAGAGAGAAATAAAAATTATCGTTCCGTTTCGTTCCTACCCGATGCGTAATAGAAAATTCCAAAAAAATAGCAAAAAAATTAAAAAATACCATTGTGGCATCATTTCAAGCCAAAATATGTTGGAAAAGGCTGTGAAACAGAGAAAATAAAAATTATCCTTACGTTCCGTTCCTACCAGATGCGTGATAGAAAATTCCAAAAAAATAGCAAAAAAATTCAAAAAATTAAAAGATACCATTATGGCTTCATTTCAAGCATTTTCGTTGGAAAAGTCCAAGAAAGAGCGAAAATAAAAATTATCGTTCCGTTCCGTTCCTACCCGATGCATATTGGAAAATTCTAAAAAAATAGAAAAGAAATTAAAAAAAATACCATTATGCCTTCATTTCAATCCAAAATAGGTTGGAAAAGGGTGAGAAAGAGAGAAAATAAAAACTATCATTCCGTTTCGTTCCTACCCGATGCGTAATAAAAAATTCCAAAAAAATAACGAAAAAATTGAAAAAATTAAAAAATACCAGTATGAATTCATTTCTAGACAAAATAGGTTGGAAAAGGATGTGGAAGAGGGAAATAAATATTATCATTCCGATCCTTTCCTACCAGACGCGTAATATAAAATTCCAAAAAAATAGAAAAAAATTCAAAAAATTAAAAAAAACCATTGTCGCTTCATTTCAAGCCAAAATAGTAAGGAAAAGGCTGCAAAAGAGAGAAAATATAAATTTTCCTTCTGTACCATTCTTACCCGAGGCGTGATAGAAAATTCCAAAAAAATGGCAAAAAAATTCAAACAAATAAAAAATACCAGTGTGGCTTCATTTTTAGAAAAAATAGGTTTGAAAATGCTGGAAAAGAGAGAAAATAAAAATTATCGCTTCGTTTCATTTCGTTCCTACCTGAAGCGTAATAGAAAATTCCATAAAAATAGTAAAAAAATTAAAAAAATACCATTATGGTTCATTTCAAGCGAAAATAGGTCGGAAAAGGATGAGAAATATAGAAAATAAAAATTATCGTTTTGTTTCGTTCCTAACAAACGCGTAGTAGAAAATTCCAAAAAAATTTAAAAAATTTAAAAATACCATTGTGGATTCATTTCAAGCCAAAATTCGTTGGAGAAGGATGAGAAAGAGAGAAAATAAAAATTATAGCCCTATTCCGTTCCTATCTGACGCGTCACAGAGAATTTAAAAAAAAATAGCAAAAAAATTAAAAAAACTAAAAAATACAATTGTGGCCTCATTTCATGCCAAAATAGGTTGGAAAAGGCTGACAAAGAGTGAAAATAAAAATTACTATTCTGTTTCGTTACTGCCCGATGCGTAATAGAAAATTAAAAAAAATACCAAAAAATTAAAAAATACCACTATGAATTGAGTTCAAGCCAAAATAGGATGGAAAAGGATGAGAAAGAGAGAAATAAAAATTGTCGTTCCGTTCCGTTCCTACCCGATGCGTAATAGAAAATTCCAAAAAAATAGCAAAAAAAATCAAAAAATTAAAAAATATCATTGTGGCTTCATTTCAAGCCAAAATAGGAAGGAAAAGGCTGCGAAAAAGAGAAAATATAAATTATCCTTCTGTACCACTCTTACCCAAGGCGCGGTAGAAAATTCCAAAAAAACTCAAAAAATTAAAAAATAGCATTGTGGCTTCATTTTAAGAAAAAATAGGTTTGAAAATGCTGGGAAACAGAGAAAATAAAAATTATCGTTTCGTTTCGTTTCGTTCCGACCCGAAGCGTAATAGAAAATTCCATAAAAATAGTAAAAAAATTAAAAAAAATACCATTATGGTTCATTTCAAGCCAAAATAGGTCGGAAAAGGATGAGAAATATAGAAAATAAAAATTATCGTTTTGTTTCGTTCCTAACAAACGTGTTGTAGAAAATTCCAAAAAAATTTAAAAAATTTAAAAATACCATTGTGGATTCATTTCAAGCCAAAATTGGTTGGAGAAGGATGAGAAAGAGAGAAAATAAAAATTATAGTTCCGTTCCGTTCCTATCCGACGCGTCACAAAAAATTTCAAAAAAAATAGCAAAAAATTAAAAAATAGCATTGTGGCCTCATTTCAAGCCAAAATAGGTTGGAAAAGGCTGACAAAGAGAGAAAATAAAAATTACTGTTCCGTTTCGTTCGTGCCCGATGCGTAATAGAAAATTCAAAAAAATACCAAAAAAATTCAAAAAATTAAAAAATACCACTATGAATTCAGTTCAAGCCAAAATTGGTTGGAAAAGGATGAGAAAGAGAGAAATAAAAAGTATCGTTCTGTTCCGTTCCTACCCGGTGCGTAATAGAAAATTCCAAAAAAATAACAAAAAAATTAAAAAATACCATTGTGGCTTCATTTCAAGCCAAAATAGGAAGGAAAAGGCTGTGAAACAGAGAAAATAAAAATTATCCTTCCGTTTCGTTCCTACCAGATGCGTGATAGAAAATTCCAAAAAAATAGCAAAAAAATTCAAAAAATTAGAAGATACCATTATGGCTTCATTTCAAGCTTTTCCGTTGGAAAAGTCCGAGAAAGAGTGAAAATAAAAATTATCGTTCCGTTCCGTTCCTACCCGATGCATATTGGAAAATTCCAAAAAAATAGCAAAGAAATTAAAAATATTAAAAAAATAACATTATGGCTTCATTTCAATCCAAAACAGGTTGGAAAAGGGTGAGAAAGAGAGAAAATAAAAATTATTATTCCGTTTCGTTCCTGCCCGATGCGTAATAGAAAATTCAAAAAAATGCAAAAAATTAAAAAATACCACTATGAATTCAGTTGAAGCCAAAATTGGTAGGAAAAGGATGAGAAAGAGAGAAATGAAAATTATCGTTTCGTTCCGTTCCTACCCGACGCGTAATAGAAAATTCCAAAAAAATAACAAAAAAATTAAAAAATACCATTGTGGCTTCATTTCAAGCCAAAATATGTTGGAAAAGGCTGTGAAACAGAGAAAATAAAAATTATCCTTCCGTTCCGTTCCTACCAGATGCGTGATAGAAAATTCCAAAAAAATACCAAAAAAATTCAAAAAATTAAAAAATACCACTATGAATTAAGTTCAAGCCAAAATTGGTTGGAAAAGGATGAGAAAGAGAGAAATAAAAAGTATCGTTCTGTTCCGTTCCTACCCGATGCGTAATAGAAAATTCCAAAAAAATAACAAAAAAATTAAAAAATACCATTGTGGCTTCATTTCAAGCCAAAATAGGAAGGAAAAGGCTGTGAAATAGAGAAAATAAAAATTATCCTTCCGTTCTGTTCCTACCAGATGCGTGATAGAAAATTCCAAAAAAATAGCAAAAAAATTCAAAAAATTAGAAGATACCATTATGGCTTCATTTCAAGCTTTTCCGTTGGAAAAGTCCGAGAAAGAGTGAAAATAAAAATTATCGTTCCGTTCCGTTCCTTCCCGATGCAAATTGGAAAATTCCAAAAAAATAGCAAAGAAATTAAAAATATTAGAAAAATACCATTATGGCTTCATTTCAATCCAAAATAGGTTGGAAAAGGGTGAGAAAGAGAGAAAATAAAAATTATTATTCCGTTTCATTCCTGCCCGATGCGTAATAGAAAATTCAAAAAAATACCAAAAAAATGCAAAAAATTAAAAAATACCACTATGAATTCAGTTGAAGCCAAAATTGGTTGGAAAAGGATGAGAAAGGGAGAAATGAAAATTATCGTTCCGTTCCGTTCCTACCCGACGCGTAATAGAAAATTCCAAAAAAATAACTAAAAATTAAAAAATACCATTGTGGCTTCATTTCAAGCCAAAATATGTTGAAAAGGCTGTGAAACAGAGAAAATAAAAATTATCCTTCCGTTCCGCTCCTACCAGATGCGTGATAGAAAATTCCAAAAAAATAGCAAAAAAATTCAAAAAATTAGAAGATACCATTATGGCTTCATTTCAAGCTTTTCCGTCGGAAAAGTCCGAGAAAGAGTGAAAATAAAAATTATTGTTACGTTCCGTTCCTACCCGATGCATATTTGAAAATTCCAAAAAAATAGCAAAAAAATTAAAAATATTAAAAAAATACCATTGTGGCTTCATTTCAACCCAAAATATGTTGGAAAAGGTTGTGAAACAGAGAAAGTAAAAATTATCCTTTCGTTCCAATCCTCACCGATGCGTAATAGAAAATTCCAAAAAAATAACAAAAAAATTAAAAAATACCAATGTGGCTTCATTTTAAGCCAAAATATGTTGGAAAAGGCTGTGAAACAGAGAAAATAAAAAATATCCTTCCGTTCCGTTCCTACCAAATGCATGATAGAAAATTCCAAAAAAATAGCAAAAAAATTCAAAAAATTAAAAGATACCATTATGGCTTCATTTCAAGCTTTTTCGTTGGAAAAGTCCGAGAAAGAGCGAAAATAAAAATTATCGTTCCGTTCCGTTCCTACCCGATGCATATTGGAAAATTCCAAAAAAATAGCAAAGAAATTAAAAATATTAAAAAAATAACATTATGGCTTCATTTCAATCCAAAATAGGTTGGAAAATGGTGAGAAAGAGAGAAAATAAAAATTATTATTCCGTTTCGTTCCTGCCCAATGGGTAATAAAAAATTCAAAAAAATAGCAAAAAAATGCAAAAAATTAAAAAATACCACTATGAATTCAGTTGAAGCCAAAATTGGTTGGAAAAGGATGAGAAAGAGAGAAATGAAAATTATCGTTCCGTTCCGTTCATACCCGACGCGTAATAGAAAATTCCAAAAAAATAACAAAAAAATTAAAAAATACCATTGTGGCTTCATTTCAAGCCAAAATATGTTGGAAAAGGTTGTGAAACAGAGAAAGTAAAAATTATCCTTTCGTTCCGTTCCTCACCGATGCGTAATAGAAAATTCCAAAAAAATAACAAAAAAATTAAAAAATACCATTGTGGCTTCATTTCAAGCCAAAATATGTTGGAAAAGGCTGTGAAACAGAGAAAATAAAAATTATCCTTCCGTTCCGTGCCTGCCAAATGCATGAGAGAAAATTCCAAAAAAATAGCAAAAAAATTCAAAAAATTAAAAGATACCATTATGGCTTCATTTCAAGCTTTTTCGTTGGAAAAGTCCGAGAAAGAGCGAAAATAAAAATAATCGTTCCGTTCCGTTCCTACCCGATGCATATTGGAAAATTCCAAAAAAATAGCAAAGAAATTAAAAATATTAAAAAAATAACATTATGGCTTCATTTCAATCCAAAATAGGTTGGAAAAGGGTGAGAAAGAGAGAAAATAAAAATTATTATTCCGTTTCGTTCCTGCCCGATGCGTAATAGAAAATTCAAAAAAATACCAAAAAAATGCAAAAAATTAAAAAATACCACTATGAATTCAGTTGAAGCCAAAATTGGTTGGAAAAGGATGAGAAAGAGAGAAATGAAAATTATCGTTCCGTTCCGTTCCTACCCGACGCGTAACAGAAAATTCCAAAAAAATAACAAAAAAATTAAAAAATACCATTGTGGCTTCATTTCAAGCCAAAATATGTTGGAAAAGGCTGTGAAACAGAGAAAATAAAAATTATCCTTCCGTTCCGTTCCTACCAGATGCGTGATAGAAAATTCCAAAAAAATACCAAAAAAATTCAAAAAATTAAAAAATACCACTATGAATTCAGTTCAAGCCAAAATTGGTTGGAAAAGGATGAGAAAGAGAGAAATGAAAATTATCGTTCCGTTCCGTTCATACCCGACGCGTAATAGAAAATTCCAAAAAAATAACAAAAAAATTAAAAAATACCATTGTGGCTTCATTTCAAGCCAAAATTTGTTGGAAAAGGTTGTGAAACAGAGAAAGTAAAAATTATCCTTTCGTTCCGTTCCTCACCGATGCTTAATAGAAAATTCCAAAAAAATAAAAAAAAATTAAAAAATACCATTGTGGCTTCATTTCAAGCCAAAATATGTAGGAAAAGGCTGTGAAACAGAGAAAATAAAAATTATCCTTCCGTTCCGTTCCTGCCAAATGCATGAGAGAAAATTCCAAAAAAATAGCAAAAAAATTCAAAAAATTAAGAGATACCATTATGGCTTCATTTCAAGCTTTTTCGTTGGAAAAGTCCGAGAAAGAGCGAAAATAAAAATAATCGTTCCGTTCCGTTCCTACCCGATGCATATTGGAAAATTCCAAAAAAATAGCAAAGAAATTAAAAATATTAAAAAAATAACATTATGGCTTCATTTCAATCCAAAATAGGTTGGAAAAGGGTGAGAAAGAGAGAAAATAAAAATTATTATTCCGTTTCGTTCCTGCCCGATGCGTAATAGAAAATTCAAAAAAATACCAAAAAAATGCAAAAAATTAAAAAATACCACTATGAATTCAGTTGAAGCCAAAATTGGTTGGAAAAGGATGAGAAAGAGAGAAATGAAAATTATCGTTCCGTTCCGTTCATACCCGACGCGTAATAGAAAATTCCAAAAAAATAACAAAAAAATTAAAAAATACCATTGTGGCTTCATTTCAAGCCAAAATATGTTGGAAAAGGTAGTGAAACAGAGAAAGTAAAAATTATCCTTTCGTTCCGTTCCTCACCGATGCGTAATAGAAAATTCCAAAAAAATAACAAAAAAATTAAAAAATACCATTGTGGCTTCATTTCAAGCCAAAATATGTTGGAAAAGGCTGTGAAACAGAGAAAATAAAAATTATCCTTCCGTTCCGTGCCTGCCAAATGCATGAGAGAAAATTCCAAAAAAATAGCAAAAAAATTCAAAAAATTAAAAGATACCATTATGGCTTCATTTCAAGCTTTTTCGTTGGAAAAGTCCGAGAAAGAGCGAAAATAAAAATAATCGTTCCGTTCCGTTCCTACCCGATGCATATTGGAAAATTCCAAAAAAATAGCAAAGAAATTAAAAATATTAAAAAAATAACATTATGGCTTCATTTCAATCCAAAATAGGTTGGAAAAGGGTGAGAAAGAGAGAAAATAAAAATTATTATTCCGTTTCGTTCCTGCCCGATGCGTAATAGAAAATTCAAAAAAATACCAAAAAAATGCAAAAAATTAAAAAATACCACTATGAATTCAGTTGAAGCCAAAATTGGTTGGAAAAGGATGAGAAAGAGAGAAATGAAAATTATCGTTCCGTTCCGTTCCTACCCGACGCGTAACAGAAAATTCCAAAAAAATAACAAAAAAATTAAAAAATACCATTGTGGCTTCATTTCAAGCCAAAATATGTTGGAAAAGGCTGTGAAACAGAGAAAATAAAAATTATCCTTCCGTTCCGTTCCTACCAGATGCGTGATAGAAAATTCCAAAAAAATACCAAAAAAATTCAAAAAATTAAAAAATACCACTATGAATTCAGTTCAAGCCAAAATTGGTTGGAAAAGGATGAGAAAGAGAGAAATGAAAATTATCGTTCCGTTCCGTTCATACCCGACGCGTAATAGAAAATTCCAAAAAAATAACAAAAAAATTAAAAAATACCATTGTGGCTTCATTTCAAGCCAAAATTTGTTGGAAAAGGTTGTGAAACAGAGAAAGTAAAAATTATCCTTTCGTTCCGTTCCTCACCGATGCTTAATAGAAAATTCCAAAAAAATAAAAAAAAATTAAAAAATACCATTGTGGCTTCATTTCAAGCCAAAATATGTAGGAAAAGGCTGTGAAACAGAGAAAATAAAAATTATCCTTCCGTTCCGTTCCTGCCAAATGCATGAGAGAAAATTCCAAAAAAATAGCAAAAAAATTCAAAAAATTAAGAGATACCATTATGGCTTCATTTCAAGCTTTTTCGTTGGAAAAGTCCGAGAAAGAGCGAAAATAAAAATAATCGTTCCGTTCCGTTCCTACCCGATGCATATTGGAAAATTCCAAAAAAATAGCAAAGAAATTAAAAATATTAAAAAAATAACATTATGGCTTCATTTCAATCCAAAATAGGTTGGAAAAGGGTGAGAAAGAGAGAAAATAAAAATTATTATTCCGTTTCGTTCCTGCCCGATGCGTAATAGAAAATTCAAAAAAATACCAAAAAAATGCAAAAAATTAAAAAATACCACTATGAATTCAGTTGAAGCCAAAATTGGTTGGAAAAGGATGAGAAAGAGAGAAATGAAAATTATCGTTCCGTTCCGTTCATACCCGACGCGTAATAGAAAATTCCAAAAAAATAACAAAAAAATTAAAAAATACCATTGTGGCTTCATTTCAAGCCAAAATATGTTGGAAAAGGTTGTGAAACAGAGAAAGTAAAAATTATCCTTTCGTTCCGTTCCTCACCGATGCGTAATAGAAAATTCCAAAAAAATAACAAAAAAATTAAAAAATACCATTGTGGCTTCATTTCAAGCCAAAATATGTTGGAAATGGCTGTGAAACAGAGAAAATAAAAATTATTCTTCCGTTCCGTGCCTGCCAAATGCATGAGAGAAAATTCCAAAAAAATAGCAAAAAAATTCAAAAAATTAAAAGATACCATTATGGCTTCATTTCAAGCTTTTTCGTTGGAAAAGTCCGAGAAAGAGCGAAAATAAAAATAATCGTTCCGTTCCGTTCCTACCCGATGCATATTGGAAAATTCCAAAAAAATAGCAAAGAAATTAAAAATATTAAAAAAATAACATTATGGCTTCATTTCAATCCAAAATAGGTTGGAAAAGGGTGAGAAAGAGAGAAAATAAAAATTATTATTCCGTTTCGTTCCTGCCCGATGCGTAATAGAAAATTCAAAAAAATACCAAAAAAATGCAAAAAATTAAAAAATACCACTATGAATTCAGTTGAAGCCAAAATTGGTTGGAAAAGGATGAGAAAGAGAGAAATGAAAATTATCGTTCCGTTCCGTTCCTACCCGACGCGTAACAGAAAATTCCAAAAAAATAACAAAAAAATTAAAAAATACCATTGTGGCTTCATTTCAAGCCAAAATATGTTGGAAATGGCTGTGAAACAGAGAAAATAAAAATTATTCTTCCGTTCCGTGCCTGCCAAATGCATGAGAGAAAATTCCAAAAAAATAGCAAAAAAATTCAAAAAATTAAAAGATACCATTATGGCTTCATTTCAAGCTTTTTCGTTGGAAAAGTCCGAGAAAGAGCGAAAATAAAAATAATCGTTCCGTTCCGTTCCTACCCGATGCATATTGGAAAATTCCAAAAAAATAGCAAAGAAATTAAAAATATTAAAAAAATAACATTATGGCTTCATTTCAATCCAAAATAGGTTGGAAAAGGGTGAGAAAGAGAGAAAATAAAAATTATTATTCCGTTTCGTTCCTGCCCGATGCGTGATAAAAAATTCCAAAAAAATACCAAAAAAATTCAAAAAATTAAAAAATACCACTATGAATTCAGTTCAAGCCAAAATTGGTTGGAAAAGGATGAGAAAGAGAGAAATGAAAATTATCGTTCCGTTCCGTTCATACCCGACGCGTAATAGAAAATTCCAAAAAAATAACAAAAAAATTAAAAAATACCATTGTGGCTTCATTTCAAGCCAAAATATGTTGGAAAAGGTTGTAAAACAGAGAAAGTAAAAATTATCCTTTCGTTCCGTTCCTCACCGATGCTTAATAGAAAATTCCAAAAAAATAAAAAAAAATTAAAAAATACCATTGTGGCTTCATTTCAAGCCAAAATATGTAGGAAAAGGCTGTGAAACAGAGAAAATAAACATTATCCTTCCGTTCCGTTCCTGCCAAATGCATGAGAGAAAATTCCAAAAAAATAGCAAAAAAATTCAAAAAATTAAGAGATACCATTATGGCTTCATTTCAAGCTTTTTCGTTGGAAAAGTCCGAGAAAGAGCGAAAATAAAAATAATCGTTCCGTTTCGTTCCTACCCGATGCATATTGGAAAATTCCAAAAAAATAGCAAAGAAATTAAAAATATTAAAAAAATAACATTATGGCTTCATTTCAATCCAAAATAGGTTGGAAAAGGGTGAGAAAGAGAGAAAATAAAAATTATTATTCCGTTTCGTTCCTGCCCGATGCGTAATAGAAAATTCAAAAAAATACCAAAAAAATGCAAAAAATTAAAAAATACCACTATGAATTCAGTTGAAGCCAAAATTTGTTGGAAAAGGATGAGAAAGAGAGAAATGAAAATTATCGTTCCGTTCCGTTCCTACCCGACGCGTAATAGACAATTCCAAAAAAATAACAAAAAAATTAAAAAATACCATTGTGGCTTCATTTCAAGCCAAAATATGTTTGAAAAGGCTGTGAAACAGAGAAAATAAAAATTATCCTTCCGTTCCGTTCCTACCAGATGCGTGATAGAAAATTCCAAATTAATACCAAAAAAATTCAAAAAATTAAAAAATACCACTATGAATTAAGTTCAAGCCAAAATTGGTTGGAAAAGGATGAGAAAGAGAGAAATAAAAAGTATCGTTCTGTTCCGTTCCTACCCGATGCGTAATAGAAAATTCCAAAAAAATAACAAGAAAATTAAAAAATACCATTGTGGCTTCATTTCAAGCCAAAATAGGAAGGAAAAGGCTGTGAAATAGAGAAAATAAAAATTATCCTTCCGTTCCGTTCCTACCAGATGCGTGATAGAAAATTCCAAAAAAATAGCAAAAAAATTCAAAAAATTAGAAGATACCATTATGGCTTCATTTCATGCTTTTCCGTTGGAAAAGTCCGAGAAATAGTGAAAATAAAAATTATCGTTCCGTTCCGTTCCTTCCCGATGCATATTGGAAAATTCCAAAAAAATAGCAAAGAAATTAAAAATATTAGAAAAATACCATTATGGCTTCATTTCAATCCAAAATAGGTTGGAAAAGGGTGAGAAAGAGAGAAAATAAAAATTATTATTCCGTTTCATTCCTGCCCGATGCGTAATAAAAAATTCAAAAAAATACCAAAAAAATGCAAAAAATTAAAAAATACCACTATGAATTCAGTTGAAGCCAAAATTGGTTGGAAAAGGATGAGAAAGGGAGAAATGAAAATTATCGTTCCGTTCCGTTCCTACCCGACGCGTAATAGAAAATTCCAAAAAAATAACTAAAAATTAAAAAATACCATTGTGGCTTCATTTCAAGCCAAAATATGTTGAAAAGGCTGTGAAACAGAGAAAATAAAAATTATCCTTCCGTTCCGCTCCTACCAGATGCGTGATAGAAAATTCCAAAAAAATAGCAAAAAAATTCAAAAAATTAGAAGATACCATTATGGCTTCATTTCAAGCTTTTCCGTCGGAAAAGTCCGAGAAAGAGTGAAAATAAAAATTATTGTTACGTTCCGTTCCTACCCGATGCATATTTGAAAATTCCAAAAAAATAGCAAAAAAATTAAAAATATTAAAAAAATACCATTGTGGCTTCATTTCAACCCAAAATATGTTGGAAAAGGTTGTGAAACAGAGAAAGTAAAAATTATCCTTTCGTTCCAATCGTCACCGATGCGTAATAGAAAATTCCAAAAAAATAACAAAAAAATTAAAAAATACCAATGTGGCTTCATTTTAAGCCAAAATATGTTGGAAAAGGCTGTGAAACAGAGAAAATAAAAAATATCCTTCCGTTCCGTTCCTACCAAATGCATGATAGAAAATTCCAAAAAAATAGCAAAAAAATTCAAAAAATTAAAAGATACCATTATGGCTTCATTTCAAGCTTTTTCGTTGGAAAAGTCCGAGAAAGAGCGAAAATAAAAATTATCGTTCCGTTCCGTTCCTACCCGATGCATATTGGAAAATTCCAAAAAAATAGCAAAGAAATTAAAAATATTAAAAAAATAACATTATGGCTTCATTTCAATCCAAAATAGGTTGGAAAATGGTGAGAAAGAGAGAAAATAAAAATTATTATTCCGTTTCGTTCCTGCCCAATGGGTAATAAAAAATTCAAAAAAATAGCAAAAAAATGCAAAAAATTAAAAAATACCACTATGAATTCAGTTGAAGCCAAAATGGGTTGGAAAAGGATGAGAAAGAGAGAAATGAAAATTATCGTTCCGTTCCGTTCATACCCGACGCGTAATAGAAAATTCCAAAAAAATAACAAAAAAATTAAAAAATACCATTGTGGCTTCATTTCAAGCCAAAATATGTTGGAAAAGGTTGTGAAACAGAGAAAGTAAAAATTATCCTTTCGTTCCGTTCCTCACCGATGCGTAATAGAAAATTCCAAAAAAATAACAAAAAAATTAAAAAATACCATTGTGGCTTCATTTCAAGCCAAAATATGTTGGAAAAGGCTGTGAAACAGAGAAAATAAAAATTATCCTTCCGTTCCGTGCCTGCCAAATGCATGAGAGAAAATTCCAAAAAAATAGCAAAAAAATTCAAAAAATTAAAAGATACCATTATGGCTTCATTTCAAGCTTTTTCGTTGGAAAAGTCCGAGAAAGAGCGAAAATAAAAATAATCGTTCCGTTCCGTTCCTACCCGATGCATATTGGAAAATTCCAAAAAAATAGCAAAGAAATTAAAAATATTAAAAAAATAACATTATGGCTTCATTTCAATCCAAAATAGGTTGGAAAAGGGTGAGAAAGAGAGAAAATAAAAATTATTATTCCGTTTCGTTCCTGCCCGATGCGTAATAGAAAATTCAAAAAAATACCAAAAAAATGCAAAAAATTAAAAAATACCACTATGAATTCAGTTGAAGCCAAAATTGGTTGGAAAAGGATGAGAAAGAGAGAAATGAAAATTATCGTTCCGTTCCGTTCCTACCCGACGCGTAACAGAAAATTCCAAAAAAATAACAAAAAAATTAAAAAATACCATTGTGGCTTCATTTCAAGCCAAAATATGTTGGAAAAGGCTGTGAAACAGAGAAAATAAAAATTATCCTTCCGTTCCGTTCCTACCAGATGCGTGATAGAAAATTCCAAAAAAATACCAAAAAAATTCAAAAAATTAAAAAATACCACTATGAATTCAGTTCAAGCCAAAATTGGTTGGAAAAGGATGAGAAAGAGAGAAATGAAAATTATCGTTCCGTTCCGTTCATACCCGACGCGTAATAGAAAATTCCAAAAAAATAACAAAAAAATTAAAAAATACCATTGTGGCTTCATTTCAAGCCAAAATTTGTTGGAAAAGGTTGTGAAACAGAGAAAGTAAAAATTATCCTTTCGTTCCGTTCCTCACCGATGCTTAATAGAAAATTCCAAAAAAATAAAAAAAAATTAAAAAATACCATTGTGGCTTCATTTCAAGCCAAAATATGTAGGAAAAGGCTGTGAAACAGAGAAAATAAAAATTATCCTTCCGTTCCGTTCCTGCCAAATGCATGAGAGAAAATTCCAAAAAAATAGCAAAAAAATTCAAAAAATTAAGAGATACCATTATGGCTTCATTTCAAGCTTTTTCGTTGGAAAAGTCCGAGAAAGAGCGAAAATAAAAATAATCGTTCCGTTCCGTTCCTACCCGATGCATATTGGAAAATTCCAAAAAAATAGCAAAGAAATTAAAAATATTAAAAAAATAACATTATGGCTTCATTTCAATCCAAAATAGGTTGGAAAAGGGTGAGAAAGAGAGAAAATAAAAATTATTATTCCGTTTCGTTCCTGCCCGATGCGTAATAGAAAATTCAAAAAAATACCAAAAAAATGCAAAAAATTAAAAAATACCACTATGAATTCAGTTGAAGCCAAAATTGGTTGGAAAAGGATGAGAAAGAGAGAAATGAAAATTATCGTTCCGTTCCGTTCATACCCGACGCGTAATAGAAAATTCCAAAAAAATAACAAAAAAATTAAAAAATACCATTGTGGCTTCATTTCAAGCCAAAATATGTTGGAAAAGGTAGTGAAACAGAGAAAGTAAAAATTATCCTTTCGTTCCGTTCCTCACCGATGCGTAATAGAAAATTCCAAAAAAATAACAAAAAAATTAAAAAATACCATTGTGGCTTCATTTCAAGCCAAAATATGTTGGAAAAGGCTGTGAAACAGAGAAAATAAAAATTATCCTTCCGTTCCGTGCCTGCCAAATGCATGAGAGAAAATTCCAAAAAAATAGCAAAAAAATTCAAAAAATTAAAAGATACCATTATGGCTTCATTTCAAGCTTTTTCGTTGGAAAAGTCCGAGAAAGAGCGAAAATAAAAATAATCGTTCCGTTCCGTTCCTACCCGATGCATATTGGAAAATTCCAAAAAAATAGCAAAGAAATTAAAAATATTAAAAAAATAACATTATGGCTTCATTTCAATCCAAAATAGGTTGGAAAAGGGTGAGAAAGAGAGAAAATAAAAATTATTATTCCGTTTCGTTCCTGCCCGATGCGTAATAGAAAATTCAAAAAAATACCAAAAAAATGCAAAAAATTAAAAAATACCACTATGAATTCAGTTGAAGCCAAAATTGGTTGGAAAAGGATGAGAAAGAGAGAAATGAAAATTATCGTTCCGTTCCGTTCCTACCCGACGCGTAACAGAAAATTCCAAAAAAATAACAAAAAAATTAAAAAATACCATTGTGGCTTCATTTCAAGCCAAAATATGTTGGAAAAGGCTGTGAAACAGAGAAAATAAAAATTATCCTTCCGTTCCGTTCCTACCAGATGCGTGATAGAAAATTCCAAAAAAATACCAAAAAAATTCAAAAAATTAAAAAATACCACTATGAATTCAGTTCAAGCCAAAATTGGTTGGAAAAGGATGAGAAAGAGAGAAATGAAAATTATCGTTCCGTTCCGTTCATACCCGACGCGTAATAGAAAATTCCAAAAAAATAACAAAAAAATTAAAAAATACCATTGTGGCTTCATTTCAAGCCAAAATTTGTTGGAAAAGGTTGTGAAACAGAGAAAGTAAAAATTATCCTTTCGTTCCGTTCCTCACCGATGCTTAATAGAAAATTCCAAAAAAATAAAAAAAAATTAAAAAATACCATTGTGGCTTCATTTCAAGCCAAAATATGTAGGAAAAGGCTGTGAAACAGAGAAAATAAAAATTATCCTTCCATTCCGTTCCTGCCAAATGCATGAGAGAAAATTCCAAAAAAATAGCAAAAAAATTCAAAAAATTAAGAGATACCATTATGGCTTCATTTCAAGCTTTTTCGTTGGAAAAGTCCGAGAAAGAGCGAAAATAAAAATAATCGTTCCGTTCCGTTCCTACCCGATGCATATTGGAAAATTCCAAAAAAATAGCAAAGAAATTAAAAATATTAAAAAAATAACATTATGGCTTCATTTCAATCCAAAATAGGTTGGAAAAGGGTGAGAAAGAGAGAAAATAAAAATTATTATTCCGTTTCGTTCCTGCCCGATGCGTAATAGAAAATTCAAAAAAATACCAAAAAAATGCAAAAAATTAAAAAATACCACTATGAATTCAGTTGAAGCCAAAATTGGTTGGAAAAGGATGAGAAAGAGAGAAATGAAAATTATCGTTCCGTTCCGTTCATACCCGACGCGTAATAGAAAATTCCAAAAAAATAACAAAAAAATTAAAAAATACCATTGTGGCTTCATTTCAAGCCAAAATATGTTGGAAAAGGTTGTGAAACAGAGAAAGTAAAAATTATCCTTTCGTTCCGTTCCTCACCGATGCGTAATAGAAAATTCCAAAAAAATAACAAAAAAATTAAAAAATACCATTGTGGCTTCATTTCAAGCCAAAATATGTTGGAAATGGCTGTGAAACAGAGAAAATAAAAATTATTCTTCCGTTCCGTGCCTGCCAAATGCATGAGAGAAAATTCCAAAAAAATAGCAAAAAAATTCAAAAAATTAAAAGATACCATTATGGCTTCATTTCAAGCTTTTTCGTTGGAAAAGTCCGAGAAAGAGCGAAAATAAAAATAATCGTTCCGTTCCGTTCCTACCCGATGCATATTGGAAAATTCCAAAAAAATAGCAAAGAAATTAAAAATATTAAAAAAATAACATTATGGCTTCATTTCAATCCAAAATAGGTTGGAAAAGGGTGAGAAAGAGAGAAAATAAAAATTATTATTCCGTTTCGTTCCTGCCCGATGCGTAATAGAAAATTCAAAAAAATACCAAAAAAATGCAAAAAATTAAAAAATACCACTATGAATTCAGTTGAAGCCAAAATTGGTTGGAAAAGGATGAGAAAGAGAGAAATGAAAATTATCGTTCCGTTCCGTTCCTACCCGACGCGTAACAGAAAATTCCAAAAAAATAACAAAAAAATTAAAAAATACCATTGTGGCTTCATTTCAAGCCAAAATATGTTGGAAATGGCTGTGAAACAGAGAAAATAAAAATTATTCTTCCGTTCCGTGCCTGCCAAATGCATGAGAGAAAATTCCAAAAAAATAGCAAAAAAATTCAAAAAATTAAAAGATACCATTATGGCTTCATTTCAAGCTTTTTCGTTGGAAAAGTCCGAGAAAGAGCGAAAATAAAAATAATCGTTCCGTTCCGTTCCTACCCGATGCATATTGGAAAATTCCAAAAAAATAGCAAAGAAATTAAAAATATTAAAAAAATAACATTATGGCTTCATTTCAATCCAAAATAGGTTGGAAAAGGGTGAGAAAGAGAGAAAATAAAAATTATTATTCCGTTTCGTTCCTGCCCGATGCGTGATAAAAAATTCCAAAAAAATACCAAAAAAATTCAAAAAATTAAAAAATACCACTATGAATTCAGTTCAAGCCAAAATTGGTTGGAAAAGGATGAGAAAGAGAGAAATGAAAATTATCGTTCCGTTCCGTTCATACCCGACGCGTAATAGAAAATTCCAAAAAAATAACAAAAAAATTAAAAAATACCATTGTGGCTTCATTTCAAGCCAAAATATGTTGGAAAAGGTTGTAAAACAGAGAAAGTAAAAATTATCCTTTCGTTCCGTTCCTCACCGATGCTTAATAGAAAATTCCAAAAAAATAAAAAAAAATTAAAAAATACCATTGTGGCTTCATTTCAAGCCAAAATATGTAGGAAAAGGCTGTGAAACAGAGAAAATAAACATTATCCTTCCGTTCCGTTCCTGCCAAATGCATGAGAGAAAATTCCAAAAAAATAGCAAAAAAATTCAAAAAATTAAGAGATACCATTATGGCTTCATTTCAAGCTTTTTCGTTGGAAAAGTCCGAGAAAGAGCGAAAATAAAAATAATCGTTCCGTTTCGTTCCTACCCGATGCATATTGGAAAATTCCAAAAAAATAGCAAAGAAATTAAAAATATTAAAAAAATAACATTATGGCTTCATTTCAATCCAAAATAGGTTGGAAAAGGGTGAGAAAGAGAGAAAATAAAAATTATTATTCCGTTTCGTTCCTGCCCGATGCGTAATAGAAAATTCAAAAAAATACCAAAAAAATGCAAAAAATTAAAAAATACCACTATGAATTCAGTTGAAGCCAAAATTTGTTGGAAAAGGATGAGAAAGAGAGAAATGAAAATTATCGTTCCGTTCCGTTCCTACCCGACGCGTAATAGACAATTCCAAAAAAATAACAAAAAAATTAAAAAATACCATTGTGGCTTCATTTCAAGCCAAAATATGTTTGAAAAGGCTGTGAAACAGAGAAAATAAAAATTATCCTTCCGTTCCGTTCCTACCAGATGCGTGATAGAAAATTCCAAATTAATACCAAAAAAATTCAAAAAATTAAAAAATACCACTATGAATTAAGTTCAAGCCAAAATTGGTTGGAAAAGGATGAGAAAGAGAGAAATAAAAAGTATCGTTCTGTTCCGTTCCTACCCGATGCGTAATAGAAAATTCCAAAAAAATAACAAGAAAATTAAAAAATACCATTGTGGCTTCATTTCAAGCCAAAATAGGAAGGAAAAGGCTGTGAAATAGAGAAAATAAAAATTATCCTTCCGTTCCGTTCCTACCAGATGCGTGATAGAAAATTCCAAAAAAATAGCAAAAAAATTCAAAAAATTAGAAGATACCATTATGGCTTCATTTCATGCTTTTCCGTTGGAAAAGTCCGAGAAATAGTGAAAATAAAAATTATCGTTCCGTTCCGTTCCTTCCCGATGCATATTGGAAAATTCCAAAAAAATAGCAAAGAAATTAAAAATATTAGAAAAATACCATTATGGCTTCATTTCAATCCAAAATAGGTTGGAAAAGGGTGAGAAAGAGAGAAAATAAAAATTATTATTCCGTTTCGTTCCTGCCCGATGCGTAATAGAAAATTCAAAAAAATACCAAAAAAATGCAAAAAATTAAAAAATACCACTATGAATTCAGTTGAAGCCAAAATTGGTTGGAAAAGGATGAGAAAGGGAGAAATGAAAATTATCGTTCCGTTCCGTTCCTACCCGACGCGTAATAGAAAATTCCAAAAAAATAACTAAAAAATTAAAAAATACCATTGTGGCTTCATTTCAAGCCAAAATATGTTGGAAAAGGCTGTGAAACAGAGAAAATAAAAATTATCCTTCCGTTCCGTTCCTACCAGATGCGTGATAGAAAATTCCAAAAAAATAGCAAAAAAATTCAAAAATTAGAAGATACCATTATGGCTTCATTTCAAGCTTTTCCGTTGGAAAAGTCCGAGAAAGAGTGAAAATAAAAATTATCGTTACGTTCCGTTCCTACCCGATGCATATTGGAAAATTCCAAAAAAATAGCAAAGAAATTAAAAATATTAAAAAAATACCATTGTGGCTTCATTTCAAGCCAAAATTTGTTGGAAAAGGTTGTGAAACAGAGAAAGTAAAAATTATCCTTTCGTTCCAATCCTCACCGATGCGTAATAGAAAATTCCAAAAAAATAACAAAAAAATTAAAAAATACCATTGTGGCTTCATTTCAAGCCAAAATATGTTGGAAAAGGCTGTGAAACAGAGAAAATAAAAATTATCCTTCCGTTCCGTTCCTACCAAATGCATGATAGAAAATTCCAAAAAAATAGCAAAAAAATTCAAAAAATTAAAAGATACCATTATGGCTTCATTTCAAGCTTTTTCGTTGGAAAAGTCCGAGAAAGAGCGAAAATAAAAATTATCGTTCCGTTCCGTTCCTACCCGATGCATATTGGAAAATTCCAAAAAAATAGCAAAGAAATTAAAAATATTAAAAAAATAACATTATGGCTTCATTTCAATCCAAAATAGGTTGGAAAATGGTGAGAAAGAGAGAAAATAAAAATTATTATTCCGTTTCGTTCCTGCCCGATGCGTAATAGAAAATTCAAAAAAATACCAAAAAAATGCAAAAAATTAAAAAATACCACTATGAATTCAGTTGAAGCCAAAATTGGTTGGAAAAGGATGAGAAAGAGAGAAATGAAAATTATCGTTCCGTTCCGTTCATACCCGACGCGTAATAGAAAATTCCAAAAAAATAACAAAAAAATTAAAAAATACCATTGTGGCTTCATTTCAAGCCAAAATATGTTGGAAAAGGTTGTGAAACAGAGAAAGTAAAAATTATCCTTTCGTTCCGTTCCTCACCGATGCGTAATAGAAAATTCCAAAAAAATAAAAAAAAATAAAAAAATACCATTGTGGCTTCATTTCAAGCCAAAATATGTTGGAAAAGGCTGTGAAACAGAGAAAATAAAAATCATCCTTCCGTTCCGTTCCTGCCAAATGCATGAGAGAAAATTCCAAAAAAATAGCAAAAAAATTCAAAAAATTAAAAGATACCATTATGGCTTCATTTCAAGCTTTTTCGTTGGAAAAGTCCGAGAAAGAGCGAAAATAAAAATAATCGTTCCGTTCCGTTCCTACCCGATGCATATTGGAAAATTCCAAAAAAATAGCAAAGAAATTAAAAATATTAAAAAAATAATATTATGGCTTCATTTCAATCCAAAATAGGTTGGAAAAGGGTGAGAAAGAGAGAAAATAAAAATTATTAATCCGTTTCATTCCTGCCCGATGCGTAATAGAAAATTCAAAAAAATACCAAAAAAATGCGAAAAATTAAAAAATACCACTATGAATTCAGTTGAAGCCAAAATTGGTTGGAAAAGGATGAGAAAGAGAGAAATGAAAATTATCGTTCCGTTCCGTTCCTACCCGATGCGTAATAGAAAATTCCAAAAAAATAACAAAAAAATTAAAAAATACCATTGTGACTTCATTTCAAGCCAAAATATGTTGGAAAAGGCTGTGAAACAGAGAAAATAAAAATTATCCTTCCGTTCCGTTCCTACCAGATGCGTGATAGAAAATTCCAAAAAAATACCAAAAAAATTCAAAAAATTAAAAAATACCACTATGAATTCAGTTCAAGCCAAAATTGGTTGGAAAAGGATGAGAAAGAGAGAAATAAAAAGTATCGTTCTGTTCCGTTCCTACCCGATGCGTAATAGAAAATTCCAAAAAAATAACAAAAAAATTAAAAAATACCATTGTGGCTTCATTTCAAGCCAAAATAGGAAGGAAAAGGCTGTGAAACAGAGAAAATAAAAATTATCTATCCATTCCGTTCCTACCAGATGCGTGATAGAAAATTCCAAAAAAATAGCAAAAAAATTCAAAAAATTAGAAGATACCATTATGGCTTCATTTCAAGCTTTTCCGTTGGAAAAGTCCGAGAAAGAGTGAAAATAAAAATTATCGTTCCGTTCCGTTCCTACCCGATGCATATTGGAAAATTCCAAAAAAATAGCAAAGAAATTAAAAATATTAAAAAAATACCATTATGGCTTCATTTCAATCCAAAATAGGTTGGAAAATGGTGAGAAAGAGAGAAAATAAAAATTATTATTCCGTTTCGTTCCTGCCCGATGCGTAATAGAAAATTCAAAAAAATACCAAAAAAATGCAAAAAATTAAATAATGCCACAATGAATTCAGTTGAAGCCAAAATTGGTTGGAAAAGGATGAGAAAGAGAGAAATAAAAATTATCGTTCCGTTCCGTTCCTACCCGACGCGTAATAGAAAATTCCAAAAAAATAACTAAAAAATTAAAAAATACCATTGTGGCTTCATTTCAAGCCAAAATATGTTGGAAAAGGCTGTGAAACAGAGAAAATAAAAATTATCCTTCCGTTCCGTTCCATTCCTACCAGATGCGTGATAGAAAATTCCAAAAAAATAGCAAAAAAATTCAAAAAATTAGAAGATACCATTATGGCTTCATTTCAAGCTTTTCCGTTGGAAAAGTCCGAGAAAGAGCGAAAATAAAAATTATCGTTCCGTTCCGTTCCTACCCGATGCATATTGGAAAATTCCAAAAAAATTGCAAAGAAATTAAAAATATTAAAAAAATACCACTATGGCTTCATTTCAAGCCAAAATTTGTTGGAAAAGGTTGTGAAACAGAGAAAGTAAAAATTATCCTTTCGTTCCAATCCTCACCGATGCGTAATAGAAAATTCCAAAAAAATTAAAAAATACCATTGTGGCTTCATTTCAAGCCAAAATATGTTGGAAAAGGCTGTGAAACAGAGAAAATAAAAATTATCCTTCCGTTCCGTTCCTACCAAATGCATGATAGAAAATTCCAAAAAAATAGCAAAAAAATTCAAAAAATTAAAAGATACCATTATGGCTTCATTTCAAGCTTTTTCGTTGGAAAAGTCCGAGAAAGAGCGAAAATAAAAATTATCGTTCCGTTCCGTTCCTACCCGATGCATATTGGAAAATTCCAAAAAAATAGCAAGGAAATTAAAAATATTAAAAAAATAACATTATGGCTTCATTTCAATCCAAAATAGGTTGGAAAATGGTGAGAAAGAGAGAAAATAAAAATTATTATTCCGTTTCGTTCCTGCCCGATGCGTAATAGAAAATTCAAAAAAATACCAAAAAAATGCAAAAAATTAAAAAATACCACTATGAATTCAGTTGAAGCCAAAATTGGTTGTAAAAGGATGAGAAAGAGAGAAATGAAAATTATCGTTCCGTTCCGTTCATACCCGACGCGTAATAGAAAATTCCAAAAAAATAACAAAAAAATTAAAAAATACCATTGTGGCTTCATTTCAAGCCAAAATATGTTGGAAAAGGCTGTGAAACAGAGAAAATAAAAATCATCCTTCCGTTCCGTTCCTGCCAAATGCATGAGAGAAAATTCCAAAAAAATAGCAAAAAAATTCAAAAAATTAAAAGATACCATTATGGCTTCATTTCAAGCTTTTTCGTTGGAAAAGTCCGAGAAAGAGCGAAAATAAAAATAATCGTTCCGTTCCGTTCCTACCCGATGCATATTGGAAAATTCCAAAAAAATAGCAAAGAAATTAAAAATATTAAAAAAATAATATTATGGCTTCATTTCAATCCAAAATAGGTTGGAAAAGGGTGAGAAAGAGAGAAAATAAAAATTATTATTCCGTTTCGTTCCTGCCCGATGCGTAATAGAAAATTCAAAAAAATACCAAAAAAATGCAAAAAATTAAAAAATACCACTATGAATTCAGTTGAAGCCAAAATTGGTTGGAAAAGGATGAGAAATAGAGAAATGAAAATTATCGTTCCGTTCCGTTCCTACCCGATGCGTAACAGAAAATTCCAAAAAAATAACAAAAAAATTAAAAAATACCATTGTGGCTTCATTTCAAGCCAAAATATGTTGGAAAAGGCTGTGAAACAGAGAAAATAAAAATTATCCTTCCGTTCCGTTCCTACCAGATGCGTGATAGAAAATTCCAAAAAAATACCAAAAAAATTCAAAAAATTAAAAAATACCACTATGAATTCAGTTCAAGCCAAAATTGGTTGGAAAAGGATGAGAAAGAGAGAAATAAAAAGTATCGTTCTGTTCCGTTCCTACCCGATGCGTAATAGAAAATTCCAAAAAAATAACAAAAAAATTAAAAAATACCATTGTGGCTTCATTTCAAGCCAAAATAGGAAGGAAAAGGCTGTGAAACAGAGAGAATAAAAATTATCTATCCGTTCCGTTCCTACCAGATGCGTGATAGAAAATTCCAAAAAAATAGCAAAAAAATTCAAAAAATTAGAAGATACCATTATGGCTTCATTTCAAGCTTTTCCGTTGGAAAAGTCCGAGAAAGAGTGAAAATAAAAATTATCGTTCCGTTTTGTTCCTACCAGATGTATATTGGAAAATTCCAAAAAAATAGCAAAGAAATTAAAAATATTAAAAAAATACCATTATGGCTTCATTTCAATCCAAAATAGGTTGGAAAATGGTGAGAAAGAGAGAAAATAAAAATTATTATTCCGTTTCGTTCCTGCCCGATGCGTAATAGAAAATTCAAAAAAATACCAAAAAAATGCAAAAAATTAAAAAATGCCACAATGAATTCAGTTGAAGCCAAAATTGGTTGGAAAAGGATGAGAAAGAGAGAAATAAAAATTATTGTTCCGTTCCGTTCCTACCCGACGCGTAATAGAAAATTCCAAAAAAATAACTAAAAAATTAAAAAATACCATTGTGGCTTCATTTCAAGCCAAAATATGTTGGAAAAGGCTGTGAAACAGAGAAAATAAAAATTATCCTTCCGTTCCGTTCCGTTCCTACCAGATGCATGATAGAAAATTCCAAAAAAATAGCAAAAAAATTCAAAAAATTAGAAGATACCATTATGGCTTCATTTCAAGCTTTTCCGTTGGAAAAGTCCGAGAAAGAGCGAAAATAAAAATTATCGTTCCGTTCCGTTCCTACCCGATGCATATTGGAAAATTCCAAAAAAATAGCAAAGAAATTAAAAATATTAAAAAAATACCATTGTGGCTTCATTTCAAGCCAAAATTTGTTGGAAAAGGTTGTGAAACAGAGAAAGTAAAAATTATCCTTTCGTTCCAATCCTCACCGATGCGTAATAGAAAATTCCAAAAAAATAACAAAAAAATTAAAAAATACCATTGTGGCTTCATTTCAAGCCAAAATATGTTGGAAAAGGCTGTGAAACAGAGAAAATAAAAATTATCCTTCCGTTCCGTTCCTACCAAATGCATGATAGAAAATTCCAAAAAAATAGCAAAAAAATTCAAAAAATTAAAAGATACCATTATGGCTTCATTTCAAGCTTTTTCGTTGGAAAAGTCCGAGAAAGAGCGAAAATAAAAATTATCGTTCCGTTCCGTTCCTACCCGATGCATATTGGAAAATTCCAAAAAAATAGCAAAGAAATTAAAAATATTAAAAAAATAACATTATGGCTTCATTTCAATCCAAAATAGGTTGGAAAATGGTGAGAAAGAGAGAAAATAAAAATTATTATTCCGTTTCGTTCCTGCCCGATGCGTAATAGAAAATTCAAAAAAATACCAAAAAAATGCAAAAAATTAAAAAATACCACTATGAATTCAGTTGAAGCCAAAATTGGTTGGAAAAGGATGAGAAAGAGAGAAATGAAAATTATCGTTCCGTTCCGTTCATACCCGACGCGTAATAGAAAATTCCAAAAAAATAACAAAAAAATTAAAAAATACCATTGTGGCTTCATTTCAAGCCAAAATATGTTGGAAAAGGTTGTGAAACAGAGAAAGTAAAAATTATCCTTTCGTTCCGTTCCTCACCGATGCGTAATAGAAAATTCCAAAAAAATAAAAAAAAATAAAAAAATACCATTGTGGCTTCATTTCAAGCCAAAATATGTTGGAAAAGGCTGTGAAACAGAGAAAATAAAAATCATCCTTCCGTTCCGTTCCTGCCAAATGCATGAGAGAAAATTCCAAAAAAATAGCAAAAAAATTCAAAAAATTAAAAGATACCATTATGGCTTCATTTCAAGCTTTTTCGTTGGAAAAGTCCGAGAAAGAGCGAAAATAAAAATAATCGTTCCGTTCCGTTCCTACCCGATGCATATTGGAAAATTCAAAAAAAATAGCAAAGAAATTAAAAATATTAAAAAAATAATATTATGGCTTCATTTCAATCCAAAATAGGTTGGAAAAGGGTGAGAAAGAGAGAAAATAAAAATTATTAATCCGTTTCATTCCTGCCCGATGCGTAATAGAAAATTCAAAAAAATACCAAAAAAATGCGAAAAATTAAAAAATACCACTATGAATTCAGTTGAAGCCAAAATTGGTTGGAAAAGGATGAGAAAGAGAGAAATGAAAATTATCGTTCCGTTCCGTTCCTACCCGATGCGTAATAGAAAATTCCAAAAAAATAACAAAAAAATTAAAAAATACCATTGTGACTTCATTTCAAGCCAAAATATGTTGGAAAAGGCTGTGAAACAGAGAAAATAAAAATTATCCTTCCGTTCCGTTCCTACCAGATGCGTGATAGAAAATTCCAAAAAAATACCAAAAAAATTCAAAAAATTAAAAAATACCACTATGAATTCAGTTCAAGCCAAAATTGGTTGGAAAAGGATGAGAAAGAGAGAAATAAAAAGTATCGTTCTGTTCCGTTCCTACCCGATGCGTAATAGAAAATTCCAAAAAAATAACAAAAAAATTAAAAAATACCATTGTGGCTTCATTTCAAGCCAAAATAGGAAGGAAAAGGCTGTGAAACAGAGAAAATAAAAATTATCTATCCATTCCGTTCCTACCAGATGCGTGATAGAAAATTCCAAAAAAATAGCAAAAAAATTCAAAAAATTAGAAGATACCATTATGGCTTCATTTCAAGCTTTTCCGTTGGAAAAGTCCGAGAAAGAGTGAAAATAAAAATTATCGTTCCGTTCCGTTCCTACCCGATGCATATTGGAAAATTCCAAAAAAATAGCAAAGAAATTAAAAATATTAAAAAAATACCATTATGGCTTCATTTCAATCCAAAATAGGTTGGAAAATGGTGAGAAAGAGAGAAAATAAAAATTATTATTCCGTTTCGTTCCTGCCCGATGCGTAATAGAAAATTCAAAAAAATACCAAAAAAATGCAAAAAATTAAATAATGCCACAATGAATTCAGTTGAAGCCAAAATTGGTTGGAAAAGGATGAGAAAGAGAGAAATAAAAATTATCGTTCCGTTCCGTTCCTACCCGACGCGTAATAGAAAATTCCAAAAAAATAACTAAAAAATTAAAAAATACCATTGTGGCTTCATTTCAAGCCAAAATATGTTGGAAAAGGCTGTGAAACAGAGAAAATAAAAATTATCCTTCCGTTCCGTTCCGTTCCTACCAGATGCATGATAGAAAATTCCAAAAAAATAGCAAAAAAATTCAAAAAATTAGAAGATACCATTATGGCTTCATTTCAAGCTTTTCCGTTGGAAAAGTCCGAGAAAGAGCGAAAATAAAAATTATCGTTCCGTTCCGTTCCTACCCGATGCATATTGGAAAATTCCAAAAAAATTGCAAAGAAATTAAAAATATTAAAAAAATACCACTATGGCTTCATTTCAAGCCAAAATTTGTTGGAAAAGGTTGTGAAACAGAGAAAGTAAAAATTATCCTTTCGTTCCAATCCTCACCGATGCGTAATAGAAAATTCCAAAAAAATTAAAAAATACCATTGTGGCTTCATTTCAAGCCAAAATATGTTGGAAAAGGCTGTGAAACAGAGAAAATAAAAATTATCCTTCCGTTCCGTTCCTACCAAATGCATGATAGAAAATTCCAAAAAAATAGCAAAAAAATTCAAAAAATTAAAAGATACCATTATGGCTTCATTTCAAGCTTTTTCGTTGGAAAAGTCCGAGAAAGAGCGAAAATAAAAATTATCGTTCCGTTCCGTTCCTACCCGATGCATATTGGAAAATTCCAAAAAAATAGCAAGGAAATTAAAAATATTAAAAAAATAACATTATGGCTTCATTTCAATCCAAAATAGGTTGGAAAATGGTGAGAAAGAGAGAAAATAAAAATTATTATTCCGTTTCGTTCCTGCCCGATGCGTAATAGAAAATTCAAAAAAATACCAAAAAAATGCAAAAAATTAAAAAATACCACTATGAATTCAGTTGAAGCCAAAATTGGTTGTAAAAGGATGAGAAAGAGAGAAATGAAAATTATCGTTCCGTTCCGTTCATACCCGACGCGTAATAGAAAATTCCAAAAAAATAACAAAAAAATTAAAAAATACCATTGTGGCTTCATTTCAAGCCAAAATATGTTGGAAAAGGCTGTGAAACAGAGAAAATAAAAATCATCCTTCCGTTCCGTTCCTGCCAAATGCATGAGAGAAAATTCCAAAAAAATAGCAAAAAAATTCAAAAAATTAAAAGATACCATTATGGCTTCATTTCAAGCTTTTTCGTTGGAAAAGTCCGAGAAAGAGCGAAAATAAAAATAATCGTTCCGTTCCGTTCCTACCCGATGCATATTGGAAAATTCCAAAAAAATAGCAAAGAAATTAAAAATATTAAAAAAATAATATTATGGCTTCATTTCAATCCAAAATAGGTTGGAAAAGGGTGAGAAAGAGAGAAAATAAAAATTATTATTCCGTTTCGTTCCTGCCCGATGCGTAATAGAAAATTCAAAAAAATACCAAAAAAATGCAAAAAATTAAAAAATACCACTATGAATTCAGTTGAAGCCAAAATTGGTTGGAAAAGGATGAGAAATAGAGAAATGAAAATTATCGTTCCGTTCCGTTCCTACCCGATGCGTAACAGAAAATTCCAAAAAAATAACAAAAAAATTAAAAAATACCATTGTGGCTTCATTTCAAGCCAAAATATGTTGGAAAAGGCTGTGAAACAGAGAAAATAAAAATTATCCTTCCGTTCCGTTCCTACCAGATGCGTGATAGAAAATTCCAAAAAAATACCAAAAAAATTCAAAAAATTAAAAAATACCACTATGAATTCAGTTCAAGCCAAAATTGGTTGGAAAAGGATGAGAAAGAGAGAAATAAAAAGTATCGTTCTGTTCCGTTCCTACCCGATGCGTAATAGAAAATTCCAAAAAAATAACAAAAAAATTAAAAAATACCATTGTGGCTTCATTTCAAGCCAAAATAGGAAGGAAAAGGCTGTGAAACAGAGAAAATAAAAATTATCTATCCGTTCCGTTCCTACCAGATGCGTGATAGAAAATTCCAAAAAAATAGCAAAAAAATTCAAAAAATTAGAAGATACCATTATGGCTTCATTTCAAGCTTTTCCGTTGGAAAAGTCCGAGAAAGAGTGAAAATAAAAATTATCGTTCCGTTCCGTTCCTACCCGATGTATATTGGAAAATTCCAAAAAAATAGCAAAGAAATTAAAAATATTAAAAAAATACCATTATGGCTTCATTTCAATCCAAAATAGGTTGGAAAATGGTGAGAAAGAGAGAAAATAAAAATTATTATTCCGTTTCGTTCCTGCCCGATGCGTAATAGAAAATTCAAAAAAATACCAAAAAAATGCAAAAAATTAAAAAATGCCACAATGAATTCAGTTGAAGCCAAAATTGGTTGGAAAAGGATGAGAAAGAGAGAAATAAAAATTATCGTTCCGTTCCGTTCCTACCCGACGCGTAATAGAAAATTCCAAAAAAATAACTAAAAAATTAAAAAATACCATTGTGGCTTCATTTCAAGCCAAAATATGTTGGAAAAGGCTGTGAAACAGAGAAAATAAAAATTATCCTTCCGTTCCGTTCCGTTCCTACCAGATGCATGATAGAAAATTCCAAAAAAATAGCAAAAAAATTCAAAAAATTATAAGATACCATTATGGCTTCATTTCAAGCTTTTCCGTTGGAAAAGTCCGAGAAAGAGCGAAAATAAAAATTATCGTTCCGTTCCGTTCCTACCCGATGCATATTGGAAAATTCCAAAAAAATTGCAAAGAAATTAAAAATATTAAAAAAATACCATTATGGCTTCATTTCAAGCCAAAATTTGTTGGAAAAGGTTGTGAAACAGAGAAAGTAAAAATTATCCTTTCGTTCCAATCCTCACCGATGCGTAATAGAAAATTCCAAAAAAATAACAAAAAAATTAAAAAATACCATTGTGGCTTCATTTCAAGCCAAAATATGTTGGAAAAGGCTGTGAAACAGAGAAAATAAAAATTATCCTTCCGTTCAGTTCCTACCAAATGCATGATAGAAAATTCCAAAAAAATAGCAAAAAAATTCAAAAAATTAAAAGATACCATTATGGCTTCATTTCAAGCTTTTTCGTTGGAAAAGTCCGAGAAAGAGCGAAAATAAAAATTATCGTTCCGTTCCGTTCCTACCCGATGCATATTGGAAAATTACAAAAAAATAGCAAAGAAATTAAAAATATTAAAAAAATAACATTATGGCTTCATTTCAATCCAAAATAGGTTGGAAAATGGTGAGAAAGAGAGAAAATAAAAATTATTATTCCGTTTCGTTCCTGCACGATGCGTAATAGAAAATTCAAAAAAATACCAAAAAAATGCAAAAAATTAAAAAATACCACTATGAATTCAGTTGAAGCCAAAATTGGTTGGAAAAGGATGAGAAAGAGAGAAATGAAAATTATCGTTCCGTTCCGTTCATACCCGACGCGTAATAGAAAATTCCAAAAAAATAACAAAAAAATTAAAAAATACCATTGTGGCTTCATTTCAAGCCAAAATTTGTTGGAAAAGGTTGTGAAACAGAGAAAGTAAAAATTATCCTTTCGTTCCGTTCCTCACCGATACGTAATAGAAAATTCCAAAAAAATAAAAAAAAATTAAAAAATACCATTGTGGCTTCATTTCAAGCCAAAATATGTTGGAAAAGGCTGTGAAACAGAGAAAATAAAAATTATCCTTTCGTTCCGTTCCTACCAGATGCATGATAGAAAATTCCAAAAAAATACCAAAAAAATTCAAAAAATTAAAAAATACCACTATGAATTCAGTTCAAGCCAAAATTGGTTGGAAAAGGATGAGAAAGAGAGAAATAAAAAGTATCGTTCTGTTCCGTTCCTACCCAATGCGTAACAGAAAATTCCAAAAAAATAACAAAAAAATTAAAAAATACCATTGTGGCTTCATTTCAAGCCAAAATATGTTGGAAAAGGCTGTGAAACAGAGAAAATAAAAATTATCCTTCCGTTCCGTTCCTACCAGATGCGTGATAGAAAATTCCAAAAAAATACCAAAAAAATTCAAAAAATTAAAAAATACCACTATGAATTCAGTTGAAGCCAAAATTGGTTGGAAAAGGATGAGAAAGAGAGAAATGAAAATTATCGTTCCGTTCCGTTCCTACCCGATGCGTAACAGAAAATTCCAAAAAAATAACAAAAAAATTAAAAAATACCATTGTGGCTTCATTTCAAGCCAAAATATGTTGGAAAAGGCTGTGAAACAGAGAAAATAAAAATTATCCTTCCGTTCCGTTCCTACCAGATGCGTGATAGAAAATTCCAAAAAAATACCAAAAAAATTCAAAAAATTAAAAAATACCACTATGAATTCAGTTCAAGCCAAAATTGGTTGGAAAAGGATGAGAAAGAGAGAAATAAAAAGTATCGTTCTGTTCCGTTCCTACCCGATGCGTAACAGAAAATTCCAAAAAAATAACAAAAAAATTAAAAAATACCATTGTGGCTTCATTTCAAGCCAAAATAGGAAGGAAAAGGCTGTGAAACAGAGAAAATAAAAATTATCTATCCGTTCCGTTCCTACCAGATGCGTGATAGAAAATTCCAAAAAAATAGCAAAAAAATTCAAAAAATTAGAAGATACCATTATGGCTTCATTTCAAGCTTTTCCGTTGGAAAAGTCCGGGAAAGAGTGAAAATAAAAATTATCGTTCTGTTCCTTTCCTACCCGATGCATATTGGAAAATTCCAAAAAAATAGCAAAGAAATTAAAAATATTAAAAAAATACCATTATGGCTTCATTTCAATCCAAAATAGGTTGGAAAAGGGTGAGAAAGAGAGAAAATAAAAATTATTATTCCGTTTCGTTCCTGCCCGATGCGTAATAGAAAATTCAAAAAAATACCAAAAAAATGCAAAAAATAAAAAAATGCCACAATGAATTCAGTTGAAGCCAAAATTGGTTGGAAAAGGATGAGAAAGAGAGAAATAAAAATTATCGTTCCGTTCCGTTCCTACCCGACGCGTAATAGAAAATTCCAAAAAAATAACTAAAAAATTAAAAAATACCATTGTGGCTTCATTTCAAGCCAAAATATGTTGGAAAAGGCTGTGAAACAGAGAAAATAAAAATTATCCTTCCGTTCCGTTCCGTTCCTACCAGATGCGTGATAGAAAATTCCAAAAAAATAGCAAAAAAATTCAAAAAATTAGAAGATACCATTATGGCTTCATTTCAAGCTTTTCCGTTGGAAAAGTCCGAGAAAGAGCGAAAATAAAAATTATCGTTCCGTTCCGTTCCTACCCGATGCATATTGGAAAATTCCAAAAAAATTGCAAAGAAATTAAAAATATTAAAAAAATACCATTATGGCTTCATTTCAAGCCAAAATTTGTTGGAAAAGGTTGTGCAACAGAGAAAGTAAAAATTATCCTTTCGTTCCAATCCTCACCGATGCGTAATAGAAAATTCCAAAAAAATAACAAAAAAATTAAAAAATACCATTGTGGCTTCATTTCAAGCCAAAATATGTTGGAAAAGGCTGTGAAACAGAGAAAATAAAAATTATCCTTCCGTTCCGTTCCTACCAAATGCATGATAGAAAATTCCAAAAAAATAGCAAAAAAATTCAAAAAATTAAAAGATACCATTATGGCTTCATTTCAAGCTTTTTCGTTGGAAAAGTCCGAGAAAGAGCGAAAATAAAAATTATCGTTCCGTTCCGTTCCTACCCGATGCATATTGGAAAATTCCAAAAAAATAGCAAAGAAATTAAAAATATTAAAAAAATAACATTATGGCTTCATTTCAATCCAAAATAGGTTGGAAAATGGTGAGAAAGAGAGAAAATAAAAATTATTATTCCGTTTCGTTCCTGCCCGATGCGTAGTAGAAAATTCAAAAAAATACCAAAAAAATGCAAAAAATTAAAAAATACCACTATGAATTCAGTTGACGCCAAAATTGGTTGGAAAAGGATGAGAAAGAGAGAAATGAAAATTATCGTTCCGTTCCGTTCATACCCGACGCGTAATAGAAAATTCCAAAAAAATAACAAAAAAATTAAAAAATACCATTGTGGCTTCATTTCAAGCCAAAATTTGTTGGAAAAGGTTGTGAAACAGAGAAAGTAAAAATTATCCTTTCGTTCCGTTCCTCACCGATGCGTAATAGAAAATTCCAAAAAAATAAAAAAAAATAAAAAAATACCATTGTGGCTTCATTTCAAGCCAAAATATGTTGGAAAAGGCTGTGAAACAGAGAAAATAAAAATTATCCTTCCGTTCCGTTCCTACCAAATGCATGATAGAAAATTCCAAAAAAATAGCAAAAAAATTCAAAAAATTAGAAGATACCATTATGGCTTCATTTCAAGCTTTTCCGTTGGAAAAGTCCGAGAAAGAGTGAAAATAAAAATTATCGTTCCGTTCCGTTCCTACCCGATGCATATTGGAAAATTCCAAAAAAATTGAAAAGAAATTAAAAATATTAAAAAAATACCATTATGGCTTCATTTCAATCCAAAATAGGTTGGAAAATGGTGAGAAAGAGAGAAAATAAAAATTATCATTCCGTTTCGTTCCTGCCCGATGCGTAATAGAAAATTCAAAAAAATATCAAAAAAATTCAAAAAATTAAAAAATACCACTATGAATTCAGTTGAAGCCAAAATTGGTTGGAAAAGGATGAGAAAGAGAGAAATGAAAATTATCGTTCCGTTCCGTTCATACCCGACGCGTAATAGAAAATTCCAAAAAAATAACAAAAAAATTAAAAAATACCATTGTGGCTTCATTTCAAGCCAAAATATGTTGGAAAAGGTTGTGAAACAGAGAAAGTAAAAATTATCCTTTCGTTCCGTTCCTCACCGATGCGTAATAGAAAATTCCAAAAAAAAAAAAAAAAAAAAAAAAATACCATTGTGGCTTCATTTCAAGCCAAAATATGTTGGAAAAGGCTGTGAAACAGAGAAAATAAAAATTATCCTTCCGTTCCGTTCCTACCAGATGCGTGATAGAAAATTCCAAAAAAATACCAAAAAAATTCAAAAAATTAAAAAATACCACTATGAATTCAGTTCAAGCCAAAATTGGTTGGAAAAGGATGAGAAAGAGAGAAATAAAAAGTATCGTTCTGTTCCGTTCCAACCCGATGCGTAATAGAAAATTTCAAAAAAATAACAAAAAAATTAAAAAATACCATTGTGGCTTCATTTCAAGCCAAAATAGGAAGGAAAAGGCTGTGAAACAGAGAAAATAAAAATTATCTATCCGTTCCATTCCTACCAGATGCGTGATAGAAAATTCCAAAAAAATAGCAAAAAAATTCAAAAAATTAGAAGATACCATTATGGCTTCATTTCAAGCTTTTCCGTTGGAAAAGTCCGAGAAAGAGTGAAAATAAAAATTATCGTTCCGTTCCGTTCCTACCCGATGCATATTGGAAAATTCCAAAAAAATAGCAAAGAAATTAAAAATATTAAAAAAATACCATTATGGCTTCATTTCAATCCAAAATAGGTTGGAAAAGGGTGAGAAAGAGAGAAAATAAAAATTATTATTCCGTTTCGTTCCTGCCCGATGCGTAATAGAAAATTCAAAAAAATACAAAAAAATGCAAAAAATTAAAAAATGCCACTATGAATTCAGTTGAAGCCAAAATTGGTTGGAAAAGGATGAGAAAGAGAGAAATAAAAATTATCGTTCCGTTCCGTTCCTACCCGACGCGTAATAGAAAATTCCAAAAAAATAACTAAAAAATTAAAAAATACCATTGTGGCTTCATTTCAAGCCAAAATATGTTGGAAAAGGCTGTGAAACAGAAAAAATAAAAATTATCCTTCCGTTCCGTTCCGTTCCTACCAGATGCGTGATAGAAAATTCCAAAAAAATAGCAAAAAAATTCAAAAAATTAGAAGATACCATTATGGCTTCATTTCAAGCTTTTCCGTTGGAAAAGTCCGAGAAAGAGGGAAAATAAAAATTATCGTTCTGTTCCGTTCCTACCCGATGCATATTGGAAAATTCCAAAAAAATTGAAAAGAAATTAAAAATATTAAAAAAATACCATTATGGTTCATTTCAATCCAAAATAGGTTGGAAAATGGTGAGAAAGAGAGAAAATAAAAATTATCATTCCGTTTCGTTCCTGCCCGATGCGTAATAGAAAATTCAAAAAAATATCAAAAAAATTCAAAAAATTAAAAAATACCACTATGAATTCAGTTGAAGCCAAAATTGGTTGGAAAAGGATGAGAAAGAGAGAAATGAAAATTATCGTTCCGTTCCGTTCATACCCGACGCGTAATAGAAAATTCCAAAAAAATAACAAAAAAATTAAAAAATACCATTGTGGCTTCATTTCAAGCCAAAATATGTTGGAAAAGGTTGTGAAACAGAGAAAGTAAAAATTATCCTTTCGTTCCGTTCCTCACCGATGCGTAATAGAAAATTCCAAAAAAATAAAAAAAAATTAAAAAATACCATTGTGGCTTCATTTCAAGCCAAAATATGTTGGAAAAGGCTGTGAAACAGAGAAAATAAAAATCATCCTTCCGTTCCGTTCCTGCCAAATGCATGAGAGAAAATTCCAAAAAAATAGCAAAAAAATTCAAAAAATTAAAAGATACCATTATGGCTTCATTTCAAGCTTTTTCGTTGGAAAAGTCCGAGAAAGAGCGAAAATAAAAATAATCGTTCCGTTCCGTTCCTACCCGATGCATATTGGAAAATTCCAAAAAAATAGCAAAGAAATTAAAAATATTAAAAAAATAATATTATGGCTTCATTTCAATCCAAAATAGGTTGGAAAAGGGTGAGAAAGAGAGAAAATAAAAATTATTATTCCGTTTCGTTCCTGCCCGATGCGTAATAGAAAATTCAAAAAAATACCAAAAAAATGCAAAAAATTAAAAAATACCACTATGAATTCAGTTGAAGCCAAAATTGGTTGGAAAAGGATGAGAAAGAGAGAAATGAAAATTATCGTTCCATTCCGTTCCTACCCGATGCGTAATAGAAAATTCCAAAAAAATAACAAAAAAATTAAAAAATACCATTGTGGCTTCATTTCAAGCCAAAATATGTTGGAAAAGGCTGTGAAACAGAGAAAATAAAAATCATCCTTCCGTTCCGTTCCTGCCAAATGCATGAGAGAAAATTCCAAAAAAATAGCAAAAAAATTCAAAAAATTAAAAGATACCATTATGGCTTCATTTCAAGCTTTTTCGTTGGAAAAGTCCGAGAAAGAGCGAAAATAAAAATAATCGTTCCGTTCCGTTCCTACCCGATGCATATTGGAAAATTCCAAAAAAATAGCAAAGAAATTAAAAATATTAAAAAAATAATATTATGGCTTCATTTCAATCCAAAATAGGTTGGAAAAGGGTGAGAAAGAGAGAAAATAAAAATTATTATTCCGTTTCGTTCCTGCCCGATGCGTAATAGAAAATTCAAAAAAATACCAAAAAAATGCAAAAAATTAAAAAATACCACTATGAATTCAGTTGAAGCCAAAATTGGTTGGAAAAGGATGAGAAAGAGAGAAATGAAAATTATCGTTCCATTCCGTTCCTACCCGATGCGTAATAGAAAATTCCAAAAAAATAACAAAAAAATTAAAAAATACCATTGTGGCTTCATTTCAAGCCAAAATATGTTGGAAAAGGCTGTGAAACAGAGAAAATAAAAATCATCCTTCCGTTCCGTTCCTACCAAATGCATGATAGAAAATTCCAAAAAAATAGCAAAAAAATTCAAAAAATTAGAAGATACCATTATGGCTTCATTTCAAGCTTTTCCGTTGGAAAAGTCCGAGAAAGAGTGAAAATAAAAATTATCGTTCCGTTCCGTTCCTACCCGATGCATATTGGAAAATTCCAAAAAAATTGAAAAGAAATTAAAAATATTAAAAAAATACCATTATGGCTTCATTTCAATCCAAAATAGGTTGGAAAATGGTGAGAAAGAGAGAAAATAAAAATTATCATTCCGTTTCGTTCCTGCCCGATGCGTAATAGAAAATTCAAAAAAATATCAAAAAAATTCAAAAAATTAAAAAATACCACTATGAATTCAGTTGAAGCCAAAATTGGTTGGAAAAGGATGAGAAAGAGAGAAATGAAAATTATCGTTCCGTTCCGTTCATACCCGACGCGTAATAGAAAATTCCAAAAAAATAACAAAAAAATTAAAAAATACCATTGTGGCTTCATTTCAAGCCAAAATATGTTGGAAAAGGTTGTGAAACAGAGAAAGTAAAAATTATCCTTTCGTTCCGTTCCTCACCGATGCGTAATAGAAAATTCCAAAAAAAAAAAAAAAAAAAAAAAAATACCATTGTGGCTTCATTTCAAGCCAAAATATGTTGGAAAAGGCTGTGAAACAGAGAAAATAAAAATTATCCTTCCGTTCCGTTCCTACCAGATGCGTGATAGAAAATTCCAAAAAAATACCAAAAAAATTCAAAAAATTAAAAAATACCACTATGAATTCAGTTCAAGCCAAAATTGGTTGGAAAAGGATGAGAAAGAGAGAAATAAAAAGTATCGTTCTGTTCCGTTCCAACCCGATGCGTAATAGAAAATTTCAAAAAAATAACAAAAAAATTAAAAAATACCATTGTGGCTTCATTTCAAGCCAAAATAGGAAGGAAAAGGCTGTGAAACAGAGAAAATAAAAATTATCTATCCGTTCCATTCCTACCAGATGCGTGATAGAAAATTCCAAAAAAATAGCAAAAAAATTCAAAAAATTAGAAGATACCATTATGGCTTCATTTCAAGCTTTTCCGTTGGAAAAGTCCGAGAAAGAGTGAAAATAAAAATTATCGTTCCGTTCCGTTCCTACCCGATGCATATTGGAAAATTCCAAAAAAATAGCAAAGAAATTAAAAATATTAAAAAAATACCATTATGGCTTCATTTCAATCCAAAATAGGTTGGAAAAGGGTGAGAAAGAGAGAAAATAAAAATTATTATTCCGTTTCGTTCCTGCCCGATGCGTAATAGAAAATTCAAAAAAATACAAAAAAATGCAAAAAATTAAAAAATGCCACTATGAATTCAGTTGAAGCCAAAATTGGTTGGAAAAGGATGAGAAAGAGAGAAATAAAAATTATCGTTCCGTTCCGTTCCTACCCGACGCGTAATAGAAAATTCCAAAAAAATAACTAAAAAATTAAAAAATACCATTGTGGCTTCATTTCAAGCCAAAATATGTTGGAAAAGGCTGTGAAACAGAAAAAATAAAAATTATCCTTTCGTTCCGTTCCGTTCCTACCAGATGCGTGATAGAAAATTCCAAAAAAATAGCAAAAAAATTCAAAAAATTAGAAGATACCATTATGGCTTCATTTCAAGCTTTTCCGTTGGAAAAGTCCGAGAAAGAGGGAAAATAAAAATTATCGTTCTGTTCCGTTCCTACCCGATGCATATTGGAAAATTCCAAAAAAATTGAAAAGAAATTAAAAATATTAAAAAAATACCATTATGGTTCATTTCAATCCAAAATAGGTTGGAAAATGGTGAGAAAGAGAGAAAATAAAAATTATCATTCCGTTTCGTTCCTGCCCGATGCGTAATAGAAAATTCAAAAAAATATCAAAAAAATTCAAAAAATTAAAAAATACCACTATGAATTCAGTTGAAGCCAAAATTGGTTGGAAAAGGATGAGAAAGAGAGAAATGAAAATTATCGTTCCGTTCCGTTCATACCCGACGCGTAATAGAAAATTCCAAAAAAATAACAAAAAAATTAAAAAATACCATTGTGGCTTCATTTCAAGCCAAAATATGTTGGAAAAGGTTGTGAAACAGAGAAAGTAAAAATTATCCTTTCGTTCCGTTCCTCACCGATGCGTAATAGAAAATTCCAAAAAAATAAAAAAAAATTAAAAAATACCATTGTGGCTTCATTTCAAGCCAAAATATGTTGGAAAAGGCTGTGAAACAGAGAAAATAAAAATCATCCTTCCGTTCCGTTCCTGCCAAATGCATGAGAGAAAATTCCAAAAAAATAGCAAAAAAATTCAAAAAATTAAAAGATACCATTATGGCTTCATTTCAAGCTTTTTCGTTGGAAAAGTCCGAGAAAGAGCGAAAATAAAAATAATCGTTCCGTTCCGTTCCTACCCGATGCATATTGGAAAATTCCAAAAAAATAGCAAAGAAATTAAAAATATTAAAAAAATAATATTATGGCTTCATTTCAATCCAAAATAGGTTGGAAAAGGGTGAGAAAGAGAGAAAATAAAAATTATTATTCCGTTTCGTTCCTGCCCGATGCGTAATAGAAAATTCAAAAAAATACCAAAAAAATGCAAAAAATTAAAAAATACCACTATGAATTCAGTTGAAGCCAAAATTGGTTGGAAAAGGATGAGAAAGAGAGAAATGAAAATTATCGTTCCATTCCGTTCCTACCCGATGCGTAATAGAAAATTCCAAAAAAATAACAAAAAAATTAAAAAATACCATTGTGGCTTCATTTCAAGCCAAAATATGTTGGAAAAGGCTGTGAAACAGAGAAAATAAAAATCATCCTTCCGTTCCGTTCCTGCCAAATGCATGAGAGAAAATTCCAAAAAAATAGCAAAAAAATTCAAAAAATTAAAAGATACCATTATGGCTTCATTTCAAGCTTTTTCGTTGGAAAAGTCCGAGAAAGAGCGAAAATAAAAATAATCGTTCCGTTCCGTTCCTACCCGATGCATATTGGAAAATTCCAAAAAAATAGCAAAGAAATTAAAAATATTAAAAAAATAATATTATGGCTTCATTTCAATCCAAAATAGGTTGGAAAAGGGTGAGAAAGAGAGAAAATAAAAATTATTATTCCGTTTCGTTCCTGCCCGATGCGTAATAGAAAATTCAAAAAAATACCAAAAAAATGCAAAAAATTAAAAAATACCACTATGAATTCAGTTGACGCCAAAATTGGTTGGAAAAGGATGAGAAAGAGAGAAATGAAAATTATCGTTCCGTTCCGTTCATACCCGACGCGTAATAGAAAATTCCAAAAAAATAACAAAAAAATTAAAAAATACCATTGTGGCTTCATTTCAAGCCAAAATATGTTGGAAAAGGCTGTGAAACAGAGAAAATAAAAATTATCCTTCCGTTCCGTTCCTACCAGATGCCTGATAGAAAATTCCAAAAAAATACCAAAAAAATTCAAAAAATTAAAAAATACCACTATGAATTCAGTTCAAGCCAAAATTGGTTGGAAAATGATGAGAAAGAGAGAAATAAAAAGTATCGTTCTGTTCCGTTCCTACCCGATGCGTAATAGAAAATTCCAAAAAAATAACAAAAAAATTAAAAAATACCATTGTGGCTTCATTTCAAGCCAAAATAGGAAGGAAAAGGCTGTGAAACAGAGAAAATAAAAATTATCTATCCGTTCCGTTCCTACCAGATGCGTGATAGAAAATTCCAAAAAAATAGCAAAAAAATTCAAAAAATTAGAAGATACCATTATGGCTTCATTTCAAGCTTTTCCGTTGGAAAAGTCCGAGAAAGAGTGAAAATAAAAATTATCGTTCCGTTCCGTTCCTACCCAATGCATATTGGAAAATTCCAAAAAAATAGCAAAGAAATTAAAAATATTAAAAAAATATTATTATGGCTTCATTTCAATCCAAAATAGGTTGGAAAAGGGTGAGAAAGAGAGAAAATAAAAATTATTATTCCGTTTCGTTCCTGCCCGATGCGTAATAGAAAATTCAAAAAAATACCAAAAAAATGCAAAAAATTAAAAAATGCCACTATGAATTCAGTTGAAGCCAAAATTGGTTGGAAAAGGATGAGAAAGAGAGAAATAAAAATTATCGTTCCGTTCCGTTCCTACCCGACGCGTAATAGAAAATTCCAAAAAAATAACTAAAAAATTAAAAAATACCATTGTGGCTTCATTTCAAGCCAAAATATGTTGGAAAAGGCTGTGAAACAGAGAAAATAAAAATTATCCTTCCGTTCCGTTCCGTTCCTACCAGATGCGTGATAGAAAATTCCAAAAAAATAGCAAAAAAATTCAAAAAATTAGAAGATACCATTATGGCTTCATTTCAAGCTTTTCCGTTGGAAAAGTCCGAGAAAGAGTGAAAATAAAAATTATCGTTCCGTTCCGTTCCTACCCGATGCATATTGGAAAATTCCAAAAAAATTGCAAAGAAATTAAAAATATTAAAAAAATACCATTATGGCTTCATTTCAATCCAAAATAGGTTGGAAAATGGTGAGAAAGAGAGAAAATAAAAATTATCATTCCGTTTCGTTCCTGCCCGATGCGTAATAGAAAATTCAAAAAAATATCAAAAAAATTCAAAAAATTAAAAAATACCACTATGAATTCAGTTGAAGCGAAAATTGGTTGGAAAAGGATGAGAAAGAGAGAAATAAAAATTATCGTTCTGTTCCGTTCCTACCCGACGCGTAATAGAAAATTCCAAAAAAATAACAAAAAAATTAAAAAATACCATTGTGGCTTCATTTCAAGCCAAAATATGTTGGAAAAGGCTGTGAAACAGAGAAAATAAAAATTATCCTTCCGTTCCGTTCCTACCAGATGCGTAATAGAAAATTCCAAAAAAATAGCAAAAAAATTCAAAAAATTAGAAGATACCATTATGGCTTCATTTCAAGCTTTTCCGTTGGAAAAGTCCGAGAAAGAGTGAAAATAAAAATTATCGTTCCGTTCCGTTCCTACCCGATGCATATTGGAAAATTCCAAAAAAATAGCAAATAAATTAAAAACATTAAAAAAATACCATTATGGCTTCATTTCAATCCAAAATAGGTTGGAAAAGGGTGAGAAAGAGAGAAAATAAAAATTATCATTCCGTTTCGTTCCTACCCGATGCGTAATAAAAAATTCCAAAAAACTAACGAAAAAATTGGAAAAAATAAAAAATACCAATATGAATTCATTTCTAGCCAAAATAGGTTGGAAAAGGATGTGGAAGAGAGAAATAAATATTATCATTCCGATCCTATCCTACCCGACACGTAATAGAAAATTCCAAAAAAATAGAAAAAAATTAAAAAAATTAAAAAATACCATTGCAGCTTCATTACAAGCCAAAATAGGTTGGAAAAAGCCGAGAAAGAGAGAACATAAAAATTATCGTTCTATTTCGTTCCTACCCGAAGCGTAATAGAAAATAGCATAAAAATAGTAAAAAAATTAAAAAAATTAAAAAATACCATTATGGTTTCATTTCAAGCCAAAATTGGTTGTGAAATGATGAAAAAGATAGAAAATAAAAATTATCGTTCCGTTTCATTCCTACCAGACGAGTAGTAGAAAATTCCAAAAAAAATTAAAAAATACCATTACGGATTCATTTCAAGCCAAAATTGGTTGGAAAAGGATGAGAAAGAGAGAAAATAAAAATTATTGTTCCCTTCCGTTCCTATCCGACGCGTCACAAATAAAACCATTGTGGCCTCATTTCAAGCCAAAATTGGTTGGAAAAGGTTGACAAAAAGAGAAAATAAAAATTACTGTTCCGTTTCATTCCTGCCCGATGCGTAATAGAAAATTCAAAAAAATTCCAAAAAAATTAAAAAAATTAAAAAATACCATTATGAATGCAGTTCAAGCCAAAATAGGTTGGAAAACGATGAGAAAGAGAGAAATAAAAATTATCGTTCCGTTCCGTTCTGTTCCTACCCGATGCGTAATAGAAAATTCCAAAAAAATAACAAAAAAATTAAAAAAATTAAAAAATACAATTGTTTCTTCATTTCAAGCCAAAATATGTTGGAAAAGGCTGTGAAAGAGAGAAAATAAAAATTATCCTTCCGTTCCGTTCCTACCCGATGCGTGATAGAAAATTCCAAAAAAATAGCCTAAAAATTCAAAAAATTAAAAGATACCATTATGGCTTCATTTCAAGCTTTTTTCGGATAGCATTCCGTTCTGTTCCTACCCGATGGGTGATAGAAAATTCCAAAAAAATAGTCTAAAAATTCAAAAAATTAAAAGATACCATTATGGCTTCATTTCAAGCTTTTTGGATGGAAAAGTCCGAGAAAGAGCGAAAAAAAAAATTAGTGTTCCGTTCTGTTCCTACCCGATGCATAATGAAAAATTCTAAAAAAATAGCAAAGAAATTTAAAATATTAAAAAAATACTATTATGGCTTCATTTAAATCCAAAATAGGTTGGAAAAGGGTGAGAAATAGTGAAAATAAAAATTATCGTTCCGTTTCGTTCCTACCTGATGCGTAATAGAAAATTCCAGAAAAATGGCAAAAAAATTCAAAAAATTAAAAAATACCATTGTGGCTTCATTTCAAGCCAAAATAGGAAGGAAAAGGCTGCGAAAGAGAGAAAATAAAACTTATCCATCTGTACCATTCTTACCCAAGGCATGATAGAAAATTCCAAAAAAATGGCAAAAAAATTCAAAAAATTAAAAAATACCATTGTGGCATCATTTCAAGCCAAAATAGGTTGGAAAAGGCTGACAAAGAGAGAAAATAAAAATTACTGTTCCGTTTCGTTCCTACTCGATGCGTAATAGAAAATTCCAAAAAAATACCAAAAAAATTAAAAAAATTAAAAAATACCATTATGAATGCAGTTCAAGCCAAAATAGGTTGGAAAAGGATGACAAAGAGAAAATAAAAATTATCGTTCCGTTTCGTTCCTACCCGATGCGTAATAGAAAATTCCAAAAAAATTACAAAAAAATTAAAAAATACAATTGTGGCTTCAATTCAAGCCAAAATATGTTGGAAAAGGCTGTGAACGAGAGAAAATAAAAATTATCTTTCCGTTCCGTTCCTACCCGAAGCGTTATAGAAAATTCCAAAAAAATAGCCTAAAAACTCTAAAAATTAAAAGATACCATTATGGCTTCATTTCAAGCTTTTTGGATGGAAAAGTCTGAGAAAGAGCGAAAAATAAAATTAGCGTTCCATTCCGTTCCTATCCGATGCATAATGGAAAATTCTAAAAAAATAGCAAGGAAATTTAAAATATTAAAAAAATACTATTATGGCTTCATTTCAATCCAAAATAGGTTGGATTGAAAGAGTGAAAATAAAAATTATCGTTCCGTTTCATTCCTACCCGATGCGTAATAAAAAATTCCAAAAAAATAACGAAAAAATTGAAAAAATTAAAAAATACAAATATGAATTCATTTCTAGCCAAAATAGGTTGGAAAAAGATGTGGAAGAGAGAAATAAATATTATTATTCCGTTCCTTTCCTACCGGACGCGTAATAGAAAATTCCAAAAAAATAGAAAAAAATTCAAAAAATTAAAAAATACCATTGCGGCTTCATTACAAGCCAAAATAGGTTGGAAAAAGCCGAGAAAGAGAGAAAATAAAAATTATCGTTCCGTTTCGTTTCTACCCGAAGCGTAATAGAAAATACCTTAAAAATTGTAAAAAAATTCAAAACATTCAAAAATACCATTATGGCTTCATTTCAAGCCAAAATTGGTTGTAAAATGATGAGAAAGATAGAAAATAAAAATTATCGTTCCGTTTCATTCCTATCAGACGAGAAGTAGAAAATTCCGAAAAAAATTAAAAAATTAAAAAATACCATTGTGGCTTCATTTCAAGCCAAAATAGGTTGGAAAAGGCTGAGAAAGAGTGAAAATAAAAATTATTCTTCCGCTCCGTTCCTACCCGACGCGTGATAGAAAATTCCAAAAAAATTCAAAAAATTAAAAAATATCATTGTGGCTTCATTACAAGCCGAATAGGTTGGAAAAGGCTGAGAAAGAGAGAAAATAAAAATTATCGTTCGGTTTCGAACCTACCCAAAGCGTAGTAGAAAATTCCATAAAAATAGTAATAAAATTCAAAAAATTAAAAAATACCATTATGGCTGCATTTCAAGCCAAAATTGGTTGGAAAAGGATGTGAAAGAGAGAAAATAAAAATTATCGTTCCGTTCCGTTCCTTCCCGACGCGTGATAGAAAATTCCAAAAAAATAGCAAAAAAAATCAAAAAATTAAAAGATACCATTGTGGCTTCATTTCAAGCCAAAATAAGTTTGAAAAGGCTGAGAAAGAGAGAAAATAAAAATTATTGTTCCGATCCGTTCCTTCCAGACGCGTAATAGAAAATTCCAAAATAATAGCAAAAAAATTCATAAAATTAAAAAATACCAATGTGGCTTCATTTGAAGCCAAAATAGGATGGAAAATACTGAGAAAGAGAGAAAATAAAAATTATCGTTCCGTTTCGTTTCTACCCGATGTGTCATAGAAATTCCAAAAAAATAACAAAAAAATTCAATAAAAATAGCAAAAAAAAAAATTAAAAAATACCGTTATGAATTCATTTCAAGCCAAAATAGGTTGGAAAAGGGTGAGAAAGAGAGAAATAAAAATTATCGTTCCGTTTCTTTCCTACCAGACACGTAATAAAAAATTCCAAAAAAATAGCTAAAAAATTCAAAAAATTAAAAAATATCATTGTGGCTTCATTTCAAGCCAAAATAGGCAGGAAAAGGCTGCGAAAGAGTGAAAATAAAAGTCATCCTTCTGTACGATTCTTACACAAGGCGAGATAGAAAATTCCAAAAAAACGGCAAAAAAATTCAAAAAATTAAAAAATACCATTGTGGCTTCATTTCAAGTCAAAATAAGTTGGAAAAGGCTGAGAAAGAGAGAAAATAAAAATTATCATTCCGTTTCGTTACTACCCGATGTGTGATAGAAAATTCCAAAAAAATAACAAAAAAATTCAATAAAAATAGCAAAAAATAAAAAATAAAAAATACCGTTATGAATTCATTTCAAGCCAAAATAGGTTGGAAAAGGCTGAGAAAGAGAGAAAATAAAAATTATCATTCGGTTTCGAACCTACCCGTAGCGTAGTAGAAAATTCCATAAAAATAGTAAAAAAATTCAAAAAATTAAAAAATATCATTGTGGCTTCATTACAAGCCGAATAGGTTGGAAAAGGCCGAGAAAGAGAGAAAATAAAAATTATCGTCCGGTTTCGATCCTACCCGAAGCGTAGTAGAAAATTCCATAAAAATAGTAATAAAATTCAAAAAATTAAAAAACACCATTATGGCTGCATTTCAAGCCAAAATTTGTTGGAAAACGATGTGAAAGAGAGAAAATAAAAATTATCGTTCCGTTCCGTTCCTTCCCGACGCGTGATAGAAAATTCCAAAAAAATTCAAAAAATTAAAAGATACCATTATGGCTACAATTCAAGCCAAAATTGATAGGAAAAGGTTGTGAATGAGAGAAAATAAAAACTATCATTGCGTTCCGTTCCTTCCCAACGCGTGATAGAAAATTCCAAAAAAATAACAAAGAAATTCAAAAAATTAAAAGATACCATTATGGCTACAATTCAAGCCAAAATTGGTTGGAAAAGGAAGTGAAAGAGAGAAAATAAAAATTATCGTACCGTTCCTTAACTTCCGGACGCGTAATAGAAAATTTCAAAACAATAGGAAAAAAATTAAAAAAATTAAAAAATACCATTGTGGCTTGATTTCAAGCCAAAATAGGTTGGAAAAGGCTGAGAAAGAGAGAAAATAAAAATTATCCTTCCGCTCCGTTCCTACCCGACGCGTGATAGAAAATTTCAAAAAAATAGCAAAAAAATTCAAAAAATTAAAAGATACCATTATGGCTCCATTTCAAGCCAAAATAGGTTGGAAAAGTCCGAGAAAGATAGAAAATAAAAATTATCGTTCCGTTTCGTTCCAACGCCACGCGTAATACAAAATTTCAAAAAAATGGCAAAAAAATTAAAAATATAAAAAAATACCATTGTGGCTACAATTCAACCCAAAATTGATTGGAAAAGGATGTGAAAGAGAGAAAATAAAAATGATCGTTCCGTTCCATTCCTTCCCGACGCGTAATAGAAAATTCCAAAACAATAGCAAAAAAATTCAAAAAATTAAAAAATACCATTGTGGCTTCATTTCAAGCCAAAATAAGTTGGAAAAGGCTGAGAAAGAGAGAAAATAAAAATTATTGTTCCGATCCGTTCTTTCCCGACGCGTAATAGAAAATTCCAAAATAATAGCAAAAAAATTCATAAAATTAAAAAAGACCAATGTGGCTTCATTTGAAGCCAAAATAGGATGGAAAATGCTGAGAAAGAGAGAAAATAAAAATTATCGTTCCGTTTCGTTTCTACCCGATGCGTCATAGAAAATTCCAAAAAAATATAAAAAAATTCAATAAAAATAGCAAAAAAATTAAAATTAAAAAATACCGTTATGAATTCATTTCAAGCCAAAATAGGTTGGAAAAGGGTGAGAAAGAGAGAAATAAAAATTATCGTTCCGTTTCTTTCCTACCAGACGCGTAATAGAAAATTTCAAAAAAATAGCTAAAAAATTCAAAAAATTAAAAAATATCATTGTGGCTTCATTTCAAGCCAAAATAGGCAGGAAAGAGTGAAAATAAAAGTCATCCTTCTGTACCATTCTTACCCAAGGCGAGATAGAAAATTCCAAAAAAATGGCAAAAAAATTAAAAAAATTAAAAAATACCATTGTGGCTTCATTTCAAGCCAAAATAAGTTGGAAAAGGCTGAGAAAGAGAGAAAATAAAAATTATCGTTCCGTTTCGTTACTACCCGATGTGTCATAGAAAATTCCAAAAAAATAACAAAAAAATTCAGTAAAAATAGCAAAAAAAAAAAAATTAAAAAATACCGTTATGAATTCATTTCAAGCCAAAATAGGTTGGAAAAGGCTGAGAAAGAGAGAAAATAAAAATTATCGTTCGGTTTCGAACCTACCCGAAGCGTAGTAGAAAATTCCATAAAAATAGTAAAAAAATTCAAAAAATTCAAAAATATCATTGTGGCTTCATTACAAGCTGAATAGGTTGGAAAAGGCTGAGAAAGAGAGAAAATAAAAATTATCGTTCGGTTTCGATCCTACCCGAAGCGTAGTAGAAAATTCCATAAAAATAGTACTAAAATTCAAAAAATTAAAAAACACCATTATGGCTGCATTTCAAGCCAAAATTTGTTGGAAAAGGATGTGAAAGAGAGAAAATAAAAATTATCGTTCTGTTCCGTTCCGTTCCTTCCCGACGCGTGATAGAAAATTCCAAAAAAATAACAAAAAAATTCAAAAAACTAAAAGATACCATTATGGCTACAATTCAAGCCAAAATTGGTTGGAAAAGGATGTGAAAGAGAGAAAATAAAAATTATCGTACCGTTCCGTTCTTTCCGGAAGCATAATAGAAAATTTCAAAACAATAGGAAAAAAATTCAAAAAATAAAAAAATACCATTGTGGCTTCATTTCAAGCCAAAATAGGTTGGAAGAGGCTGAGAAAGAGAGAAAATAAAAACTATCCTTCCGCTCCGTTCCTTCCTGACGCGTGATAGAAAATTCCAAAAAAATAGCAAAAAAATACAAAAAATTAAAAGATACCATTATGGCTTAATTTCAAGCTTTTTGGTTGGTAAATTCCGAGAAAGAGAGAAAATAAAAATTATCGTTCCGTTCCGTTCCTACCCGATGCATAATGGAAAATTCCAAAAAATAGAAAAAAAATTAAAAAAATTTAAAAAAATCATTATGGCATCATTTCAAGCTTTTTGGTTGGTAAATTCCGAGAAAGAGAGAAAATAAAAATTCTCGTTCCATTCCGTTCCTACCCGAAGCGTAATAGAAAATACCATAAAAATAGTAAAAAAATTAAAAAATTAAAAAATACCATTATGGCTTAATTTCAAGCCAAAATAGGTTTGAAAAGGATGGGAATGAGAGAAAATAAAAATTATCGTTCCGTTTCGTTCCTAACCGATGCGTAATAGAAAATGCCAAAAAAATAACGAAAAAATTCTAAAAATTAAAAAATACCAATATGAATACATTTCTAGCCAAAATAGGTTGGAAACGTATGAGAAAGAGAGAAATAAAAATTATCGTTTCGTTCCTTTCTTACCCGACGCGTAATAGAAAATTCAAAAAAAAATCAAAAAATTAAAAAATACCATTGTGGCTTCGTTACAAGCCAAAATAGGTTGGAGAAAGCCAAGAAAGGGAGAAAATAAAAATTCTCGTTCCATTCCGTTCCTACCCGAAGCTTAATAGAAAATACCATAAAAATAGTAAAAAATTTCAACAATTAAAAAATACCATTATGGCTTAATTTTAAGCCAAAATAGGTTGGAAAATGATGAGAAAGATAGAAAATAAAAAATGTCGTTCCGTTTCGTTCCTACCAGACGAGTAGTAGAAAATTACAAAAAAATTAAAAAAATTAAAAAAATACCATTATGGCTTCATTTCAATCCAAAATAGGTTGGAGAAGGCTGAGAAATAGAGAAAATAAAAATTATCGTTCCGATTCGTTCCTACCAGACGCGTAGTAGAAAATTCCAAAAAAATTTAAAAAATTAAAAACTACCATTACTGGTTGATTTCAAGCCAAAATTGGTTGGAGAAGGATGAGAAAGAGAGAAAATAAAAATTATAGCTCCGTTTCGTTCCTATCCGACGCGCAACAGAAAATTCCAAAAAAAATAGCAAAAAAATTCAAAAAATTAAAAAAAATTAGTACTGCCTCATTTCTAGCCAAAATTGGTTGGAAACGTATGAGAAAGAGAGAAATAAAAATTATCGTTTCGTTTCTTTCCAACACGACGCATAATAGAAAATTCGAAAAAAATAGAAAAAAATTCAAAAAATTAAAAAATACCATTACTGCCTCATTTCAAGCCAAAATAAGTTGGAAAAGGCTGAGAAAGAGAGAAAATATAAATTACTGTTCCGTTTCGTTCCTGCCCGATGCTTAATAGAAAATTTGAAGAAAATAACAAAAAAATTAAAAAATACCATTATGAATTCATTTCAATCCAAAATAGGTTGCAAAAGGCTAAGAAAGTGAGAAAATAAAAATTATCGTTCCATTTCGTTCCTACCTGGTGCGTAATCGAAAATTACCTAAAAATAACAAAAAAATTAAAAAAAATACCATTACAGATTCATTTCAAGCCAAAATAGGTTGGAAAATGATGAGAAATAGAGAAAATAGAAATTATCGTTCCGTTCCGTTCCTACCCGATGCATAATGGAAAATTCCAAAGAAATAACAAAAAATTAAAAATATTAAAAAAAATCATTATGGCGTCATTTCAAGCCAAAATAGGTTGGAAAATGCTGAGAAAGAGAGAAAATAAAAATTATCGATCTGTTCCGTTCCTACCCGATGCATAATGGAAAATTCAAAAGAAATTGCAAAAAAATTAAAAATATTAAAAAAAATCATTATGGCGTCATTTCAAGCCAAAATAGGTTGGAAAATGCTGAGAAAGAGAGAAAACAAAAATTATCGTTCCGTTTCGTTCCTACCCGATGCGTAATAGAAAATTCCAAAAAAATAACAAAAAAATTTTAAAAATACCATTATGAATTCATTTCAAGCCAAAATAGGTTGGAAAAGGATGCGAATGAGAGAAAATAAAAATTATTGTTCCGTTTCGTTCCTACCCGATGCGTAATAGAAAATGCCAAAAAAATAACGAAAAAATTCTAAAAATTAAAAAATTCCAATATGAATACATTTCTAGCCAAAATAGGTTGGAAACGTATGAGAAAGAGAGAAATAAAAATTATCGTTTCGTACCTTTCTTACCCGACGCGTAATAGAAAATTCCAAAAAAAATCAAAAAATTAAAAAATACCATTGTGGCTTCATTACAAGCCAAAATAGGTTGGAGAAAGCCAAGAAAGAGAGAAAATAAAAATTCTCGTTCCATTCCGTTCGTACCCGAAGCGTAATAGAAAATACCATAAAAATAGTGAAAAAATTCAAAAATTAAAAAATACCATTATGGCTTAATTTTAAGCCAAAATAGGTTGGAAAATGATGAGAAAGATAGAAAATAAAAATTATCGTTCCGTTTCGTTCCTACCAGACGCGTAGTAGAAAATTCCAAAAAAATTAAAAAAATTAAAAAAATACCATTATGGCTTCATTTCAATCCAAAATAGGTTGGAAAAGGCAGAGAAACAGAGAAAGTAAAAATTATCGTTCCATTTCGTTCCTACCAGACGCGTAGTAGAAAATTCCAAAAAAATTTAAAAAATTAAAAACTACCATTACTGGTTGATTTCAAGCCAAAATTGGTTGGACAAGGATGAGAAAGAGAGAAAATAAAAATTATAGTTCCGTTTCGTTCCTATCCGACGCGTAACAGAAAATTCCAAAAAAACCATTACTGCCTCATTTCAAGCCAAAATAGGTTTGAAAATGATGAGAAAGAGGGAAAATAAAAATTATAAATCCGTTCCGTTCCTACCCGATGCATAATGGAAAATTCCAAAGAAATAGCAAAAAAATTAAAAATATTAAAAAAAATCATTATGGCGTCATTTCAAGCCAAAATAGGTTGGAAAATGCTGAGAAAGAGAGAAAATAAAAATTATCGTTCTGGTTCGTTCCTACCCGATGCGTAATAGAAAATTCCAAAAAAATAACAAAAAAATTTAAAAAATACCATTATGAATTCATTTCAAGCCAAAATAGGGTGGAAAAGGATGCGAATGAGAGAAAATAAAAATGATCGTTCCATTTCGTTCCTACCCGATGCGTAATAGAAAATGCATAAAAATTAACGAAAAAATTAAAAAAATTAAAAAATACAAATATGAATACATTTCTAGCCAAAATTGGTTGGAAACGTATGAGAAAGAGAGAAATAAAAATTATCGTTTTGTTCCTTTCCTAGCCGACGCATAATAGAAAATTCGAAAAAAATAGAAAAAAATTCAAAAAATTAAAAAATACCATTACTGCCTCATTTCAAGCCAAAATAAGTTGGAAGAGGCTGAGAAAGAGAGAAAATATAAATTATTGTTCCGTTTCGTTCCTGCCCGATGCTTAATAGAAAATTTGAAGAAACTAACAAAAAAATTAAAAAAATTAAAAAATACCATTATGAATTCATTTGAATCCAAAATAGGTTGGAAAAGGCTGAGAAAGTGAGAAAATAAAAATTATCGTTCCATTTCGTTCCTACCCGGTGCGTAATCGAAAATTCCATAAAAATAACAAAAAAAATTAAAAAAATACCATTACAGATTCATTTCAAGCCAAAATAGGTTGGAAAATGATGAGAAAGATAGAAAATAGAAATTATCGTTGCGATCCGTTCCTACACGATGCATAATGGAAAATTCCAAAGAAATAACAAAAAAATTAAAAATATTAAAAAAAATCATTATGGCGTCATTTCAAGCCAAAATAGGTTGGAAAAGGCTGAGAAAGAGAGAAAATAAAAATTATCGTTCTGTTTCGTTCCTACCCGATGCGTAATAGAAAATTCCAAAAAAATAACAAAAAAATTTAAAAAATACCATTATGAATTCATTTCAAGCCAAAATAGGTTGGAAAAGGATGGGAATGAGAGAAAATAAAAATTATTGTTCCGTTTCGTTCCTAACCGATGCGTAATAGAAAATGCCAAAAAAATAACGAAAAAATTCTAAAAATTAAAAAATACCAATATGAATACATTTCTAGCCAAAATAGGTTGGAAACGTATGAGAAAGAGAGAAATAAAAATTATCGTTTCGTACCTTTCTTACCCGACGCGTAATAGAAAATTCCAAAAAAAATCAAAAAATTAAAAAATACCATTATGGCTTCATTACAAGCCAAAATAGGTTGGAGAAAGCCAAGAAAGAGAGAAAATAAAAATTCTCTTTCCATTCCGTTCCTACCCGAAGCGTAATAGAAAATACCATAAAAATAGTAAAAAAATTCAAAAATTAAAAAATACCATTATGGCTTAATTTTAAGCCAAAATAGGTTGGAAAATGATGAGAAAGATAGAAAATAAAAATTATAAATCCGTTCCGTTCCTACCCGATGCATAATGGAAAATTCCAAAGAAATAGCAAAAAAATTAAAAATATTAAAAAAAATCATTATGGCGTCATTTCAAGCCAAAATAGGTTGGAAAATGCTGAGAAAGAGAGAAAATAAAAATTATCGTTCTGTTTCGTTCCTACCCGATGCGTAATAGAAAATTCCAAAAAAATAACAAAAAAATTTAAAAAATACCATTATGAATTCATTTCAAGCCAAAATAGGGTGGAAAAGGATGCGAATGAGAGAAAATAAAAATGATCGTTCCATTTCGTTCCTACCCGATGCGTAATAGAAAATGCATAAAAATTAACGAAAAAATTAAAAAAATTAAAAAATACCAATATGAATACATTTCTAGCCAAAATTGGTTGGAAACGTATGAGAAAGAGAGAAATAAAAATTATCGTTTCGTTCCTTTCCTAGCCGACGCATAATAGAAAATTCGAAAAAAATAGAAAAAAATTCAAAAAATTAAAAAATACCATTACTGCCTCATTTCAAGCCAAAATAAGTTGGAAGAGGCTGAGAAAGAGAGAAAATATAAATTATTGTTCCGTTTCGTTCCTGCCCGATGCTTAATAGAAAATTTGAAGAAACTAACAAAAAAATTAAAAAAATTAAAAAATACCATTATGAATTCATTTGAATCCAAAATAGGTTGGAAAAGGCTGAGAAAGTGAGAAAATAAAAATTATCGTTCCATTTCGTTCCTACCCGGTGCGTAATCGAAAATTCCATAAAAATAACAAAAAAAATTAAAAAAATACCATTACAGATTCATTTCAAGCCAAAATAGGTTGGAAAATGATGAGAAAGATAGAAAATAGAAATTATCGTTGCGATCCGTTCCTACACGATGCATAATGGAAAATTCCAAAGAAATAACAAAAAAATTAAAAATATTAAAAAAAATCATTATGGCGTCATTTCAAGCCAAAATAGGTTGGAAAAGGCTGAGAAAGAGAGAAAATAAAAATTATCGTTCTGTTTCGTTCCTACCCGATGCGTAATAGAAAATTCCAAAAAAATAACAAAAAAATTTAAAAAATACCATTATGAATTCATTTCAAGCCAAAATAGGTTGGAAAAGGATGGGAATGAGAGAAAATAAAAATTATTGTTCCGTTTCGTTCCTAACCGATGCGTAATAGAAAATGCCAAAAAAATAACGAAAAAATTCTAAAAATTAAAAAATACCAATATGAATACATTTCTAGCCAAAATAGGTTGGAAACGTATGAGAAAGAGAGAAATAAAAATTATCGTTTCGTACCTTTCTTACCCGACGCGTAATAGAAAATTCCAAAAAAAATCAAAAAATTAAAAAATACCATTATGGCTTCATTACAAGCCAAAATAGGTTGGAGAAAGCCAAGAAAGAGAGAAAATAAAAATTCTCTTTCCATTCCGTTCCTACCCGAAGCGTAATAGAAAATACCATAAAAATAGTAAAAAAATTCAAAAATTAAAAAATACCATTATGGCTTAATTTTAAGCCAAAATAGGTTGGAAAATGATGAGAAAGATAGAAAATAAAAATTATAAATCCGTTCCGTTCCTACCCGATGCATAATGGAAAATTCCAAAGAAATAGCAAAAAAATTAAAAATATTAAAAAAAATCATTATGGCGTCATTTCAAGCCAAAATAGGTTGGAAAATGCTGAGAAAGAGAGAAAATAAAAATTATCGTTCTGTTTCGTTCCTACCCGATGCGTAATAGAAAATTCCAAAAAAATAACAAAAAAATTTAAAAAATACCATTATGAATTCATTTCAAGCCAAAATAGGGTGGAAAAGGATGCGAATGAGAGAAAATAAAAATGATCGTTCCATTTCGTTCCTACCCGATGCGTAATAGAAAATGCATAAAAATTAACGAAAAAATTAAAAAAATTAAAAAATACCAATATGAATACATTTCTAGCCAAAATTGGTTGGAAACGTATGAGAAAGAGAGAAATAAAAATTATCGTTTCGTTCCTTTCCTAGCCGACGCATAATAGAAAATTCGAAAAAAATAGAAAAAAATTCAAAAAATTAAAAAATACCATTACTGCCTCATTTCAAGCCAAAATAAGTTGGAAGAGGCTGAGAAAGAGAGAAAATATAAATTATTGTTCCGTTTCGTTCCTGCCCGATGCTTAATAGAAAATTTGAAGAAACTAACAAAAAAATTAAAAAAATTAAAAAATACCATTATGAATTCATTTGAATCCAAAATAGGTTGGAAAAGGCTGAGAAAGTGAGAAAATAAAAATTATCGTTCCATTTCGTTCCTACCCGGTGCGTAATCGAAAATTCCATAAAAATAACAAAAAAAATTAAAAAAATACCATTACAGATTCATTTCAAGCCAAAATAGGTTGGAAAATGATGAGAAAGATAGAAAATAGAAATTATCGTTGCGATCCGTTCCTACACGATGCATAATGGAAAATTCCAAAGAAATAACAAAAAAATTAAAAATATTAAAAAAAATCATTATGGCGTCATTTCAAGCCAAAATAGGTTGGAAAAGGCTGAGAAAGAGAGAAAATAAAAATTATCGTTCTGTTTCGTTCCTACCCGATGCGTAATAGAAAATTCCAAAAAAATAACAAAAAAATTTAAAAAATACCATTATGAATTCATTTCAAGCCAAAATAGGTTGGAAAAGGATGGGAATGAGAGAAAATAAAAATTATTGTTCCGTTTCGTTCCTAACCGATGCGTAATAGAAAATGCCAAAAAAATAACGAAAAAATTCTAAAAATTAAAAAATACCAATATGAATACATTTCTAGCCAAAATAGGTTGGAAACGTATGAGAAAGAGAGAAATAAAAATTATCGTTTCGTACCTTTCTTACCCGACGCGTAATAGAAAATTCCAAAAAAAATCAAAAAATTAAAAAATACCATTATGGCTTCATTACAAGCCAAAATAGGTTGGAGAAAGCCAAGAAAGAGAGAAAATAAAAATTCTCTTTCCATTCCGTTCCTACCCGAAGCGTAATAGAAAATACCATAAAAATAGTAAAAAAATTCAAAAATTAAAAAATACCATTATGGCTTAATTTTAAGCCAAAATAGGTTGGAAAATGATGAGAAAGATAGAAAATAAAAATTATAAATCCGTTCCGTTCCTACCCGATGCATAATGGAAAATTCCAAAGAAATAGCAAAAAAATTAAAAATATTAAAAAAAATCATTATGGCGTCATTTCAAGCCAAAATAGGTTGGAAAATGCTGAGAAAGAGAGAAAATAAAAATTATCGTTCTGTTTCGTTCCTACCCGATGCGTAATAGAAAATTCCAAAAAAATAACAAAAAAATTTAAAAAATACCATTATGAATTCATTTCAAGCCAAAATAGGGTGGAAAAGGATGCGAATGAGAGAAAATAAAAATGATCGTTCCATTTCGTTCCTACCCGATGCGTAATAGAAAATGCATAAAAATTAACGAAAAAATTAAAAAAATTAAAAAATACCAATATGAATACATTTCTAGCCAAAATTGGTTGGAAACGTATGAGAAAGAGAGAAATAAAAATTATCGTTTCGTTCCTTTCCTAGCCGACGCATAATAGAAAATTCGAAAAAAATAGAAAAAAATTCAAAAAATTAAAAAATACCATTACTGCCTCATTTCAAGCCAAAATAAGTTGGAAGAGGCTGAGAAAGAGAGAAAATATAAATTATTGTTCCGTTTCGTTCCTGCCCGATGCTTAATAGAAAATTTGAAGAAACTAACAAAAAAATTAAAAAAATTAAAAAATACCATTATGAATTCATTTGAATCCAAAATAGGTTGGAAAAGGCTGAGAAAGTGAGAAAATAAAAATTATCGTTCCATTTCGTTCCTACCCGGTGCGTAATCGAAAATTCCATAAAAATAACAAAAAAAATTAAAAAAATACCATTACAGATTCATTTCAAGCCAAAATAGGTTGGAAAATGATGAGAAAGATAGAAAATAGAAATTATCGTTGCGATCCGTTCCTACACGATGCATAATGGAAAATTCCAAAGAAATAACAAAAAAATTAAAAATATTAAAAAAAATCATTATGGCGTCATTTCAAGCCAAAATAGGTTGGAAAAGGCTGAGAAAGAGAGAAAATAAAAATTATCGTTCTGTTTCGTTCCTACCCGATGCGTAATAGAAAATTCCAAAAAAATAACAAAAAAATTTAAAAAATACCATTATGAATTCATTTCAAGCCAAAATAGGTTGGAAAAGGATGGGAATGAGAGAAAATAAAAATTATTGTTCCGTTTCGTTCCTAACCGATGCGTAATAGAAAATGCCAAAAAAATAACGAAAAAATTCTAAAAATTAAAAAATACCAATATGAATACATTTCTAGCCAAAATAGGTTGGAAACGTATGAGAAAGAGAGAAATAAAAATTATCGTTTCGTACCTTTCTTACCCGACGCGTAATAGAAAATTCCAAAAAAAATCAAAAAATTAAAAAATACCATTATGGCTTCATTACAAGCCAAAATAGGTTGGAGAAAGCCAAGAAAGAGAGAAAATAAAAATTCTCTTTCCATTCCGTTCCTACCCGAAGCGTAATAGAAAATACCATAAAAATAGTAAAAAAATTCAAAAATTAAAAAATACCATTATGGCTTAATTTTAAGCCAAAATAGGTTGGAAAATGATGAGAAAGATAGAAAATAAAAATTATAAATCCGTTCCGTTCCTACCCGATGCATAATGGAAAATTCCAAAGAAATAGCAAAAAAATTAAAAATATTAAAAAAAATCATTATGGCGTCATTTCAAGCCAAAATAGGTTGGAAAATGCTGAGAAAGAGAGAAAATAAAAATTATCGTTCTGTTTCGTTCCTACCCGATGCGTAATAGAAAATTCCAAAAAAATAACAAAAAAATTTAAAAAATACCATTATGAATTCATTTCAAGCCAAAATAGGGTGGAAAAGGATGCGAATGAGAGAAAATAAAAATGATCGTTCCATTTCGTTCCTACCCGATGCGTAATAGAAAATGCATAAAAATTAACGAAAAAATTAAAAAAATTAAAAAATACCAATATGAATACATTTCTAGCCAAAATTGGTTGGAAACGTATGAGAAAGAGAGAAATAAAAATTATCGTTTCGTTCCTTTCCTAGCCGACGCATAATAGAAAATTCGAAAAAAATAGAAAAAAATTCAAAAAATTAAAAAATACCATTACTGCCTCATTTCAAGCCAAAATAAGTTGGAAGAGGCTGAGAAAGAGAGAAAATATAAATTATTGTTCCGTTTCGTTCCTGCCCGATGCTTAATAGAAAATTTGAAGAAACTAACAAAAAAATTAAAAAAATTAAAAAATACCATTATGAATTCATTTGAATCCAAAATAGGTTGGAAAAGGCTGAGAAAGTGAGAAAATAAAAATTATCGTTCCATTTCGTTCCTACCCGGTGCGTAATCGAAAATTCCATAAAAATAACAAAAAAAATTAAAAAAATACCATTACAGATTCATTTCAAGCCAAAATAGGTTGGAAAATGATGAGAAAGATAGAAAATAGAAATTATCGTTGCGATCCGTTCCTACACGATGCATAATGGAAAATTCCAAAGAAATAACAAAAAAATTAAAAATATTAAAAAAAATCATTATGGCGTCATTTCAAGCCAAAATAGGTTGGAAAAGGCTGAGAAAGAGAGAAAATAAAAATTATCGTTCTGTTTCGTTCCTACCCGATGCGTAATAGAAAATTCCAAAAAAATAACAAAAAAATTTAAATAATACCATTATGAATTCATTTCAAGCCAAAATAGGTTGGAAAAGGATGGGAATGAGAGAAAATAAAAATTATTGTTCCGTTTCGTTCCTACCCGATGCGTTATAGAAAATGCCAAAAAAATAACGAAAAAATTCTAAAAATTAAAAAATACCAATACGAATACATTTCTAGCCAAAATAGGTTGGAAACGTATGAGAAAGAGAGAAATAAAAATTATCGTTTCGTTCCTTTCTTACCCGACGCGTAATAGAAAATTCCAAAAAAAATCAAAAAATTAAAAAATACCATTACGGCTTCATTACAAGCCAAAATAGGTTGGAGAAAGCCAAGAAAGAGAGAAAATAAAAATTCTCTTTCCATTCCGTTCCTACCCGAAGCGTAATAGAAAATACCATAAAAATAGTAAAAAAATTAAAAAATTAAAAAATACCATTATGGCTTAATTTTAAGCCAAAATAGGTTGGAAAATGATGAGAAAGATAGAAAATAAAAATTATCGTTCCGTTTCGTTCCTACCAGACGCGTAGTAGAAAATTCCAAAAAAATTAAAAAAATTTAAAAAATACCATTATGGCTTCATTTCAATCCAAAATAGGTTGGAAAAGGCGGAGAAATAGAGAAAATAAAAATTATCGTTCCGTTTCGTTCCTACCAGACGCGTAGTAGAAAATTCCAAAAAAATTAAAAAAATTAAAAACTACCATTACTGGTTGATTTCAAGCCAAAATTGGTTGGACAAGGATGAGAAAGAGAGAAAATAAAAATTATAGTTCTGTTTCGTTTTTATCCAACGCGTAACAGAAAATTCCAAAAAAAATAGCAAAAAAATTAAAAAAAACCATTACTGCTTCATTTCATGCCAAAATAGGTTTGAAAATGATGAGAAAGAGGGAAAATAAAAATTATCGATCCGTTCCGTTCCAACCCGATGCATAATGGAAAATTCCAAAGAAATAGCAAAAAAATTAAAAATATTAAAAAAAATCATTATGGCGTCATTTCAAGCCAAAATAGGTTGGAAAATGATGAGAAAGATAGAAAATAAAAATTATCGTTCCGTTTCGTTCCTACCAGACGCGTAGTAGAAAATTCCAAAAAAATTAAAAAATTAAAAAAATACCATTATGGCTTCATTTCAATCCAAAATAGGTTGGAAAAGGCAGAGAAATAGAGAAAATAAAAATTATCGTTCCGTTTCGTTCCTACCAGTCGCGTAGTAGAAAATTCCAAAAAAATTAAAAAAATTAAAAACTACCATTACTGGTTGATTTCAAGCCAAAATTGGTTGGACAAGGATGAGAAAGAGAGAAAATAAAAATTATAGTTCTGTTTCGTTCTTATCCAATGCGTAACAGAAAATAGCAAAAAAAATAGCAAAAAAATTAAAAAAAACCATTACTGCTTCATTTCAAGCCAAAATAGGTTTGAAAATGATGAGAAAGAGGGAAAATAAAAATTATCGATCCGTTCCGTTCCAACCCGATGCATAATGGAAAATTCCAAAGAAATAGCAAAAAAATTAAAAATATTAAAAAAAATCATTATGGCGTCATTTCAAGGCAAAATAGGTTGGAAAATGCTGAGAAAGAGAGAAAATAAAAATTATTGTTCTGTTTCGTTCCTACCCGATGCGTAATAGAAAATTCCAAAAAAATAACAAAAAAATTTAAAAAATACCATTACGAATTCATTTCAAGCCAAAATAGGTTGGAAAAGGATGGGAATGAGAGAAAATAAAAATGATCGTTCCGTTTCGTTCCTACCCGATGCGTAATAGAAAATGCATAAAAATTAACGAAAAAAAAAATTTAAAAAAATACCAATATGAATACATTTCTAGCCAAAATTAGTTGGAAACGTATGAGAAAGAGAGAAATAAAAATTATCGTTTCGTTCCTTTCCTACCCAACGCATAATAGAAAATTCGAAAAAAATAGAAAAAAATTCAAAAAATTAAAAAATACCATTACAGCCTCATTTCAAGCCAAAATAAGTTGGAAGAGGCTGAGAAAAAGAGAAAATACAAATTATTGCTCCGTTTCGTTCCTGCCCGATGCTTAATAGAAAATTTGAAGAAACTAACAAAAAAATTCAAAAAATTAAAAAATACCATTATTAATTCATTTCAATCCAAAATAGGTTGGAAAAGGCTGAGAAAGTGAGAAAATAAAAATTATCGTTCCGTTTCGTTCCTACCAGACGCGTAGTAGAAAATTCCAAAAAAATTAAAAAATTAAAAAAATACCATTATGGCTTCATTTCAATCCAAAATAGGTTGGAAAAGGCTGAGAAATAGAGAAAATAAAAATTATCGTTCCGTTTCGTTCCTACCAGACACGTAGTAGAAAATTCCAAAAAAATTAAAAAAATTAAAAAAATACCATTATGGCTTCATTTCAATCCAAAATAGGTTGGAAAAGGCTGAGAAATAGAGAAAATAAAAATTATCGTTCCGTTTCGTTCCTACCAAACGCGTAGTAGAAAATTCCAAAAAAATTAAAAAAATTAAAAACTACCATTACTGGTTGATTTCAAGCCAAAATTGGTTGGACAAGGATGAGAAAGAGAGAAAATAAAAATTATAGTTCCGTTTCGTTCTTATCCGACGCGTAACAGAAAATTCCAAAAAAAATAGCAAAAAAATTAAAAAAATTAAAAAAAACCATTACTGCTTCATTTCAAGCCAAAATAGGTTTGAAAATGATGAGAAAGAGGGAAAATAAAAATTATCGATCCGTTCCGTTCCAACCCGATGCATAATGGAAAATTCCAAAGAAATAGCAAAAAAATTAAAAATATTAAAAAAAATCATTATGGCGTCATTTCAAGCCAAAATAGGTTGGAAAATGCTGAGAAAGAGAGAAAATAAAAATTATTGTTCTGTTTCGTTCCTGCCCGATGCGTAATAGAAAATTCCAAAAAAATTCCAAAAAAATTTAAAAAATACCATTACGAATTTATTTCAAGCCAAACTAGGTTGGAAAAGGATGGGAATGAGAGAAAATAAAAATGATCGTTCCGTTTCGTTCCTACCCGATGCGTAATAGAAAATGCATAAAAATTAACGAAAAAAATAATTTAAAAAAATACCAATATGAATACATTTCTAGCCAAAATTGGTTGGAAACGTATGAGAAAGAGAGAAATAAAAATTATCGTTTCGTTCCTTTCCTACCCAACGCAAAATAGAAAATTCAAAAAAAATAGAAAAAAATTCAAAAAATTAATAAATACCATTACAGCCTCATTTCAAGCCAAAATAAGTTGGAAGAGGCTGAGAAAAAGAGAAAATATAAATTATTGTTCTATTTCGTTCCTGCCCGAAGCTTAATAGAAAATTTGAAGAAACTAACAAAAAAATTCAAAAAATTAAAAAGTACCATTATTCATTCATTTGAATCCAAAATAGGTTGGAAAAGGCTGAGAAAGTGAGAAAATAAAAATTATCGTTCCATTTCGTTCCTAACCGGTGCGTAATCGAAAATTCCATAAAAATAACAAAAAAATTAAAAAAATACCATTACAGATTCATTTCAAGCCAAAATAGGTAGGAAAATGCTGAGAAAGAGAGAAAATAAAAATTATCGATCTGTTCCGTTCCTACCCGATGCATAATGGAAAATTCAAAAGAAATAGCAAAAATATTAAAAATATTAAAAAAAATCATTATGGCGTCATTTCAAGCCAAAATAGGTTGGAAAATGCTGAGAAAGGGAGAAAATAAAAATTATCGTTCCGTTTCGTTCCTACCCGATGCGTAATAGAAAATTCCAAAAAAATAACAAAAAAATTTAAAAAATACCATTATGAATTCGTTTCAAGCCAAAATAGGTTGGAAAATGATGGGAATGAGAGAAAATAAAAATTATCGTTCCGTTTCGTTCCTACCCGATGCGTAATAGAAAATGCCAAAAAAATAACGAAAAAATTCTAAAAATTAAAAAATACCAATATGAATACATTTCTAGCCAAAATAGGTTGGAAACGTATGAGAAAGAGAGAAATAAAAATTATCGTTTCGTTCCTTTCTTACCCGACGCGTAATAGAAAATTCCAAAAAAAATCAAAAAATTAAAAAATACCATTGTGGCTTCATTACAAGCCAAAATAGGTTGGAGAAAGCCAAGAAAGAGAGAAAATAAAAATTCTCGTTCCATTCCGTTCCTACCCGTAGCGTAATAGAAAATACCCTAAAAATAGTAAAAAAATTCAAAAATTAAAAAATACCATTATGGCTTAATTTTAAGCCAAAATAGGTTGGAAAATGATGAGAAAGATAGAAAATAAAAATTATCGTTCCGTTTCGTTCCTACCAGACGCGTAGTAGAAAATTCCAAAAAAATTAAAAAAATTAAAAAAATACCATTATGGCTTCATTTCAATCCAAAATAGGTTGGAAAAGGCTGAGAAATAGAGAAAATAAAAATTATCGTTCCGTTTCGTTCCTACCAGACGCGTAGTAGAAAATTCAAAAAAAATTTAAAAAATTAAAAACTACCATTACTTGTTGATTTCAAGCCAAAATTGGTTGGAGAATGATGAGAAAGAGAGAAAATAAAAATTATAGTTCTGTTTCGTTCCTATCCGACGCGTAACAGAAAATTCCAAAAAAAATAGCAAAAAAATTCAAAAAATTAAAAAAAACCATTACTGCCTCATTTCAAGCCAAAATAGGTTTGAAAATGATGAGAAAGAGGGAAAATAAAAATTATCGATCCGTTCCATTCCAACCCGATGCATAACGGAAAATTCCAAAGAAATAGCAAAAAAATTAAAAATATTAAAAAAAATCATTATGGCGTCATTTCAGGCCAAAATAAGTTGGAAAATGCTGAGAAAGAGAGAAAATAAAAATTATCGTTCTGTTTCGTTCCTACCCGATGCGTAATCGAAAATTCCAAAAAAATAACAAAAAAATTAAAAAAATACCATTACAGATTCATTTCAAGCCAAAATAGGTAGGAAAATGCTGAGAAAGAGAGAAAATAAAAATTATCGATCTGTTCCGTTCCTACCCGATGCATAATGGAAAATTCAAAAGAAATAGCAAAAATATTAAAAATATTAAAAAAAATCATTATGGCGTCATTTCAAGCCAAAATAGGTTGGAAAATGCTGAGAAAGGGAGAAAATAAAAATTATCGTTCCGTTTCGTTCCTACCCGATGCGTAATAGAAAATTCCAAAAAAATAACAAAAAAATTTAAAAAATACCATTATGAATTCGTTTCAAGCCAAAATAGGTTGGAAAATGATGGGAATGAGAGAAAATAAAAATGATCGTTCCGTTTCGTTCATACCCGATGCGTAATAAAAAATGCCAAAAAATTAACGAAAAAATTCAAAAAATTAAAAAATACCAATATGAATACATTTCTAGCCAAAATTGGTTGGAAACGTATGAGAAAGAGAGAAATAAAAATTATCGTTTCGTTCCTTTCTTACCCGACGCGTAATAGAAAATTCCAAAAATAATCAAAAAATTAAAAAATACCATTATGGCTTTATTACAAGCCAAAATAGGTTGGAGAAAGCCAAGAAAGAGAGAAAATAAAAATTCTCGTTTCATTCCGTTCCTACCCGAAGCGTAATAGAAAATACCATAAAATTAGTAAAAAAATTCAAAAATTAAAAAATACCATTATGGCTTAATTTTAAGCCAAAATAGGTTGGAAAATGATGAGAAAGATAGAAAATAAAAATTATCGTTCCGTTTCGTTCCTACCAGACGCGTAGTAGAAAATTTCAAAAAAAATTAAAAAAATTAAAAAAATACCATTATGGCTTCATTTCAATCCAAAATAGGTTGGAAAAGGCTGAGAAATAGAGAAAATAAAAATTATCGTTCCGTTTCGTTCCTACCAGACGCGTAGTAGAAAATTCCAAAAAAATTAAAAAAATTAAAAACTACCATTACTGGTTGATTTCAAGCCAAAATTGGTTGGACAAGGATGAGAAATAGAGAAAATAAAAATTATAGTTCCGTTTCGTTCATATCCGACGCGTAACAGAAAATTCCAAAAAAAATAGCAAAAAAATTCAAAAAATTAAAAAAAACCATTACTGCCTCATTTCAAGCCAAAATATGTTTGAAAATGATGAGAAAGAGGGAAAATAAAAATTATCGATCCGTTCCATTCCAAACCGATGCATAATGGAAAATTCCAAAGAAATAGCAAAAAAATTAAAAAAATTAAAAAAAATCATTATGGCGTCATTTCAGGCCAAAATAAGTTGGAAAATGCTGAGAAAGAGAGAAAATAAAAATTATCGTTCTGTTTCGTTCCTACCCGATGCGTAATAGAAAATTCCAAAAAAATAAGAAAAAAATATAAAAAATACCATTACGAATTCATTTCAAGCCAAAATAGGTTGGAAAAGGATGCGAATGAGAGAAAATAAAAATGATCGTTCCGTTTCGTTCCTACCCGATGCGTAATAGAAAATGCCAAAAAATTAACGAAAAAATTAAAAAAATTAAAAAATACCAATATGAATACATTTCTAGCCAAAATTGGTTGGAAACGTAAGAGAAAGAGAGAAATAAAAATTATCGTTTCGTTCCCTTCCTACGCGACGCATAATAGAAAATTCGAAAAAAATAGAAAAAAATTCAAAAAATTAAAAAGTACCATTTCTGCCTCATTTCAAGCCAAAATAAGTTGGAAGAGGCTGAGAATGAGAGAAAATAAAAATTATCGTTTCGTTCCGTTCCTACCCGATGCATAATGGAAAATTCCAAAGAAATAACAAAACAATTAAAAATACTAAAAAAAATCATTATGGCGTCATTTCAAGCCAAAATAGGTAGGAAAATGCTGAGAAAGAGAGAAAATAAAAATTATCGTTTCGTTCCGTTCCTACCCGATGCATAATGGAAGATTCCAAAGAAATAACAAAACAATTAAAAATACTAAAAAAAATCATTATGGCGTCATTTCAAGCCAAAATAGGTAGGAAAATGCTGAGAAAGAGAGAAAATAAAACTTATCGTTCCGTTTCGTTCCTACCCGATGCGTAATAGAAAACGGCAAAAACATAACGAAAAAATTCAAAAAATTAAAAAATTCCAATATGAATACATTTCTAGCCAAAATAGGTTGGAAATGTATGAGAAAGAGAGAAATAAAAATTATCGTCTCGTTCCTTTCCTACCCGACGCAAAAAAGAAAATTCCAAAAAAATAGAAAAAAATTAAAAAAATTAAAAAATACCATTGTGGCTTCATTACAAGCCAAAACAGGTTGGAGAAAGAAAGAAAATAAAAATTTTCGTTCCGTTCCGTACCTACCCGAAGCGTTATAGAAAATACCATAAAAATAGAAAAAAAATTCAAAAAATTAAAAAATACCATTATGGCTTCATTTTAAGCCAAAATAGGTTGGAAAATGTTTAGAAAGACAGAAAATAAAAATTATCGTTCCGTTCCGTTCCTACCCGATGCATAATGGAAAATTCCAAAGAAATAACAAAAAAATTAAAAAAAATAAAAAAAATCATTATGGCGTCATTTCAAGCCAAAATAGGTTGGAAAATGCTGAGAAAGAGAGAAAATAAAAATTATCGTTCCGTTTCGTTCCTACCCGATGCGTAATAGAAAATTCCAAAAAAATAACAAAAAAATTTAAAAAATACCATTATGAATTCATTTCAAGCAAAAATAGGTTGGAAACGGATGGGAATGAGAGAAAATAAAAATGATCGTTCCGTTTCGTTCATACCCGATGCGTAATAAAAAATGCCAAAAAATTAACGAAAAAATTCAAAAAATTAAAAAATACCAATATGAATACATTTCTAGCCAAAATTGGTTGGAAACGTATGAGAAAGAGAGAAATAAAAATTATCGTTTCGTTCCTTTCTTACCCGACGCGTAATAGAAAATTCCAAAAATAATCAAAAAATTAAAAAATACCATTGTGGCTTTATTACAAGCCAAAATAGGTTGGAGAAAGCCAAGAAAGAGAGAAAATAAAAATTCTCGTTTCATTCCGTTCCTACCCGAAGCATAATAGAAAATACCATAAAATTAGTAAAAAAATTAAAAAATTAAAAAATACCATTATGGCTTAATTTTAAGCCAAAATAGGTTGGAAAATGATGAGAAAGATAGAAAATAAAAATTATCGTTCCGTTTCGTTCCTACCAGACGCGTAGTAGAAAATTTCAAAAAAAATTAAAAAAATTAAAAAAATACCATTATGGCTTCATTTCAATCCAAAATAGGTTGGAAAAGGCTGAGAAATAGAGAAAATAAAAATTATCGTTCCGTTTCGTTCCTACCAGACGCGTAGTAGAAAATTCCAAAAAAATTAAAAAAATTAAAAACTACCATTACTGGTTGATTTCAAGCCAAAATTGGTTGGACAAGGATGAGAAATAGAGAAAATAAAAATTATAGTTCCGTTTCGTTCATATCCGACGCGTAACAGAAAATTCCAAAAAAAATAGCAAAAAAATTCAAAAAATTAAAAAAAACCATTACTGCCTCATTTCAAGCCAAAATATGTTTGAAAATGATGAGAAAGAGGGAAAATAAAAATTATCGATCCGTTCCGTTCAAAACCGATGCATAATGGAAAATTCCAAAGAAATAGCAAAAAAATTAAAAATATTAAAAAAAATCATTATGGCGTCATTTCAAGACAAAATAGGTTGGAAAATGCTGAGAAAGAGAGAAAATAAAAATTATCGTTCTGTTTCGTTCCTACCCGATGCGTAATAGAAAATTCGAAAAAAATAAGAAAAAAATTTAAAAATTACCATTACGATTTCATTTCAAGCCAAAATAGGTTGGAAAAGGATGGGAATGAGAGAAAATAAAAATGATCGTTCCGTTTCGTTCCTACCCGATGTGTAATAGAAAATGCCAAAAAATTAACGAAAAAAAAAAAATTAAAAAATACCAATATGAATACATTTCTAGCCAAAATTGGTTGGAAACGTTTGAGAAAGAGAGAAATAAAAATTATCGTTTCGTTCCTTTCCTACCCGACGCATAATAGAAAATTCGAAAAAAATAGAAAAAATTCAAAAAATTAAAAAATACCATTACTGCCTCATTTCAAGTCAAAATAAGTTGGAAGAGGCTGAGAAAGAGAGAAAATATAAATTATTGTTCCGTTTCGTTCCTGCCCGATGCTTAATAGAAAATTCGAAGAAAATAGCAAAAAAATTCAAAAAATAAAAAAATACCATTATGAATTCATTTCAATCCAAAATAGGTTGGAAAAGGCTGAGAAAGTGAGAAAATAAAAATTATCGTTCCGTTTCGTTCCTACCAGACGCGTAGTAGAAAATTCCAAAAAAATTTAAAAAATTAAAAACTACCATTACGGGTTGATTTCAAGCCAAAATTGGTTGGACAAGGATGAGAAATAGAGAAAATAAAAATTATAGTTCCGTTTCGTTCATATCCGACGCGTAACAGAAAATTCCAAAAAAAATAGCAAAAAAATTCAAAAAATTAAAAAAAAACATTACTGCCTCATTTCAAGCCAAAATATGTTTGAAAATGATGAGAAAGAGGGAAAATAAAAATTATCGATCCGTTCCGTTCCAAACCGATGCATAATTGAAAATTCCAAAGAAATAGCAAAAAAATTAAAAATATTAAAAAAAATCATTATGGCGTCATTTCAAGCGAAAATAGGTTGGAAAATGCTGAGAAAGAGAGAAAATAAAAATTATCGTTCTGTTTCGTTCCTACCCGATGCATAATAGAAAATTCCAAAAAAATAACAAAAAAATTTAAAAAATACCATTACGAATTCATTTCAAGCCAAAATAGGATGGAAAAGGATGGGAATGAGAGAAAATAAAAATGATCGTTCCGTTTCGTTCCGTTCCTACCCGACGCATAATAGAAAATTCGATAAAAATAGAAAAAAATTCAAAAAATTAAAAAATACCAGTACTGCCTCATTTCAAGCCAAAAGAAGTTGGAAGAGGCTGAGAAAGAGAGAAAATATAAATTATTGTTCCGTTTCGTTCCTGCCCGATGCTTAATAGAAAATTTGAAGAAAATAACAAAAAAATTAAAAAAATTTAAAAATACCATTATGAATTCATTTCAATCCAAAATACGTTGGAAAAGGCTGAGAAAGTGAGAAAATAAAAATTATCGGTCCATTTCGTTCCTACCTGGTGCGTAATCGAAAATTCCCTAAAAATAACAAAAAAATTAAACAAATACCATTACAGATTCATTTCAAGCCAAAATAGGTTGGAAAATGATGAGAAAGAGAGAAAACAGAAATTATCGTTCCGTTCCGTTCCAACCCGAGGCATAATAGAAAATTACAAAAAAATAACAAAAAAATTTAAAAAATACCATTATGAATTCATTTCAATCCAAAATAGGTTGGAAAAGGATGGGAATGAGAGAAAATAAAAATTATCGTTTCGTTCCTTTCCTACCCGACGCATAATAGAAAATTCGAAAAAAATAGAAAAAAATTCAAAAAATTAAAAAATACCATTACTGCCTCATTTCAAGCCAAAATAAGTTGGAAGAGGCTGAGAAAGAGAGAAAATATAAATTATTGTTCCGTTTCGTTCCTGCCCGATGCTTAACAGAAAATTTGAAGAAAATAACAAAAAAATTCAAAAAACTAAAAAATACCATTATGAATTCATTTCAATCAAAAATAGGTTGGAAAAGGCTGAGAAAGTGAGAAAATAAAAATTATCGTTCTGTTTCGTTCCTACCCTATGCGTAAGAGAAAATTCAAAAAAAATAACAAAAAAATTTAAAAAATACCATTATGAATTCATTTCAAGCCAAAATAGGTTGGAAAATGCTGAGAAAGAGAGAAAATAAAAATTATCGTTCTGTTTCGTTCCTACCCGATGCGTAATAGAAAATTCCAAAAAAATAACAAAAAAATTTAAAAAATACCATTATGAATTCATTTCAATCCAAAATAGGTTGGAAAAGGATGGGAATGAGAGAAAATAAAAATTATCGTTTCGTTCCTTTCCTACCCGACGCATAATAGAAAATTCGAAAAAAATAGAAAAAAATTCAAAAAATTAAAAAATACCATTACTGCCTCATTTCAAGCCAAAATAAGTTGGAAGAGGCTGAGAAAGAGAGAAAATATAAATTATTGTTCCGTTTCGTTCCTGCCTGATGCTTAATAGAAAATTTGAAGAAAATAACAAAAAAATTAAAAAAATTTAAAAATACCATTATGAATTCATTTCAATACAAAATAGGTTGGAAAAGGCTGAGAAAGTGAGAAAATAAAAATTATCGTTCCATTTCGTTCCTACCCGGTGCGTAATAGAAAATTCCAAAAAAATAACGAAAAAATTCTAAAAATTAAAAAATTACAATATGAATACATTTCTAGCGAAAATAGGTTGGAAACGTATGAGAAAGAGAGAAATAAAAATTATCGTTTCGTTCCTTTCTTACCCGACGAGTAATAGAAAATTCCAAAAAAAATCAAAAAATTAAAAAATACCATTGTGGCTTCATTACAAGCCAAAATAGGTTGGAGAAAGCCAAGAAAGAGAGAAAATAAAAATTCTCGTTCCATTCCGTTCCTACCCGAAGCGTAATAGAAAATACCATAAAATTAGTAAAAAAATTAAAAAATACCATTATGGCTTAATTTTAAGCCAAAATAAGTTGGAAAATGATGAGAAAGATAGAAAATAAAAATTATCGTTCCATTTCGTTCCTACCAGACGCGTAGTAGAAAATTGCAAAAAAATTTAAAAAATTAAAAACTACCATTACTGGTTGATTTCAAGCCAAAATTGGTTGGACAAGGATGAGAAATAGAGAAAATAAAAATTATAGTTCCGTTTCGTTCATATCCGACGCGTAACAGAAAATTCCAAAAAAAAAATAGTAAAAAAATTCAAAAAATTAGAAAAAACCATTACTGCCTCATTTCAAGCCAAAATAGGTTTGAAAATGATTAGAAAGAGGGAAAATAAAAATTATCGATCCGTTCCGTTCCAAACCGATGCATAATGGAAAATTCCAAAGAAATAGCAAAAAAATTAAAAATATTTAAAAAAATCATTATGGCGTCATTTCAAGCCAAAATAGGTTGGAAAATGCTGAGAAAGAGAGAAAATAAAAATTATCATTCTGTTTCGTTCCTACCCGATGCGTAATAGAAAATTCGAAAAAAATAAAAAAAAAATTTAAAAATTACCATTACGATTTCATTTCAAGCCAAAATAGGTTGGAAAAGGATGGGAATGAGAGAAAATAAAAATGATCGTTCCGTTTCGTTCCTACCCGATGCGTAATAGAAAATGCCAAAATTGGTTGGAAACGTATGAGAAAGAGAGAAATAAAAATTATCGTTTCGTTCCTTTCCTACCCGACGCATAATAGAAAATTCGAAAAAAATAGAAAAAAATTCAAAAAATTAAAAAATACCATTACTGCCTCATTTCAAGCCAAAATAAGTTGGAAGAGGCTGAGAAAGAGAGAAAATATAAATTATTGTTCCGTTTCGTTCCTGCCCGATGCTTAATAGAAAATTAGAAGAAAATAACAAAAAAATTGAAAAAATTAAAAAATACCATTATGAATTCATTTCAATCCAAAATAGGTTGGAAAAGGCTGAGAAAGTGCGAAAATAAAATTTATCGTTCCGTTTCGTTCCTACCCGATGCGTAATAGAAAATTCCAAAAAAATAACAAAAAAATTTAAAAAATACCATTATGAATTCATTTCAAGCCAAAATAGGTTGGAAGAGGATGGGAATGAGAGAAAATAAAAATTATCGTTCCGTTTCGTTCCTACCCGATGCGTAATAGAAAATGCCAAAAAAATAACGAAAAAATTCTAAAAATTAAAAAATTACAATATGAATACATTTCTAGCCAAAATAGGTTGGAAACGTATGAGAAAGTGAGAAATAAAAATTATCGTTTCGTTCCTTTCCTACCCGACGCATAATAGAAAATTCCAAAAAAATAGAAAAAAATTAAAAAAATTAAAAAATACCATTGTGGCTTCATTACAAGCCAAAACAGGTTGGAGAAAGAAAGAAAATAAAAATTTTCGTTCCGTTCCGTTCCTACCCGATGCATAATGGAAAATTCCAAAGAAATAACAATAAAATTAAAAATATTAAAAAAAATCATTATGGTGTCATTTCAAGCCAAAATAGGTTGAAAAATGCTGAGAAAGAGAAAATAAAAATTATCGTTCCGTTTCGTTCCTACCCGATGCGTAATAGAAAATTCCAAAAAAATAACAAAAAAATTTTAAAAATACCATTAGGAATTCATTTCAAGCCAAAATATGTTGGAAAAGGATGGGAATGAGAGAAAATAAAAATTATCGTTCCGTTTCGTTCCTACCCGATGCGTAATAGAAAACGCCAAAAAAACAACGAATAAATTCTAAAAATTAAAAAATTCCAATATGAATACATTTCTAGCCAAAATAGGTTGGAAACGTATGAGAAAGAGAGAAATAAAAATTATCTTTTCGTTCCTTTCTTACCCGACGCGTAATAGAAAATTCCAAAAAAAATCAAAAAATTAAAAAATACCATTGTGGCTTCATTTTAAGCCAAAATAGGTTGGAAAATGATGAGAAAGATAGAAAATAAAAATTATCGTTCCGTTTCGTTCCTACCAGACGCGTAGTAGAAAATTTCAAAAAAAAATAAAAAAATAAAAAAAATACCATTATGGCTTCATTTCAATCCAAAATAGGTTGGAAAAGGCTGAGAAATAGAGAAAATAAAAATTATCGTTCTGTTTCGTTCCTACCAGACGTGTAGTAGAAAATTCCAAAAAAATTTAAAAAATTAAAAACTACCATTACTGGTTGATTTCAAGCCAAAATTGGTTGGACAAGGATGAGAAATAGAGAAAATAAAAATTATAGTTCCGTTTCGTTCATAACCGACGCGTAACAGAAAATTCCAAAAAAAAATAGCAAAAAAATTCAAAAAATTAAAAAAAACCATTACTGCCTCATTTCAAGCCAAAATAGGTTTGAAAATGATGAGAAAGAGGGAAAATAAAAATTATCGATCCGTTCCGTTCCAAACCGATGCATAATGGAAAATTCCAAAGAAATAGCAAAAAAATTAAAAATATTAAAAAAAATCATTATGGCGTCATTTCAAGCCAAAATAGGTTGGAAAATGCTGAGAAAGAGAGAAAATAAAAATTATCGTTCTGTTTCGTTCCTAACCGATGCGTAATAGAAAATTCGAAAAAAATAAGAAAAAAATTTAAAAATTACCATTACTATTTCATTTCAAGCCAAAAAAGGTTGGAAAAGGATGAGAATGAGAGAAAATAAAAATGATGGTTCCGTTTCGTTCCTACCCGATGCGTAATAGAGAATGCCAAAAAATTAACAAAAAAAAAAAAAATTAAAAAAATACCAATATGAATACATTTCTAGCCAAAATTGGTTGGAAACGTATGAGAAAGAGAGAAATAAAAATTATCGTTTCGTTCCTTTCCTACCCGACGCATAATAGAAAATTCGAAAAAAATAGAAAAAAATTCAAAAAATTAAAAAATACCATTACTGCCTCATTTCAAGCCAAAATAAGTTGGAAGAGGCTGAGAAAGAGAGAAAATATAAATTATTGTTCCGTTTCGTTCCTGCCCGATGCTTAATAGAAAATTAGAAGAAAATAACAAAAAAATTCAAAAAATTAAAAAATACCATTATGAATTCATTTCAATCCAAAATAGGTTGGAAAAGGCTGAGAAAGTGAGAAAATAAAAATTATCGTTCCGTTTCGTTCCTACCCGGTGCGTAATAGAAAATTCCAAAAAAATAACAAAAAAATTTAAAAAATACCATTATGAATTCATTTCAAGCCAAAATAGGTTGGAAAAGGATGGGAATGAGAGAAAATAAAAATTATCGTTCTGTTTCGTTCCTACTCGATGCGTAATAGAAAATGCCAAAAAAATAACGAAAAAATTCTAAAAATTAAAAAATTACAATATGAATACATTTATAGCCAAAATAGGTTGGAAACGTATGAGAAAGTGAGAAATAAAAATTATCGTTTCGTTCCTTTCCTACCCGACGCATAATAGAAAATTCCAAAAAAATAGAAAAAAATTAAAAAATACCATTGTGGCTTCATTACAAGCCAAAACAGGTTGGAGAAAGAAAGAAAATAAAAATTTTCGTTCCGTTCCGTTCCTACCCGATGCATAATGGAAAATTCCGAAGAAATAACAATAAAATTAAAAATATTAAAAAAAATCATTATGGCGTCATTTCAAGCCAAAATAGGTTGAAAAATGCTGAGAAAGAGAAAATAAAAATTATCGTTCCGTTTCGTTCCTACCCGATGCGTAATAGAAAATTCCAAAAAAATAACAAAAAAAATTTAAAAAATACCATTAGGAATTCATTTCAAGCCAAAATATGTTGGAAAAGGATGGGAATGAGAGAAAATAAAAATTATCGTTCCGTTTCGTTCCTACCTGATGCGTAATAGAAAACGCCAAAAAAATAACGAAAAAATTCTAAAAATTAAAAAATTCCAATATGAATACATTTCTAGCCAAAATAGGTTGGAAACGTATGAGAAAGAGAGAAATAAAAATTATCGTTTCGTTCCTTTCTTACCCGATGCGTAATAGAAAATTCCAAAAAAAATCAAAAAATTAAAAAATACCATTGTGGCTTCATTACAAGCCAAAATAGGTTGGAGAAAGCCAAGAAAGAGAGAAAATAAAAATTCTCGTTCCATTCCGTTCCTACCCGAAGCGTAATAGAAAATACCATAAAATTAGTAAAAAAATTCAAAAATTCAAAAATACCATTATGGCTTAATTTTAAGCCAAAATAGGTTGGAAAATGATGAGAAACATAGAAAATAAAAATTATCTTTCCGTTTCGTTCCTACCAGACGCGTAGTAGAAAATTTCAAAAAAAAATAAAAAAAATAAAAAAAATACCATTATGGCTTCATTTCAATCCAAAATAGGTTGGAAAAGGCTGAGAAATAGAGAAAATAAAAATTATCGTTCCGTTTTGTTCCTACCAGACGCGTAGTAGAAAATTCCAAAAAAATTTAAAAAATTAAAAACTACCATTACTGGTTGATTTCAAGCCAAAATTGGTTGGAGAAGGATGAGAAAGGGAGAAAATAAAAATTATAGTTCCGTTTCGTTCCTATCCGACGCGTAACAGAAAATTCCAAAAAAAATAGCAAAAAAATTCAAAAAAATTAAAAAAAAACCATTACTGCCTCATTTCAAGCCAAAATAGGTTGGAAAATGATGAGAAAGAGGGAAAATAAAAATTATCGATCCGTTCCGTTCCAACCCGATGCATAATGGAAAATTCCAAAGAAATAGCAAAAAAATTAAAAAAATTAAAAAAAATCATTATGGCGTCATTTCAAGCCAAAATAGGTTGGAAAATGCTGAGAAAGAGAGAAAATAAAAATTATCGTTCTGTTTCGTTCCTACCCGATGCGTAATAGAAAATTCCAAAAAAATAACAAAAAAATTTAAAAAATACCATTATGAATTCATTTCAAGCCAAAATAGGTTGGATAAGGATGAGAATGAGAGAAAATAAAAATGATCGTTCCGTTTCGTTCCTACCAGACGCGTAGTAGAAAATTCCAAAAAAATTTAAAAAATTAAAAACTACCATTACCGGTTGATTTCAAGCCAAAATTGGTTGGACAAGGATGAGAAATAGAGAAAATAAAAATTATAGTTCCGTTTCCTTCCTATCCGACGCGTAACAGAAAATTCCAAAAAAAATAGCAAAAAAAATTAAAAAATTTAAAAAAACCATTACTGCCTCATTTCAAGCCAAAATAGGTTGGAAAATGATGAGAAAGAGGGAAAATAAAAATTATCGATCCGTTCCGTTCCAAACCGATGCATAATGGAAAATTCCAAAGAAATAGCAAAAAAATTAAAAATATTAAAAAAAATCATTATGGCGTTATTTCAAGCCAAAATAGGTTGGAAAATGCTGAGAAAGAGAGAAAATAAAAATTATCGTTCTGTTTCGTTCCTAACCGATGCGTAATAGAAAATTCGAAAAAAATAAGAAAAAAATTTAAAAATTACCATTACGATTTCATTTCAAGCCAAAATAGGTTGGAAAAGGATGAGAATGAGAGAAAATAAAAATGATGGTTCCGTTTCGTTCCTACCCGATGCGTAATAGAGAATGCCAAAAAATTAACAAAAAAAAAAAAAATTAAAAAAATACCAATATGAATACATTTCTAGCCAAAATTGGTTGGAAACGTATGAGAAAGAGAGAAATAAAAATTATCGTTTCGTTCCTTTCCTACCCGACGCATAATAGAAAATTCGAAAAAAATAGAAAAAAATTCAAAAAATTAAAAAATACCATTACTGCCTCATTTCAAGCCAAAATAAGTTGGAAGAGGCTGAGAAAGAGAGAAAATATAAATTATTGTTCCGTTTCGTTCCTGCCCGATGCTTAATAGAAAATTTGAAGAAAATAACAAAAAAATTCAAAAAATTTAAAAATACCATTATGAATTCATTTCAATCCAAAATAGGTTGGAAAAGGCTGAGAAAGTGAGAAAATAAAAATTATCGTTCCGTTCCATTCCTACCCTATGCGTAATAGAAAATTCCAAAAAAATAACAAAAAAATTTTAAAAATACCATTATGAATTCATTTCAATCCAAAATAGGTTGGAAAAGGATGGGAATGAGAGAAAATAAAAATTATCGTTTTGTTCCGTTCCTACCCGACGCATAATAGAAAATTCGAAAACAATAGAAAAAAATTAAAAAAATTAAAAAATACCATTAATGCCTCATTTCAAGCCAAAATAAGTTGGAAGAGGCTGAGAAAGAGAGAAAATATAAATTATTGTTCCGTTTCGTTCCTGCCCGATGCTTAATAGAAAATTTGAAGAAAATAACAAAAAAATTAAAAAAATTTAAAAATACCATTATGAATTCATTTCAATCCAAAATACGTTGGAAAAGGCTGAGAAAGTGAGAAAATAAAAATTATCGTTCCATTTCGTTCCTACCCGGTGCGAAATCGAAAATTCCCTAAATATAACAAAAAAATTAAACAAATACCATTACAGATTCGTTTCAAGCCAAAAATAGGTTGGAAAATGATGAGAAAGAGAGAAAACAGAAATTATCGTTCCGTTCCGTTCCTACCCGATGCATAATGGAAAATTCCAAAGAAATAACAAAAAAATTAAAAAAATTAAAAAATATCATTACGGCGTCATTTCAAGCCCAAATAGGTTGGAAAAGGCTGAGAAAGAGAGATAATAAAAATTATTGCTCCGTTTCGTTCCTACCCGACGCGGAATAGAAAATTCCAAAAAAATAGCAAAAAAATTTAAAAAATTAAAAAACTCCATTATGGCCTTATTTCAGGCCAAAATAGGTTGGAAAATGTTGAGAAGGAGAGAAAATAAAAATTATCGTTTTGTTCCTTTCCTACCCGACGCATAATAGAAAATTCGAAAAAAATAGAAAAAAATAGAAAAAATTAAAAAATACCATTACTGTCTCATTTCAAGCCAAAATAAGTTGGAAGAGGCTGAGAAAGAGAGAAAATATAAATTATTGTTCCGTTTCGTTCCTGCCCGATGCTTAACAGAAAATTTGAAGAAAATAACAAAAAAATTCAAAAAACTAAAAAATACCATTATGAATTCATTTCAATCCAAAATAGGTTGGAAAAGGCTGAGAAAGTGAGAAAATAAAAATTATCGTTCCGTTTCGTTCCTACCCTATGCGTAATAGAAAATTCCAAAAAAATAACAAAAAAATTTAAAAAATACCATTAGGAATTCATTTCAAGCCAAAATAGGTTGGAAAAGGATGGGAATGAGAGAAAATAAAAATTATCGTTCCGTTTCGTTCCTACCCGATGCGTAATAGAAAATGCCAAAAAAATAACGAAAAAATTCTAAAAATTAAAAAATTACAATATGAATACATTTCTAGCCAAAATAGGTTGGAAACGTATGAGAAAGAGAGAAATAAAAATTATCGTTTCGTTCCTTTCCTACCCGACGCATAATAGAAAATTCCAAAAAAATAGAAAAAAATTAAAAAAACTAAAAAATACCATTGTGGCTTCATTACAAGCCAAAACAGGTTGGAGAAAAAAAGAAAATAAAAATTTTCGTTCCGTTCCGTACCTACCCGAAGCGTAATAGAAAATCCCATAAAAATTGAAAAAAAATTCAGAAAATTAAAAAAATACCATTATGGCTTCATTTTAAGCCAAAATAGGTTGGAAAATGATGAGAAAGATAGAAAATAAAAATTATCGTTCCGTTCCGTTCCTACCCGATGCATAATGGAAAATTCCAAAGAAATAACAAAAAAATTAAAAATATTAAAAAAAATCATTATGGCGTCATTTCAAGCCAAAATAGGTTGGAAAATGCAGAGAAAGAGAGAAAATAAAAATTATCGTTCCGTTTCGTTCCTACCCGATGCGTTATAGAAAATGCCAAAAAAATAACGAAAAAATTCTAAAAATTAAAAAATACCAATATGAATGCATTTCTAGCCAAAATAGGTTGGAAACGTATGAGAAAGAGAGAAATAAAAATTATTGTTTCGTTCCGTTCTTACCCGACGCGTAATAGAAAATTCCAAAAAAAATCAAAAAATTAAAAAATACCATTGTGGCTTCATTACAAGCCAAAATAGGTTGGAGAAAGCCAAGAAAGAGAGAAAATAAAAATTCTCGTTCCATTCCGTTCCTACCCGAAGCGTAATAGAAAATACCATAAAAATAGTAAAAAAATTCAAAAATTAAAAAATACCATTATGGCTTAATTTTAAGCCAAAATAGGTTGGAAAATGGTGAGAAAGATAGAAAATAAAAATTATCGTTCCGTTTCGTTCCTACCAGACGCGTAGTAGAAAATTCCAAAAAAATTAAAAAAGTTAAAAAAATACCATTATGGCTTCATTTCAATCCAAAATAGGTTGGAAAAGGCTCAGAAATAGAGAAAATAAAAATTATCGTTCCGTTTCGTTCCTACCAAACGCGTAGTAGCAAATTCCAAAAAAATTTAAAAAATTAAAAACTACCATTACTGGTTGATTTCAAGCCAAAATTGGTTGGAGAAGGATGAGAAAGAGAGAAAATAAAAATTATAGTTCCGTTTCATTCCTATCCGACGCGTAACAGAAAATTCCAAAAAAAATAGCAAAAAAATTCAAAAAATTAAAAAAAACCATTACTGCCTCATTTCAAGCCAAAATAGGTTTGAAAATGATGAGAAAGAGGGAAAATAAAAATTATCGATTCGTTCCGTTCCAAAGAAATAGCAAAAAAATTTAAAAAAATCATTATGGCGTCATTTCAAGCCAAAATAGGTTGGAAAATGCTGAGAAAGAGAGAAAATAAAAATTATAATTCTGTTTCGTTCCTACCCGATGCGTAATAGAAAATTCCAAAAGAATAACAAAAAAATTTAAAAAATACCATTACGAATTCATTTCAAGCCAAAATAGGTTGGAAAAGGATGGGAATGAGAGAAAATAAAAATTATCGCTCCGTTTCGTTCTTACCCGATGCGTAATAGAAAATGCCAAAAAAATAACGAAAAAATTCAAAAAATTAAAAAATTACAATATGAATACATTTCTAGCCAAAATAGGTTGGAAACGTATGAGAAAGAGAGAAATAAAAATTATCGTTTCGTTCCTTTCCTACCCGACGCATAATAGAAAATTCCAAAAAAATAGAAAAAAATTAAAAAATACCATTGTGGCTTCATTACAAGCCAAAACAGGTTGGAGAAAGAAAGAAAATAAAAATTTTCGTTCCGTTCCGTACCTACCCGAAGCGTAATAGAAAATCCCATAAAAATAGAAAAAAAATTCAAAAAATAAAAAAAAAAACCATTATGGCTTCATTTTAAGCCAAAATAGGTTGGAAAATGATGAGAAAGATAGAAAATAAAAATTATCGTTCCGTTCCGTTCCTACCCGATGCATAATGGAAAATTCCAAAGAAATAACAAAAATATTAAAAATATTAAAAAAAATCATTATGGCGTCATTTCAAGCCAAAATAGGTTGGAAAATGCTGAGAAAGAGAGAAAATAAAAATTATCGTTCCATTCCGTTCCTACCCGATGCATAATAGAAAATTCCAAAGAAATAACAAAAAAATTAAAAATATTAAAAAAAATCATTATGGCGTCATTTCAAGCCAAAATAGGTTGGAAAATACTGAGAAAGAGAGAAAATAAAAATTATCGTTCCGTTTCGTTCCTACCCGATGCGTAATAGAAAATTCCAAAAAAATAACAAAAAAATTTTAAAAATACCATTAGGAATTCATTTCAAGCCAAAATATGTTGGAAAAGGATGGTAATGAGAGAAAATAAAAATTATCGTTCCGTTTCGTTCCTACCCAATGCGTTATAGAAAATGCCAAAAAAATAACGAAAAAATTCTAAAAATTAAAAAATTACAATATGAATACATTTCTAGCCAAAATAGGTTGGAAACGTATGAGAAGGAGAGAAATAAAAATTATCGTTTCGTTCCTTTCCTACCCGACGCATAATAGAAAATTCCAAAAAAATAGAAAAAAATTAAAAAAATACCATTGTGGCTTCATTACAAGCCAAAACAAGTTGGAGAAAGAAAGAAAATAAAAATTTTCGTTCCGTTCCGTTCCTACCCGATGCATAGTGGAAAATTCCAAAGAAATAACTAAAATATTAAAAATATTAAAAAAAATCATTATGGCGTCATTTCAAGCCAAAATAGGTTGGAAAATGCTGAGAAAGAGAGAAAATAAAAATTATCGTTCCGTTTCGTTCCTAGCCGATGCGTAATAGAAAATTCCAAAAAAATAACAAAAAAATTTTAAAAATACCATTAGGAATTCATTTCAAGCCAAAATATGTTGGAAAAGGATGGGAATGAGAGAAAATAAAAATTATCGTTCCGTTTCGTTCCTACCCGATGCGTTATAGAAAATGCCAAAAAAATAACGAAAAAATTCTAAAAATTAAAAAATACCAATATCAATACATTTCTAGCCAAAATAGGTTGGAAACGTATGAGAAAGAGAGAAATAAAAATTATCGTTTCGTTCCTTTCTTACCCGACGCGTAATAGAAAATTCCAAAAAAAATCAAAAAATTAAAAAATACCATTGTGGCTTCATTACAAGCCAAAATAGGTTGGAGAAAGCCAAGAAAGAGAGAAAATAAAAATTCTCGTTCCATTCCGTTCCTACCTGAAGCGTAATAGAAAATACCATAAAAATAGTAAAAAAATTCAAAAATTAAAAAATACCATTATGGCTTAATTTTAAGCCAAAATAGGTTGGAAAATGATGAGAAAGATAGAAAATAAAAATTATCGTTCCGTTTCGTTCCTACCAGACGCGTAGTAGAAAATTCCAAAAAAATTAAAAAAGTTAAAAAAATACCATTATGGCTTCATTTCAATCCAAAATAGGTTGGAAAAGGCTCAGAAATAGAGAAAATAAAAATTATCGTTCCGTTTCGTTCCTACCAGACGCGTAGTAGAAAATTCCAAAAAAATTTAAAAAATTAGAAACTACCATTACTGGTTGATTTCAAGCCAAAATTGGTTGGAGAAGGATGAGAAAGAGAGAAAATAAAAATTATAGTTTCGTTTCATTCCTATCCGACGCGTAACAGAAAATTCCAAAAAAAATAGCAAAAAAATTCAAAAAATTAAAAAAAACCATTACTGCCTCATTTCAAGCCAAAATAGGTTTGAAAATGATGAGAAAGAGGGAAAATAAAAATTATCGATCCGTTCCGTTCCAACCCGATGCATAATGGAAAATTCCAAAGAAATAGCAAAAAAATTTAAAAAAATCATTATGGCGTCATTTCAAGCCAAAATAGGTTGGAAAATGCTGAGAAAGAGAGAAAATAAAAATTATCGTTCTGTTTCGTTCCTACCCGATGCGTAATAGAAAATTCCAAAAGAATAACAAAAAAATTTAAAAAATACCATTACGAATTCATTTCAAGCCAAAATAGGTTGGAAAAGGATGGGAATGAGAGAAAATAAAAATTATCGTTCCGTTTCGTTCTTACCCGATGCGTAATAGAAAATGACAAAAAAATAACGAAAAAATTCTAAAAATTAAAAAATACCAATATGAATACATTTCTAGCCAAAATAGGTTGGAAACGTATGAGAAAGAGAGAAATAAAAATTATCGTTTCGTTCCTTTCTTACCCGACGCGTAATAGAAAATTCCAAAAAAAATCAAAAAATTAAAAAATACCATTGTGGCTTCATTACAAGCCAAAATAGGTTGGAGAAAGCCAAGAAAGAGAGAAAATAAAAATTCTAGTTCCATTCGTTCCTACCCGAAGCGTAATAGAAAATACCATAAAAATAGTAAAAAAATTCAAAAATTAAAAAATACCATTATGGCTTAATTTTAAGCCAAAATAGGTTGGAAAATGATGAGAAAGATAGAAAATAAAAATTATCGTTCCGTTTCGTTCCTACCAGACGCGTAGTAGAAAATTCCAAAAAAATTAAAAAAATACCATTATGGCTTCATTTCAATCCAAAATAGGTTGGAAAAGGCTCAGAAATAGACAAAATAAAAATTATCGTTCCGTTTCGTTCCTACCAGACGCGTAGTAGAAAATTCCAAAAAAATTTAAAAAATTAAAAACTACCATTACTGGTTGATTTCAAGCCAAAATTGGTTGGAGAAGGATGAGAAAGAGAGAAAATAAAAATTATAGTTCCGTTTCATTCCTATCCGACGCGTAACAGAAAATTCCAAAAAAAAATAGCAAAAAAATTCAAAAAATTTAAAAAAACCATTACTGCCTCATTTCAAGCCAAAATAGGTTGGAAAATGATGAGAAAGAGGGAAAATAAAAATTATCGATCCGTTCCGTTCCAACCCGATGCATAATGGAAAATTCCAAAGAAATAGCAAAAAAATTAAAAATATTAAAAAAAATCATTATGGCGTCATTTCAAGCCAAAATAGGTTGGAAAATGCTGAGAAAGAGAGAAAATAAAAATTATTGTTCGGTTTCGTTCCTACCCGATGCGTAATAAAAAATGCCAAAAAATTAACGAAAAAATTCAAAAAATTAAAAAATACCAATATGAATACATTTCTAGCCAAAATTGGTTGGAAACGTATGAGAAAGAGAGAAATAAAAATTATCGCTTCGTTCCGTTCCTACCCGACGCATAATAGAAAATTCGAAAAAAATAGAAAAAAATTCAAAAAATTAAAAAATACCATTACTGTCTCATTTCAAGCCAAAATAAGTTGGAAGAGGCTGAGAAAGAGAGAAAATATAAATTATTGTTCCGTTTCGTTCCTGCCCGATGCTTAATAGAAAATTTGAAGAAAATAACAAAAAAATTTAAAAAATTTAAAAATACCATTATGAATTCATTTCAATCCAAAATACGTTGGAAAAGGCTGAGAAAGTGAGAAAATAAAAATTATCGTTCCATTTCGTTCCTACCCGGTGCGAAATCGAAAATTCCCTAAAAATAACAAAAAAATTAAACAAATACCATTACAGATTCATTTCAAGCCAAAATAGGTTGGAAAATGATGAGAAAGAGAGAAAACAGAAATTATCGTTCCGTTCCGTTCCTACCCGATGCATAATGGAAAATTCCAAAGAAATAACAAAAAAATTAAAAATATTAAAAATAATCATTATGGCGTCATTTCAAGCAAAAATAGGTTGGAAAAGGCTGAGAAAGAGAGAAAATAAAAATTATTGCTCCGTTTCGTTCCTACCCGACGCGTAATAGAAAATTCCAAAAAAATAGCAAAAAAATTCAAAAAACTAAAAAATACCATTATGTCCACATTTCAGGCCAAAATAGGGTGGAAAAGGCTAAGAAAAAGAGAAAATAAAATTATCTTTTCGTTTCGTTCCTACCTAACGCACAACAGAAAATTGGACAAAAATAGCAAAAAAATTCAAAAAATTAAAAAAAATAAAACCATTATGGCTTCTTTTCAAGCCAAAATAGGTTGGAAAAGGCCGAGAAAGAGAGAAAATAAAAATTATCGTTCCGTTTTGTTCCTACCTGACGCGTAATTGAAAATTCCAAAAAAATAGCAAAAAAATTCAACAATTTCAAAAATACTATTATGGCTTCATTTCAGGCCAAAATAGGATGAAAAAGGCTGAGAATGAGACAAAATAAAAATTATAGTTCCGTTTCGTTCCTACCCAACGCGTAATAGAAAATTCCAAAAAATTAGCTAAAAAATTTTAAAAAATAAAAAATACCATGATTGCTTCATTTCAAGCCAAAATAGGTTGGAAAAGGCGGAGAAAGATAGAAAATAAAAATTATCGTTCCATTTTGTTCCTACCCGACGCGTAATAGAGAATTCCCAAAAAATAGAAAAAAAATAGAAAAAAATTAAAAAATGACATGAAGGCTTCATTTCACGCCAAAATAGGTTGGAAAAGGCGAAGAAAGAGAGAAAATAAAATTATCCTTCCATTTCGTTCCTACTTGACGCGTAATAGGAAATTCCAGAAAAATAAAAAAAAAATACCATGATGGCTTCATTTCACGCCAAAAAATACCATTATGGTTTCATTTCAGGCCAAAATAGGTTGGAAAAGGTTGAGAAAGAGAGAAAATAAAAATTATCGCTCCGTTTCGTTCCTACCCGACGCGTAATAGAAAATTCCAGAAAAATGAAAAAAAAAAACCATGATGGCTTCATTTCACGGCAAAAAATACCATTATGGTTTCATTTCAGGCCAAAATAGGTTGGAAAAGGCTGAGAAAAGGAGAAAATAAAAATTATTGCTCCATTTCGTTCCTACCCGACGCGTAACAGAAAATTCCAAAAAAATAGCAAAAAAATTCAAAAAATTAAAAAATTCCATTATGGCCTTATTTCAGGCCGAAATAGGTTGGAAAATGTTGAGAAGGAGAGAAAATAAAAATTTTCGTTTCGTTCAATTCCCACCCGTCGGGTAATATAAAATTCCAAAAAAATTAGAAAATACAATTGTGGCTTCATTTCCAGCCAAAAATAGGTTGGAAAAGGCTAAGAAAGAGAGAAAAAAAATATTATTGTTCCGTTTCGTTCCAACCTGACGCGTAATAGAAAATTTGAAAAAAAATTTTAAAAAATTCAAAATCTTAAAAAACTCCATTATGGCTTCATTTCAAGAAAATAGGCTGGAATAGGGCAAGAAAGGGAGAAAATAAAAATTTTCGTTTCGTTCCATTCCAACTCGACATCTAATATAAAATTCCAAAAAAATTCAAAAAATTAAAAAATACCATTATGGCTTCATTTCAAGCCAAAACAGATTAGAAAAGGCCAAGAAAGAGAGAGAATAAAAATAATAGTTCCGTTTCGTTCCTACCTGATGCGTAATGGAAAATTCCAAAAAAAAAGCAAAAAAATTCAAAAAACTAAAAAATACCATTATGTCCACATTTCAGGCAAAAATAGGGTGGAAAAGGCTAAGAAAGAGAGAAAATAAAATTATCTTTTCGTTTCGTTCCTACCTAACGCACAACAGAAAATTGGACAAAAATAGCAAAAAAATTCAAAAAATTAAAAAAAAAAAACCATTATGGCTTCTTTCCAAGCCAAAATAGGTTGGAAAAGGCCGAGAAAGAGAGAAAATAAAGATATCGTTCCGTTTTGTTCCTACCTGACGCGTAATTGAAAATAGCAAAAAAATTCAACAGTTTCAAAAATACTATTATTGCTTCATTTCAGGCCAAAATAGGATGGAAAAGGCTGAGAATGAGACAAAATAAAAATTATAGTTCCGTTTCGTTCCTACCCAACGCGTAATAGAAAATTCCAAAAAATGAGCGAAAAAATTTTAAAAAATAAAAAATACCATGATTGCTTCATTTCACGCCAAAATACGTTGGAAAAGGCAGAGAAATATAGAAAATAAAAATTATCGTTCCATTTTGTTCCTACCCGATGCGTAATAGAGAATTCCCAAAAAATTGAAAAAAAATTGAAAAAAATTAAAAAATGACATGAAGGCTTCATTTCATGCCAAAATAGGTGGGAAAAGGCAGAGAAATATAGAAAATAAAAATTATCGTTCCATTTTGTTCCTACCCGATGCGTAATAGAGAATTCCCAAAAAATAGAAAAAAAATTGAAAAAAATTAAAAAATGACATGAAGGCTTCATTTCATGCCAAAATAGGTTGGAAAAGGCGAAGAAAGAGAGAAAATAAAATTATCCTTCCATTTCGTTCCTACCTGACGCGTAATAGGAAATTCCAGAAAAATGAAAAAAAAAAAACCATGATGGCTTCATTTCAGGCCAAAATAGGTGGGAAAAGGCTGAGAAAGAGAGAAAATAAAAATTGTTGCTCCGTTTCGTTCCTACCCGACGCGTAATAGAAAATTCCAAAAAAATAGCAAAAAAATTCAAAAAATTAAAAAACTCCATTATGGCCTTATTTCAGGCCAAAATAGGTTGGAAAATGTTGAGAAGGAGAGAAAATAAAAATTATCGTTTCGTTCAATTCCCACCCGTCGGGTAATATAAAATTCCAAAAAAATTAAAAAAATTAGAAAATACAATTGTGGCTTCATTTCCAGCCAAAATAGGTTGGAAAAGGCTGAGAAAGAGAGAAAATAAATATTATTGTTCCGTTTCGTTCCAACCTGACGCGTAATAGAAAATTCGAAAAAAATTGTAAAAAAATTCAGAATCCTAAAAAACTCCATTATGGCATCATTTCAAGAAAATAGGCTGGAATAGGACAAGAAAGAGAGAAAATAAAAATTTTCGTTTCGTTTTATTACATTCCAACTCGACATCTAATATAAAATTCCAAAAAAATTCAAAAAATTAAGAAATACCATTATGGCTTCATTTCAAGCCAAAACAGATTAGAAAAGGCCAAGAAAGAGAGAGAATAAAAATAATAGTTCCGTTTCGTTCCTACCTGACGCGTAATGGAAATTTCCGAAAAAAAAGCAAAAAAAATCAAAAAACTAAAAAATACCATTATGTCCACATTTCAGACCAAAATAGGGTGGAAAAGGCTAAGAAAGAGAGAAAATAAAATTATCTTTTAGTTTCGTTCCTACCAAACGCACAACAGAAAATTGGACAAAAATAGCAAAAAAATTCAAAAAATTAAAAAAAAAAACCATTATGGCTTCTTCTCAAGCCGAAATAGGTTGGAAAAGGCCGAGAAAGAGAGAAAATAAAAATTATCGTTCCGTTTTGTTCCTACCTGACGCGTAATTGAAAATTCCAAAAAAATAGCAAAAAAATTCAACAGTTTCAAAAATACTATTATGGCTTCATTTCAGGCCAAAATAGGATGGAAAAGGCTGAGAATGAGACAAAATAAAAATTATAGTTCCGTTTCGTTCCTACCCAACGCGTAATAGAAAATTCCAAAAAATGGGTTAAAAAATTTTAAAAAATAAAAAATACCATGATTGCTTCATTTCAAGCCAAAATAGGTTGGAAAAGGCGGAGAAAGATAGAAAATAAAAATTATCGTTCCATTTTGTTCCTACCCGACGCGTAATAGAGAATTCCCAAAAAATAGAAAAAAATTAAAAAATGACATGAAGGCTTCATTTCACGCCAAAATAGGTTGGAAAAGGCGAAGAAAGAGAGAAAATAAAATTATCCTTCCATTTCGTTCCTACTTGACGCGTAATAGGAAATTCCAGAAAAATTAAAAAAAAAATACCATGATGGCTTCATTTCACGCCAAAAAATACCATTATGGTTTCATTTCAGGCCAAAATAGGTTGGAAAAGGTTGAGAAAGAGAGAAAATAAAAATTATCGCTCCGTTTCGTTCCTACCCGACGCGTAATAGAAAATTCCAAAAAAATAGCAAAAAAATGCAAAAAATTAAAAAATTCCATTATGGCCTTATTTCAGGCCAAAATAGGTTGGAAAATGTTGAGAAAGAGAGAAAATAAAAATTATCGTTTCGTTCAATTCCCACCCGTCGGGTAATATAAAATTCCAAAAAAATTAAAAAAATTAGAAAATACAATTGTGGCTTCATTTCAAACCAAAATAGGTTGGAAAAGGCTGAGAAAGAGAGAAAATAAATATTATTGTTCCGTTCCATTCCAACCTGACGCGTAATAGAAAATTCGAAAAAAATTGTAAAAAAATTCAGAATCTTAAAAAACTCCATTATGGCTTCATTTCACTAAAATAGGCTGGAATAGGACAAGAAAGAGAGAAAATAAAAATTTTTGTTCCGTTCCATTCCAACTCGACATCTAATATAAAATTCCAAAAAAATTCAAAAAAATAAAAAATACCATTATGGCTTCATTTCAAGCCAAAACAGATTAGAAAAGGGCAAGAAAGCAAGAGAATAAAAATAATAGTTCCGTTTCGTTCCTACCTAATGCGTAATGGAAAATTCCAAAAAAAAAGCAAAAAAATTCAAAAAACTAAAAAATACCATTATGTCCACATTTCAGGCAAAAATAGGGTGGAAAAGGCTAAGAAAGAGAGAAAATAAAATTATCTTTTCGTTTCGTTCCTACCTAACGCACAACAGAAAATTGGACAAAAATAGCAAAAAAATCCAAAAAATTAAAAAAAAAAACATTATGGCTTCTTTTCAAGCCAAAAAATACCATTATGGTTTCATTTCAGGCCAAAATAGGTTGGAAAAGGCTGAGAAAGGGAGAAAATAAAAATTATTGCTCCATTTCGTTCCTACCCGACGCGTAACAGAAAATTCCAAAAAAATAGCAAAAAAATTCAAAAAATTAAAAAATTCCATTATGGCCTTATTTCAGGCCGAAATAGGTTGGAAAATGTTGAGAAGGAGAGAAAATAAAAATTATCGTTTCGTTCAATTCCCACCCGTCGGGTAATATAAAATTCCAAAAAAATTAAAAAAATTAGAAAATACAATTGTGGCTTCATTTCAAACCAAAATAGGTTGGAAAAGGCTGAGAAAGAGAGAAAATAAATATTATTGTTCCGTTCCATTCCAACCTGACGCGTAATAGAAAATTCGAAAAAAATTGTAAAAAAATTCAGAATCTTAAAAAACTCCATTATGGCTTCATTTCACTAAAATAGGCTGGAATAGGACAAGAAAGAGAGAAAATAAAAATTTTTGTTCCGTTCCATTCCAACTCGACATCTAATATAAAATTCCAAAAAAATTCAAAAAAATAAAAAATACCATTATGGCTTCATTTCAAGCCAAAACAGATTAGAAAAGGGCAAGAAAGCAAGAGAATAAAAATAATAGTTCCGTTTCGTTCCTACCTGACGCGTAATGGAAAATTCCAAAAAAAAAGCAAAAAATTCAAAAAACTAAAAAATACCATTATGTCCACATTTTAGGCAAAAATAGCGTGGAAAAGGCCAAGAAAGAGAGAAAATAAAATTATCTCTTCGTTTCGTTCCTACCTAACGCACAACAGAAAATTGGACAAAAATAGCAAAAAAATTCAAAAAATTTAAAAAAAAAACCATTATGGCTTCTTTTCAAGCCAAAATAGGTTGGAAAAGGCCGAGAAAGAGAGAAAATAAAAATTATCGTTCCGTTTTGTTCCTACCCGACGCGTAACAGAAAATTCCAAAAAAATAGCAAAAAAATTCAAAAAATTAAAAAATTCCATTATGGCCTTATTTCAGGCCGAAATAGGTTGGAAAATGTTGAGAAGGAGAGAAAATAAAAATTATCGTTTCGTTCAATTCCCACCCGTCGGGTAATATAAAATTCCAAAAAAATTAAAAAAATTAGAAAATACAATTGTGGCTTCATTTCAAACCAAAATAGGTTGGAAAAGGCTGAGAAAGAGAGAAAATAAATATTATTGTTCCGTTCCATTCCAACCTGACGCGTAATAGAAAATTCGAAAAAAATTGTAAAAAAATTCAGAATCTTAAAAAACTCCATTATGGCTTCATTTCAAGAAAATAGGCTGGAATAGGCCAAGAAAGGGAGAAAATAAAAATTTTCATTTCGTTCCATTCCAACTCGACATCTAATATAAAATTCCAAAAAAATTCAAAAAATTAAAAAATACCATTATGGCTTCATTTCAAGCCAAAACAGATTAGAAAAGGCCAAGAAAGAGAGAGAATAAAAATAATAGTTCCGTTTCGTTCCTACCTAATGCGTAATGGAAAATTCCAAAAAAAAAGCAAAAAAATTCAAAAAACTAAAAAATACCATTATGTCCACATTTCAGGCAAAAATAGGGTGGAAAAGGCTAAGAAAGAGAGAAAATAAAATTATCTTTTCGTTTCGTTCCTACCTAACGCACAACAGAAAATTGGACAAAAATAGCAAAAAAATCCAAAAAATTAAAAAAAAAAACATTATGGCTTCTTTTCAAGCCAAAATAGGTTGGAAAAGGCTGAGAAAGAGAGAAAATAAAAATTATCGTTCCGTTTTGTTCCTACCTGACGCGTAATTGAAAATTCCAAAAAAATAGCAAAAAAATTCAACAGTTTCAAAAATACTATTATGGCTTCATTTCAGGCCAAAATAGGATGGAAAAGGCTGAGATTGAGACAAAATAAAAATTATAGTTCCGTTTTGTTCCTACCTAACGCGTAATAGAAAATTCCAAAAAATGAGTGAAAAAATTTTGAAAAATAAAAAATACCATGATTGCTTCATTTCACGCCAAAATAGGTTGGAAAAGGCAGAGAAATATAGAAAATAAAAATTATCGTTCCATTTTGTTCCTAACCGACGCGAAATAGAGAATTCCCAAAAAATAGAAAAAAAATTGAAAAAAATTAAAAAATGACATGAAGGCTTCATTTCATGCCAAAATAGGTTGGAAAAGGCGAAGAAAGAGAGAAAATAAAATTATCATTCCATTTCGTTCCTACCTGACGCGTAATAGGAAATTCCAGAAAAATGAAAAAAAAAAACCATGATGGCTTCATTTCACGCCAAAAAATACCATTATGGTTTCATTTCGGGCCAAAATAGGTGGGAAAAGGCTGAGAAAGAGAGAAAATAAAAATTATTGCTCCGTATCGTTCCTACCCGACGCGTAAAAGAAAATTCCAAAAAAATTGCAAAAAAATTCAAAAAATTAAAAAATTCCATTATGGCCTTATTTCAGGCCAAAATAGGTTGGAAAATGTTGAGAAGGAGAGAAAATAAAAATTATCGTTTCGTTCAATTCCCACCCGTCGGGTAATATAAAATTCCAAAAAAATTAAAAAAATTAGAAAATACAATTGTGGCTTCATTTCCAACCAAAATAGGTTGGAAAAGGCTGAGAAAGAGAGAAAATAAATATTATTGTTCCGTTTCGTTCCAACCTGACGCATAATAGAAAATTCGAAAAAAATTGTAAAAAAATTCAGAATCTTAAAAAACTCCATTATGGCTTCATTTCACTAAAATAGGCTGGAATAGGCCAAGAAAGAGAGAAAATAAAAATTTTCGTTTCGTTCCATTCCAACTCGACATCTAATATAAAATTCCAAAAAAATTCAAAAAAATAAAAAACACCATTATAGCTTCATTTCAAGCCAAAACAGATTAGAAAAGGCCAAGAAAGCAAGAGAATAAAAATAATAGTTCTGTTTCGTTCCTACCTGAAGCGTAATGGAAAATTCCAAAAAAAAAGCAAAAAAATTGAAAAAACTAAAAAATACCATTATGTCCACATTTCAGGCAAAAATAGCGTGGAAAAGGCTAAGAAAGAGAGAAAATAAAATTATCTCTTCGTTTCGTTCCTACCTAACGCACAACAGAAAATTGGACAAAAATAGCAAAAAAATTCAAAAAATTAAAAAAAAAAAACCATTATGGCTTCTTTTCAAGCCAAAATAGGTTGGAAAAGGCCGAGAAAGAGAGAAAATAAAAATTATCGTTCCGTTTTGTTCCTACCTGACGCGTAATTGAAAATTCGAAAAAAATAGCAAAAAAATTCAACAGTTTCAAAAATACTATTATGGCTTCATTTCAGGACAAAATAGGATGGAAAAGTCTGAGAATGAGACAAAATAAAAACTATAGTTCCGTTTCGTTCCAACCCAACGCGTAATAGAATATTCCAAAAAATGAGCGAAAAAATTTAAAAAAATAAAAAATACCATGATTGCTTCACTTCACGCCAAAATAGGTTGGAAAAGGCAGAGAAATATAGAAAATAAAAATTATCGTTCCATTTTGTTCCTACCCGACGCGTAATAGAGAATTCCCAAAAAATAGAAAAAAAATTGAAAAAAATTAAAAAATGACATGAAGGCTTCATTTCATGCCAAAATAGGTTGGAAAAGGCGAAGAAATAGAGAAAATAAAATTATCCTTCCATTTCGATCCTACCTGACGCGTAATAGGAAATTCCAGAAAAATGAAAAAAAAATACCATGATGGCTTCATTTCACGCCAAAAAATACCATTATGGTTTCATTTCAGGCCAAAATAGGTTGGAAAAGGCTGAGAAAGGGAGAAAATAAAAATTATTGCTCCATTTCGTTCCTACCCGACGCGTAACAGAAAATTCCAAAAAAATAGCAAAAAAATTCAAAAAATTAAAAAATTCCATTATGGCCTTATTTCAGGCCGAAATAGGTTGGAAAATGTTGAGAAGGAGAGAAAATAAAAATTATCGTTTCGTTCAATTCCCACCCGTCGGGTAATATAAAATTCCAAAAAAATTAAAAAAATTAGAAAATACAATTGTGGCTTCATTTCCAGCCAAAATAGGTTGGAAAAGGCTAAGAAAGAGAGGAAATAAATATTATTGTTCCGTTTCGTTCCAACCTGACGCGTAATAGAAAAATTGAAAAAAATTTTTAAAAAATTCAAAATCTTAAAAAACTCCATTATGGCTTCATTTCAAGAAAATAGGCTGGAATAGGCCAAGAAAGGGAGAAAATAAAAATTTTCATTTCGTTCCATTCCAACTCGACATCTAATATAAAATTCCAAAAAAATTCAAAAAATTAAAAAATACCATTATGGCTTCATTTCAAGCCAAAACAGATTAGAAAAGGCCAAGAAAGAGAGAGAATAAAAATAATAGTTCCGTTTCGTTCCTACCTGACGCGTAATGGAAATTTCCGAATAAAAAGCAAAAAAATTCAAAAAACTAAAAAATACCATTATGTCCACATTTCAGACCAAAATAGGGTGGAAAAGGCTAAGAAAGAGAGAAAATAAAATTATCTTTTAGTTTCGTTCCTACCAAACGCACAACAGAAAATTGGACAAAAATAGCAAAAAAATTCAAAAAATTAAAAAAAAAAAACCATTATGGCTTCTTCTCAAGCCAAAATAGGTTGGAAAAGGCCGAGAAAGAGAGAAAATAAAAATTATCGTTCCGTTTTGTTCCTACCTGACGCGTAATTGAAAATTCCAAAAAAATAGCAAAAAAATTCAACAGTTTCAAAAATACTATTATGGCTTCATTTCAGGCCAAAATAGGATGGAAAAGGCTGAGAATGAGACAAAATAAAAATTATTGTTCCGTTTCGTTCCTACCCAACGCGTAATAGAAAATTCCAAAAAATGAGCGAAAAAATTTAAAAAAATAAAAAATACCATGATTGCTTCATTTCACGCCAAAATAGGTTGGAAAAGGTGGGGAAAGATAGAAAATAAAAATTATCGTTCCATTTTGTTCCTACCCGACGCGTAATAGAGAATTCCCAAAAAATAGAAAAAAAATTGAAAAAAATTAAAAAATGAAATGAAGGCTTCATTTCATGCCAAAATAGGTTGGAAAAGGCGAAGAAAGAGAGAAAATAAAATTATCCTTCCATTTCGTTCCTACCTGACGCGTAATAGGAAATTCCAGAAAAATGAAAAAAAAATGCCATGATGGCTTCATTTCACGCCAAAAAATACCATTATGGTTTCATTTCAGGCCAAAATAGGTTGGAAAAGATGAGAAAGGGAGAAAATAAAAATTATTGCTCCATTTCGTTCCTACCCGACGCGTAACAGAAAATTCCAAAAAAATAGCAAAAAAATTCGAAAAATTAAAATATTCCATTATGGCCTTATTTCAGGCCGAAATAGGTTGGAAAATGTTGAGAATGAGAGAAAATAAAAATTATCGTTTCGTTCAATTCCCACCCGTCGGGTAATATAAAATTCCAAAAAAATTAAAAAAATTAGAAAATACAATTGTGGCTTCATTTCCAGCCAAAATAGGTTGGAAAAGGCTAAGAAAGAGAGAAAATAAATATTATTGTTCCGTTTCGTTCCAACCTGACGCGTAATAGAAAATTTGAAAAAAATTTTAAAAAAATTCAAATTCTCAAAAAACTCCATTATGGCTTCATTTCAAGAAAATAGGCTGGATTAGGCCAAGAAAGGGAGAAAATAAAAATTTTCGTTTCGTTCCATTCCAACTCGACATCTAATATAAAATTCCAAAAAAATTCAAAAAATTAAAAAATACCATTATGGCTTCATTTCAAGCCAAAACAGATTAGAAAAGGCCAAGAAAGAGAGAGAATAAAAATAATAGTTCCATTTCGTTCCTACCTGATGCGTAATGGAAAATTCCAAAAAAAAAGCAAAAAAATTCGAAAAACTAAAAAATACCATGATTGCTTCATTTCACGCCAAAATAGGTTGGAAAAGACGGAGAAATATAGAAAATAAAAATTATCGTTCCATTTTGTTCCTACCCGACGCGTAATAGAGAATTCCCAAAAAATTGAAAAAAAATTGAAAAAAATTAAAAAATGACATGAAGGCTTCATTTCATGCCAAAATAGGTTGGAAAAGGCGAAGAAAGAGAGAAAATAAAATTATCCTTCCATTTCGTTCCTACCTGACGCGTAATAGGAAATTCCAGAAAAATGAAAAAAAAAAACCATGATGGCTTCATTTCATGCCAAAAAATACCATTATGGTTTCATTTCAGGCCAAAATAGGTGGGAAAAGGCTGAGAAAGAGAGAAAATAAAAATTATTGCTCCGTTTCGTTCCTACCCGACGCGTAATAGAAAATTCCAAAAAAATAGCAAACAAATTCAAAAAATTAAAAAATTCCATTATGGCCTTATTTCAGGCCAAAATAGGTTGGAAAATGTTGAGAAGGAGAGAAAATAAAAATTATCGTTTCGTTCAATTCCCACCCGTCGGGTAATATAAAATTCCAAAAAATTTAAAAAAAATTAGAAAATACAATTGTTGCTTCATTTCCAGCCAAAATAGATTGGAAAAGGCTGAGAATGAGAGAAAATAAATATTATTGTTCCGTTTCGTTCCAACCTGACGCGTAATAGAAAATTCGAAAAAAATTGTAAAAAAATTCAGAATCCTAAAAAACTCCATTATGGCTTCATTTCAAGAAAATAGGCTGGAATAGGACAAGAAAGGGAGAAAATAAAAATTTTCGTTTCGTTTCGTTACATTCCAACTCGACATCTAATATAAAATTCCAAAAAAATTAAAAAAATTAAAAAATATCATTATGGCTTCATTTCAAGCCAAAACAGATTAGAAAAGGCCAAGAAAGAGAGAGAATAAAAATAATAGTTCCGTTTCGTTCCTACCTGACGCGTAATGGAAAATTCCGAAAAAAAAGCAAAAAAATTCAAAAAACTAAAAAATACCATTATGTCCACATTTCAGGCCAAAATAGGGTGGAAAAGGCAAAGAAAGAGAGAAAATAAAATTACCTTTTAGTTTCGTTCGTACCAAACGCACAACAGAAAATTGGACAAAAATAGCAAAAAAATTCAAAAAATTAAAAAAAAAACCATTATGGCTACTTTTCCAGCCAAAATAGGTTGGAAAAGGCCGAGAAAGAGAGAAAATAAAAATTATCATTCCGTTTTGTTCCTACCTAACGCGTAATTGAAAATTCCAAAAAAATAGCAAAAAAATTCAACAGCTTCAAAAATACTATTATGGCTTCATTTCAGGCCAAAATAGGATGGAAAAGGCTGAGAATGAGACAAAATAAAAATTATAGTTTCGTTTCGTTCCTACCCAACGCGTAATAGAAAATTCCAAAAAATGGGCGAAAAAATTTAAAAAAATAAAAAATACCATGATTGCTTCATTTCACGCCAAAATAGGTTGGAAAAGGCAGAGAAATATAGAAAATAAAATTATCGTTCCATTTTGTTCCTACCCGAAGCGTAATAGAGAATTCCCAAAAAATAGAAAAAAAATTGAAAAAAATTAAAAAATGACATGAAGGCTTCATTTCATGCCAAAATAGGTTGGAGAAGGCGAAGAAAGAGAGAAAATAAAATTATCCTTCCATTTCGTTCCTACCTGACGCGTAATAGGAAATTCCAGAAAAATGAAAAAAAAATACCATGATGGCTTCATTTCAAGCCAAAAAATACCATTATGGTTTCATTTCAGGCCAAAATAGGTTGGAAAAGGCTGAGAAAGGGAGAAAATAAAAATTACTGCTCCGTTTCGTTCCTACCCGACGCGTAACAGAAAATTCCAAAAAAATAGCAAAGAAATTCAAAAAATTAAAAAATTCCATTATGGCCTTATTTCAGGCCGAAATAGGTTGGAAAATGTTGAGAAGGAGAGAAAATAAAAATTATCGTTTCTTTCAATTCCCACCCGTCGGGTAATATAAAATTCCAAAAAAATTAAAAAAATTTGAAAATACAATTGTGGTTTCATTTCCAGCCAAAATAGGTTGGAAAAGGCTGAGAAAGAGAGAAAATAAATATTATTGTTCCGTTTCGTTCCAACCTGACGCGTAATAGAAAATTTGAAAAAAATTTAAAAAAAATTCAAAATCTTAAAAAACTCCATTATGGCTTCATTTCAAGAAAATAGGCTGGAATAGGCCAAGAAAGGGAGAAAATAAAAATTTTCGTTTCGTTCCATTCCAACTCGACATCTAATAAAAAATTCCTAAAAAATTCAAAAAATTAAAAAATACCATTATGGCTTCATTTAAAGCCAAAACAGATTAGAAAAGGCCAAGAAAGAGAGAGAATAAAAATAATAGTTCCGTTTCGTTCCTACCTGATGCGTAATGGAAAATTCCAAAAAAAAAACAAAAAAATTCAAAAAACTAAAAAATACCATTATGTCCACATTTTAGGCCAAAATAGGGTGGAAAAGGCTAAGAAAGAGAGAAAATAAAATTATCTTTTCGTTTCGTTCCTACCTAACGCACAACAGAAAATTGGACAAAAATAGCAAAAAAATTCAAAAAATTAAAAAAAAAAAACCATTATGGCTTCTTTTCAAGCCAAAATAGGGTGGAAAAGGCCGAGAAAGAGAGAAAATAAAAATTATCGTTCCGTTTTGTTCCTACCTGACGCGTAATTGAAAATTCCAAAAAAATAGCAAAAAAATTCAACAGTTTCAAAAATACTATTATTGCTTCATTTCAGGCCAAAATAGGATGGAAAAGGCTGAGAATGAGACAAAATAAAAATTATAGTTCCGTTTCGTTCCTACCCAACGCGTAATAGAAAATTCCAAAAAATGAGCGAAAAAATTTAAAAAAATAAAAAATACAATGATTGCTTCATTTCACGCCAAAATAGGTTGGAAAAGGCTGAGAAAGGGAGAAAATAAAAATTACTGCTCCGTTTCGTTCCTACCCGACGCGTAACAGAAAATTCCAAAAAAATAGCAAAGAAATTCAAAAAATTAAAAAATTCCATTATGGCCTTATTTCAGGCCGAAATAGGTTGGAAAATGTTGAGAAGGAGAGAAAATAAAAATTATCGTTTCGTTCAATTCCCACCCGCCGGGTAATATAAAATTCCAAAAAAATTAAAAAAATTAGAAAATACAATTGTGGCTTCATTTCCAGCCAAAATAGGTTGGAAAAGGCTGAGAAAGAGAGAAAATAAATATTATTGTTCCGTTTCGTTCCAACCTGACGCGTAATAGAAAATTTGAAAAAAAATTTAAAAAAATTCAAAATCTTAAAAAACTCCATTATGGCTTCATTTCGAGAAAATAGGCTGGAATAGGCCAAGAAAGGGAGAAAATAAAAATTTTCGTTTCGTTCCATTCCAACTCGACATCTAATACAAAATTCCAAAAAAATTCAAAAAATTAAAAAATACCATTATGGCTTCATTTCAAGCCAAAACAGATTAGAAAAGGCCAAGAAAGAGAGAGAATAAAAGTAATAGTTCCGTTTCGTTCCTACCTGATGCGTAATGGAAAATTCCAAAAAAAAAGCAAAAAAATTCAAAAAACTAAAAAATACCATTATGTCCACATTTTAGGACAAAATAGGGTGGAAAAGGCTAAGAAAGAGAGAAAATAAAATTATCTTTTCGTTTCGTTCCTACCTAACGCACAACAGAAAATTGGACAAAAATAGCAAAAAAATTCAAAAAATTAAAAAAAAAAAACCATTATGGCTTCTTTTCAAACCAAAATAGGTTGGAAAAGGCCGAGAAAGATAGAAAATAAAAATTATCGTTCCGTTTTGTTCCTACCTGACGCGTAATTGAAAATTCCAAAAAAATAGCAAAAAAATTCAACAGTTTCAAAAATACTATTATTGCTTCATTTCAGGCCAAAATAGGATGGAAAAGGCTGAGAATGAGACAAAATAAAAATTATAGTTCCGTTTCGTTCCTACCCAACGCGTAATAGAAAATACCAAAAAATGAGCGAAAAAATTTAAAAAAATAAAAAATACCATGATTGCTTCATTTCACGCCAAAATAGGTTGGAAAAGGAAGAGAAATATAGAAAATAAAAATTATCATTCCATTTTTTTCCTACCCGACGCGTAATAGAGATTTCCCAAAAAATAAAAAAAAAATTGAAAAAAATTAAAAAATGACATGAAGGCTTCATTTCATGCCAAAATAGGTTGGAAAAGGCGAAGAAAGAGAGAAAATAAAATTATCCTTCCATTTCGTTCCTACCTGATGTGTAATAGGAAATTCCAGAAAAATGAAAAAAAAAAACCATGAAGGCTTCATTTCACGCCAAAAAATACCATTATGGTTTCATTTCAGGCCAAAATAGGTGGGAAAAGGCTGAGAAAGAGAGAAAATAAATATTATTGTTCCGTTTCGTTCCAACCTGACGCGTAATAGAAAATTCGAAAAAAATTGTAAAAAAATTCAGAATCTTAAAAAACTCCATTATGGCTTCATTTCAAGAAAATAGGCTGGAATAGGCCAAGAAAGAGAGAAAATAAAAATTTTCGTTTCGTTCACTTCCAACTCGACATCTAATATAAAATTCCAAAAAAATTCAAAAAATTAAAAAATACCATTATGGCTTCATTTCAAGCCAAAACAGATTAGAAAATGCCAAGAAAGAGAGAGAATAAAAATAATAGTTCCGTTTCGTTCCTACCTGACACGTTATGGAAAATTCCAAAAAAAAAGCAAAAAAATTCAAAAAACTAAATAATACCATTATGTCCACATTTCAGGCCAAAATAGGGTGGAAAAGGCTAAGAAAGAGAGAAAATAAAATTATCTTTTCGTTTCGTTCCTACCTAACGCACAACAGAAAATTGGACAAAAATAGCAAAAAAATTCAAAAAATTAAAAAAAAAAAAACCATTATGGCTTCTTTTCAAGCCAAAATAGGTTGGAAAAGGCCGAGAAAGAGAGAAAATAAAAATTATCGTTCCGTTTTGTTCCTACCTGACGCGTAATTGAAAATTCCAAAAAAATAGCAAAAAAATTCAACAGTTTCAAAAATACTATTATGGCTTCATTTCAGGCCAAAATAGGATGGAAAAGGCTGAGAATGAGACAAAATAAAAATTATAGTTCCGTTTCGTTCCTACCCAACGCGTAATAGAAAATTCCAAAAAATGAGCGAAAAAATTTAAAAAAATAAAAAATACCATGATTGCTTCATTTCACGCCAAAATAGGTAGGAAAAGGCCGAGAAAGAGAGAAAATAAAAATTATCGTTCCATTTTGTTCCATTCCCACCCGTCGGGTAATATAAACCTCCAAAAAAATTAAAAAAATTAGAAAATACCATTGTGGCTTCATTTCCAGCCAAAATATATTGGAAAAGGCTAAGAAAGAGAGAGAATAAATATTATTGTTCCGTTTCGTTCCAACCTGACGCGTAATAGAAAATTCGAAAAAAATAGTAAAAAAATTCAGAATCTTAAAAAACACCATTATGGCTTCATTTCAAGAAAATAGGCTGGAATAGGCCAAGAAAGAGAGAAAATAAAAATTTTCGTTTCGTTCCATTCCAACTCGACATCTAATATAAAATTCCAAAAAAATTAAAAAAATTAAAAAATACCATTATGGCTTCATTTCAAGCCAAAACAGATTAGAAAAGGCTAAGAAAGAGAGATAGTAAAAATAATAGTTCCGTTTCGTTCCTACCTGACGCGTAATGGAAAATTCCAAAAAAAAAGCAAAAAAATTCAAAAAACTAAAAAATACCATTATGTCCACATTTCAAGCCAAAATAGGGTGGAAAAGGCTAAGAAAGAGAGAAAATAAAATTATCTTTTCGTTTCGTTCCTACCTAACGCACAACAGAAAATTCGACAAAAATAGCAAAAAAAATTCAAAAAATTAAAAAAAAAAAACCATTATGGCTTCTTTTCAAGCCAAAATAGGTTGGAAAAGGCCGAGAAAGAGAGAAAATAAAAATTATCGTTCCGTTTTGTTCCTACCTGACGCTTAATTGAAAATTCCAAAAAAATAGCAAAAAAATTCAACCGTTTCAAAAATACTATTATGGCTTCATTTCAGGCCAAAATAGGATGGAAAAGGCTGAGAATGAGACAAAATAAAAATTATAGTTCATTTTCGTTCCTACCCAACGCGTAATAGAAAATTCCAAAAAATGAGCGAAAAAATTTAAAAAAATAAAAAATACCATGATTGCTTCATTTCACGCCAAAATAGGTAGGAAAAGGCGGAGAAAGATAGAAAATAAAAATTATCGTTCCATTTTGTTCCTACCCGACGCGTAATAGAGAATTCCCAAAAAATAGAAAAAAAATTGAAAAAAATTAAAAAATGACATGAAGGCTTCATTTCATGCCAAAATAGGTTGGAAAAGGCGAAGAAAGAGAGAAAATAAAATTATCCTTTCATTTCGTTCCTACCTGACGCGTAATAGGAAATTGTAGAAAAATTAAAAAAAAATACCATGATGGCTTCATTTCACGCCAAAAAATACCATTATGGTTTCATTTCGGGCCAAAATAAGTTGGAAAAGGCTGAGAAAGAGAGAAAATAAAAATTATTGCTCCGTTTCGTTCCTACTCGATGCATAATAGAAAATTCCAAAAAAATAGCAAAAAAATTCAAAAAATTAAAAAATTCCAATATGGCCTTATTTCAGGCCAAAATAGATTGGAATATGTTTAGAAAGAGAGAAAATAAAAATTATCGTTTCGTTCCATTCCCACCCGTCGGGTAATATAAAATTCCAAAAAAATTAAAAAAATTAGAAAATACCATTGTGGCTTCATTTCCAGCCAAAATAGGTTGGAAAAGGCTAAGAAAGAGAGAAAATAAATATTATTGTTCCGTTTCGTTCCAACCTGACGCGTAATAAAAAATTCGAAAAAAATAGTAAAAAAATTCAGAATCTTAAAAAACTCAATTATGGCTTCATTTCAAGAAAATAGGCTGGAATAGGCCAAGAAAGGGAGAAAATAAAAATTTTCGTTTAGTTCCATTCCAACTCGACATCTAATATAAAATTCCAAAAAAATTCAAAAAATTAAAAAATACCATTATGTCTTCATTTCAAGCCAAAACAGATTAGAAAACGCCAAGAAAGAGAGAGAATAAAAATAATAGTTCCGTTTCGTTCCTACCTGACGCGTTATGGAAAATTCCAAAAAAAAAGCAAAAAAATTCTAAAAACTAAAAAATACCATTATGTCCACATTTCAAGCCAAAATAGGGTGGAAAAGGCTAAGAAAGAGAGAAAATAAAATTATTTTTTTGTTTCGTTCCTACCTAACGCACAACAGAAAATTGGACAAAAATAGCAAAAAAATTAAAAAAATTAAAAAAAAAAACCATTATGGCTTCTTTTCAAGCCAAAATATGTTGGAAATGGCCGAGAAAGAGAGAAAATAAAAATTATCGTTCCTTTTTGTTCCTACCTGACGCGTAATTGAAAATTCCAAAAAAATAGCAAAAAAATTCAACCGTTTCAAAAATACTATTATGGCTTCATTTCAGGTCAAAATAGGATGGAAAAGGCTGAGAATGAGACAAAATAAAAATTATAGTTCCTTTTCGTTCCTACCCAACGCGTAATAGAAAATTCCAAAAAATGAGCAAAAAAATTTAAAAAAATAAAAAATACCATGATTGCTTCATTTCACGCCAAAATAGGTTGGAAAAGGTGGGGAAAGATAGAAAATAAAAATTATCGTTCCATTTTGTTCCTACCCGACGCGTAATAGAGAATTCCCAAAAAATAGAAAAAAAATTGAAAAAAATTAAAAAATGAAATGAAGGTTCATTTCATGCCAAAATAGGTTGGAAAAGGCGAAGAAAGAGAGAAAATAAAATTATCCTTCCATTTCGTTCCTACCTGACGCGTAATAGGAAATTCCAGAAAAATGAAAAAAAAATGCCATGATGGCTTCATTTCACGCCAAAAAATACCATTATGGTTTCATTTCAGGCCAAAATAGGTTGGAAAAGGGTGAGAAAGGGAGAAAATAAAAATTATTGCTCCATTTCGTTCCTACCCGACGCGTAACAGAAAATTCCAAAAAAATAGCAAAAAAATTCGAAAAATTAAAATATTCCATTATGGCCTTATTTCAGGCCGAAATAGGTTGGAAAATGTTGAGAAGGAGAGAAAATAAAAATTATCGTTTCGTTCAATTCCCACCCGTCGGGTAATATAAAATTCCAAAAAAATTAAAAAAATTAGAAAATACAATTGTGGCTTCATTTCCAGCCAAAATATGTTGGAAAAGGCTAAGAAAGAGAGAAAATAAATATTATTGTTCCGTTTCGTTCCAACCTGACGCGTAATAGAAAATTTGAAAAAAATTTTAAAAAAATTCAAAATCTTAAAAAACTCCATTATGGCTTCATTTCAAGAAAATAGGCTGGATTAGGCCAAGAAAGGGAGAAAATAAAAATTTTCGTTTCGTTCCATTCCAACTGGACATCTAATATAAAATTCCAAAAAAATTCAAAAAATTAAAAAATACCATTATGGCTTCATTTCAAGCCAAAACAGATTAGAAAAGGCCAAGAAAGAGAGAGAATAAAAATAATAGTTCCATTTCGTTCCTACCTGATGCGTAATGGAAAATTCCAAAAAAAAAGCAAAAAAATTCGAAAAACTAAAAAATACCATTATGTCCACATTTCAGGCAAAAATAGGGTGGAAAAGGGAAAGAAAGAGAGAAAATAAAATTATCTTTTCGTTTCATTCCTACCTAATGCACAACAGAAAATTGGACAAAAATAGCAAAAAAATTCAAAAAATTAAAAAAAAAAAACCATTACGGCTTCTTTTCAAGCCAAAATAGGTTGGAAAAGGCCGAGAAAGAGAGAAAATAAAAATTATCGTTCCGTTTTGTTCCTACTTGACGCGTAATTGAAAATTCCAAAAAAATAGCAAAAAAATTCAACAGTTTCAAAAATACTATTATTGCTTCATTTCAGGCCAAAATAGGATGGAAAAGGCTGAGAATGAGACAAAATAAAAATTATAGTTCCGTTTCGTTCCTGCCCAACGCGTAATAGAAAATTCCAAAAAATGAGCGAAAAAATTTTAAAAAATAAAAAATACCATGATTGCTTCATTTCAGGCCAAAATAGGTTTGAAAAGACGGAGAAATATAGAAAATAAAAATTATCGTTCCATTTTGTTCCTACCCGACGCGTAATAGAGAATTCCCAAAAAATAGAAAAAAAATTGAAAAAAATTAAAAAATGACATGAAGGCTTCATTTCATGCCAAAATAGGTTGGAAAAGGCGAAGAAAGAGAGAAAATAAAATTATCCTTCCATTTCGTTCCTACCTGATGTGTAATTGGAAATTCCAGAAAAATGAAAAAAAAAAACCATGAAGGCTTCATTTCACGCCAAAAAATACCATTATGGTTTCATTTCAGGCCAAAATAGGTGGGAAAAGGCTGAGAAAGAGAGAAAATAAATATTATTGTTCCGTTTCGTTCCAACCTGACGCGTAATAGAAAATTCGAAAAAAATTGTAAAAAAATTCAGAATCTTAAAAAACTCCATTATGGCTTCATTTCAAGAAAATAGGCTGGAATAGGCCAAGAAAGAGAGAAAATAAAAATTTTCGTTTCGTTCACTTCCAACTCGACATCTAATATAAAATTCCAAAAAAATTCAAAAAATTAAAAAATACCATTATGGCTTCATTTCAAGCCAAAACAGATTAGAAAATGCCAAGAAAGAGAGAGAATAAAAATAATAGTTCCGTTTCGTTCCTACCTGACACGTTATGGAAAATTCCAAAAAAAAAGCAAAAAAATTCAAAAAACTAAATAATACCATTATGTCCACATTTCAGGCCAAAATAGGGTGGAAAAGGCTAAGAAAGAGAGAAAATAAAATTATCTTTTCGTTTCGTTCCTACCTAACGCACAACAGAAAATTGGACAAAAATAGCAAAAAAATTCAAAAAATTAAAAAAAAAAAAACCATTATGGCTTCTTTTCAAGCCAAAATAGGTTGGAAAAGGCCGAGAAAGAGAGAAAATAAAAATTATCGTTCCGTTTTGTTCCTACCTGACGCGTAATTGAAAATTCCAAAAAAATAGCAAAAAAATTCAACAGTTTCAAAAATACTATTATGGCTTCATTTCAGGCCAAAATAGGATGGAAAAGGCTGAGAATGAGACAAAATAAAAATTATAGTTCCGTTTCGTTCCTACCCAACGCGTAATAGAAAATTCCAAAAAATGAGCGAAAAAATTTAAAAAAATAAAAAATACCATGATTGCTTCATTTCATGCCAAAATAGATTGGAAAAGGCGGAGAAAGATAGAAAATAAAAATTATCGTTCCATTTTGTTCCTACACGACGCGTAAGAGAGAATTCCCAAAAAATAGAAAAAAAATTGAAAAAAATTAAAAAATGACATGAAGGCTTCATTTCATGCCAAAATAGGTTGGAAAAGGCGAAGAAAGAGAGAAAATAAAATTATCCTACCATTTCGTTCCTACCTGACGTGTAATAGGAAATTCCAGAAAAATGAAAAAAAAAAAACCATGAAGGCTTCATTTCACGCCAAAAAATACCATTATGGTTTCATTTCAGGCCAAAATAGGTTGGAAAAGGCTGAGAAAGAGAGAAAATAAAAATTATAGTTCCTTTTCGTTCCTACCCAACGCGTAATAGAAAATTCCAAAAAATGAGCAAAAAAATTTTAAAAAATAAAAAATACCATGATTGCTTCATTTCACGCCAAAATAGGTAGGAAAAGGCGGAGAAATATAGAAAATAAAAATTATCGTTCCATTTTGTTCCTACCCGACGCGTAATAGAGAATTCCCAGAAAATAGAAAAAAAATTGAAAAAAATTAAAAAATGACATGAAGGCTTCATTTCATGCCAAAATAGGTTGGAAAAGGCGAAGAAAGAGAGAAAATAAAATTATCCTTTCATTTCTTTCATACCTGACGCGTAATAGGAAATTCCAGAAAAATTAAAAAGAAATACCATGATGGCTTCATTTCACGCCAAAAAATACCATTATGGTTTCATTTCAGGCCAAAATAGGTTGGAAAAGGCTGAGAAAGAGAGAAAATAAAAATTATTGCTCCGTTTCGTTCCTACTCGATGCGTAATAGAAAATTCCAAAAAAATAGCAAAAAAATTCAAAAAATTAAAAAATTCCATTATGGCCATATTTCAGGTCAAAATAGATTGGAATATGTTTAGAAAGAGAGAAAATAAAAATTATCGTTTCGTTCCATTCCCACCCGTCGGGTAATATAAACCTCCAAAAAAATTAAAAAAATTAGAAAATACCATTGTGGCTTCATTTCCAGCCAAAATATATTGGAAAAGGCTAAGAAAGAGAGAGAATAAATATTATTGTTCCGTTTCGTTCCAACCTGACGCGTAATAGAAAATTCGAAAAAAATAGTAAAAAAATTCAGAATCTTAAAAAACACCATTATGGCTTCATTTCAAGAAAATAGGCTGGAATAGGCCAAGAAAGAGAGAAAATAAAAATTTTCGTTTCGTTCCATTCCAACTCGACATCTAATATAAAATTCCAAAAAAATTAAAAAAATTAAAAAATACCATTATGGCTTCATTTCAAGCCAAAACAGATTAGAAAAGGCTAAGAAAGAGAGATAGTAAAAATAATAGTTCCGTTTCGTTCCTACCTGACGCGTAATGGAAAATTCCAAAAAAAAAGCAAAAAAATTCAAAAAACTAAAAAATACCATTATGTCCACATTTCAAGCCAAAATAGGGTGGAAAAGGCTAAGAAAGAGAGAAAATAAAATTATCTTTTCGTTTCGTTCCTACCTAACGCACAACAGAAAATTCGACAAAAATAGCAAAAAAAATTCAAAAAATTAAAAAAAAAAAACCATTATGGCTTCTTTTCAAGCCAAAATAGGTTGGAAAAGGCCGAGAAAGAGAGAAAATAAAAATTATCGTTCCGTTTTGTTCCTACCTGACGCTTAATTGAAAATTCCAAAAAAATAGCAAAAAAATTCAACCGTTTCAAAAATACTATTATGGCTTCATTTCAGGCCAAAATAGGATGGAAAAGGCTGAGAATGAGACAAAATAAAAATTATAGTTCCTTTTCGTTCCTACCCAACGCGTAATAGAAAATTCCAAAAAATGAGCGAAAAAATTTAAAAAAATAAAAAATACCATGATTGCTTCATTTCACGCCAAAATAGGTAGGAAAAGGCGGAGAAAGATAGAAAATAAAAATTATCGTTCCATTTTGTTCCTACCCGACGCGTAATAGAGAATTCCCAAAAAATAGAAAAAAAATTGAAAAAAATTAAAAAATGACATGAAGGCTTCATTTCATGCCAAAATAGGTTGGAAAAGGCGAAGAAAGAGAGAAAATAAAATTATCCTTTCATTTCGTTCCTACCTGACGCGTAATAGGAAATTGTAGAAAAATTAAAAAAAAATACCATGATGGCTTCATTTCACGCCAAAAAATACCATTATGGTTTCATTTCGGGCCAAAATAAGTTGGAAAAGGCTCAAAAGAGAGAAAATAAAAATTATTGCTCCGTTTCGTTCCTACTCGATGCATAATAGAAAATTCCAAAAAAATAGCAAAAAAATTCAAAAAATTAAAAAATTCCAATATGGCCTTATTTCAGGCCAAAATAGATTGGAATATGTTTAGAAAGAGAGAAAATAAAAATTATCGTTTCGTTCCATTCCCACCCGTCGGGTAATATAAAATTCCAAAAAAATTAAAAAAATTAGAAAATACCATTGTGGCTTCATTTCCAGCCAAAATAGGTTGGAAAAGGCTAAGAAAGAGAGAAAATAAATATTATTGTTCCGTTTCGTTCCAACCTGACGCGTAATAAAAAATTCGAAAAAAATAGTAAAAAAATTCAGAATCTTAAAAAACTCAATTATGGCTTCATTTCAAGAAAATAGGCTGGAATAGGCCAAGCAAGGGAGAAAATAAAAATTTTCGTTTAGTTCCATTCCAACTCGACATCTAATATAAAATTCCAAAAAAATTCAAAAAATTAAAAAATACCATTATGTCTTCATTTCAAGCCAAAACAGATTAGAAAACGCCAAGAAATAGAGAGAATAAAAATAATAGTTCCGTTTCGTTCCTACCTGACGCGTTATGGAAAATTCCAAAAAAAAAGCAAAAAAATTCTAAAAACTAAAAAATACCATTATGTCCACATTTCAAGCCAAAATAGGGTGGAAAAGGCTAAGAAAGAGAGAAAATAAAATTATTTTTTTGTTTCGTTCCTACCTAACGCACAACAGAAAATTGGACAAAAATAGCAAAAAAATTAAAAAAATTAAAAAAAAAAAACCATTATGGCTTCTTTTCAAGCCAAAATATGTTGGAAATGGCCGAGAAAGAGAGAAAATAAAAATTATCGTTCCTTTTTGTTCCTACCTGACGCGTAATTGAAAATTCCAAAAAAATAGCAAAAAAATTCAACCGTTTCAAAAATACTATTATGGCTTCATTTCAGGTCAAAATAGGATGGAAAAGGCTGAGAATGAGACAAAATAAAAATTATAGTTCCTTTTCGTTCCTACCCAACGCGTAATAGAAAATTCCAAAAAATGAGCAAAAAAATTTAAAAAAATAAAAAATACCATGATTGCTTCATTTCACGCCAAAATAGGTTGGAAAAGGTGGGGAAAGATAGAAAATAAAAATTATCGTTCCATTTTGTTCCTACCCGACGCGTAATAGAGAATTCCCAAAAAATAGAAAAAAATTGAAAAAAATTAAAAAATGAAATGAAGGTTCATTTCATGCCAAAATAGGTTGGAAAAGGCGAAGAAAGAGAGAAAATAAAATTATCCTTCCATTTCGTTCCTACCTGACGCGTAATAGGAAATTCCAGAAAAATGAAAAAAAAATGCCATGATGGCTTCATTTCACGCCAAAAAATACCATTATGGTTTCATTTCAGGCCAAAATAGGTTGGAAAAGGGTGAGAAAGGGAGAAAATAAAAATTATTGCTCCATTTCGTTCCTACCCGACGCGTAACAGAAAATTCCAAAAAAATAGCAAAAAAATTCGAAAAATTAAAATATTCCATTATGGCCTTATTTCAGGCCGAAATAGGTTGGAAAATGTTGAGAAGGAGAGAAAATAAAAATTATCGTTTCGTTCAATTCCCACCCGTCGGGTAATATAAAATTCCAAAAAAATTAAAAAAATTAGAAAATACAATTGTGGCTTCATTTCCAGCCAAAATATGTTGGAAAAGGCTAAGAAAGAGAGAAAATAAATATTATTGTTCCGTTTCGTTCCAACCTGACGCGTAATAGAAAATTTGAAAAAAATTTTAAAAAAATTCAAAATCTTAAAAAACTCCATTATGGCTTCATTTCAAGAAAATAGGCTGGATTAGGCCAAGAAAGGGAGAAAATAAAAATTTTCGTTTCGTTCCATTCCAACTGGACATCTAATATAAAATTCCAAAAAAATTCAAAAAATTAAAAAATACCATTATGGCTTCATTTCAAGCCAAAACAGATTAGAAAAGGCCAAGAAAGAGAGAGAATAAAAATAATAGTTCCATTTCGTTCCTACCTGATGCGTAATGGAAAATTCCAAAAAAAAAGCAAAAAAATTCGAAAAACTAAAAAATACCATTATGTCCACATTTCAGGCAAAAATAGGGTGGAAAAGGGAAAGAAAGAGAGAAAATAAAATTATCTTTTCGTTTCATTCCTACCTAATGCACAACAGAAAATTGGACAAAAATAGCAAAAAAATTCAAAAAATTAAAAAAAAAAACCATTACGGCTTCTTTTCAAGCCAAAATAGGTTGGAAAAGGCCGAGAAAGAGAGAAAATAAAAATTATCGTTCCGTTTTGTTCCTACTTGACGCGTAATTGAAAATTCCAAAAAAATAGCAAAAAAATTCAACAGTTTCAAAAATACTATTATTGCTTCATTTCAGGCCAAAATAGGATGGAAAAGGCTGAGAATGAGACAAAATAAAAATTATAGTTCCGTTTCGTTCCTGCCCAACGCGTAATAGAAAATTCCAAAAAATGAGCGAAAAAATTTTAAAAAATAAAAAATACCATGATTGCTTCATTTCACGCCAAAATAGGTTTGAAAAGACGGAGAAATATAGAAAATAAAAATTATCGTTCCATTTTGTTCCTACCCGACGCGTAATAGAGAATTCCCAAAAAATAGAAAAAAAATTGAAAAAAATTAAAAAATGACATGAAGGCTTCATTTCATGCCAAAATAGGTTGGAAAAGGCGAAGAAAGAGAGAAAATAAAATTATCCTTCCATTTCGTTCCTACCTGATGTGTAATAGGAAATTCCAGAAAAATGAAAAAAAAAAACCATGAAGGCTTCATTTCACGCCAAAAAATACCATTATGGTTTCATTTCAGGCCAAAATAGGTGGGAAAAGGCTGAGAAAGAGAGAAAATAAATATTATTGTTCCGTTTCGTTCCAACCTGACGCGTAATAGAAAATTCGAAAAAAATTGTAAAAAAATTCAGAATCTTAAAAAACTCCATTATGGCTTCATTTCAAGAAAATAGGCTGGAATAGGCCAAGAAAGAGAGAAAATAAAAATTTTCGTTTCGTTCACTTCCAACTCGACATCTAATATAAAATTCCAAAAAAATTCAAAAAATTAAAAAATACCATTATGGCTTCATTTCAAGCCAAAACAGATTAGAAAATGCCAAGAAAGAGAGAGAATAAAAATAATAGTTCCGTTTCGTTCCTACCTGAAACGTTATGGAAAATTCCAAAAAAAAAGCAAAAAAATTCAAAAAACTAAATAATACCATTATGTCCACATTTCAGGCCAAAATAGGGTGGAAAAGGCTAAGAAAGAGAGAAAATAAAATTATCTTTTCGTTTCGTTCCTACCTAACGCACAACAGAAAATTGGACAAAAATAGCAAAAAAATTCAAAAAATTAAAAAAAAAAAAACCATTATGGCTTCTTTTCAAGCCAAAATAGGTTGGAAAAGGCCGAGAAAGAGAGAAAATAAAAATTATCGTTCCGTTTTGTTCCTACCTGACGCGTAATTGAAAATTCCAAAAAAATAGCAAAAAAATTCAACAGTTTCAAAAATACTATTATGGCTTCATTTCAGGCCAAAATAGGATGGAAAAGGCTGAGAATGAGACAAAATAAAAATTATAGTTCCGTTTCGTTCCTACCCAACGCGTAATAGAAAATTCCAAAAAATGAGCGAAAAAATTTAAAAAAATAAAAAATACCATGATTGCTTCATTTCACGCCAAAATAGATTGGAAAAGGCGGAGAAAGATAGAAAATAAAAATTATCGTTCCATTTTGTTCCTACACGACGCGTAAGAGAGAATTCCCAAAAAATAGAAAAAAAATTGAAAAAAATTAAAAAATGACATGAAGGCTTCATTTCATGCCAAAATAGGTTGGAAAAGGCGAAGAAAGAGAGAAAATAAAATTATCCTACCATTTCGTTCCTACCTGACGTGTAATAGGAAATTCCAGAAAAATGAAAAAAAAAAAACCATGAAGGCTTCATTTCACGCCAAAAAATACCATTATGGTTTCATTTCAGGCCAAAATAGGTTGGAAAAGGCTGAGAAAGAGAGAAAATAAAAATTATAGTTCCTTTTCGTTCCTACCCAACGCGTAATAGAAAATTCCAAAAAATGAGCAAAAAAATTTTAAAAAATAAAAAATACCATGATTGCTTCATTTCACGCCAAAATAGGTAGGAAAAGGCGGAGAAATATAGAAAATAAAAATTATCGTTCCATTTTGTTCCTACCCGACGCGTAATAGAGAATTCCCAGAAAATAGAAAAAAAATTGAAAAAAATTAAAAAATGACATGAAGGCTTCATTTCATGCCAAAATAGGTTGGAAAAGGCGAAGAAAGAGAGAAAATAAAATTATCCTTTCATTTCTTTCATACCTGACGCGTAATAGGAAATTCCAGAAAAATTAAAAAGAAATACCATGATGGCTTCATTTCACGCCAAAAAATACCATTATGGTTTCATTTCAGGCCAAAATAGGTTGGAAAAGGCTGAGAAAGAGAGAAAATAAAAATTATTGCTCCGTTTCGTTCCTACTCGATGCGTAATAGAAAATTCCAAAAAAATAGCAAAAAAATTCAAAAAATTAAAAAATTCCATTATGGCCATATTTCAGGTCAAAATAGATTGGAATATGTTTAGAAAGAGAGAAAATAAAAATTATCGTTTCGTTCCATTCCCACCCGTCGGGTAATATAAAATTCCAAAAAAATTAAAAAAATTAGAAAATACCATTGTGGCTTCATTTCCAGCCAAAATATATTGGAAAAGGCTAAGAAAGAGAGAGAATAAATATTATTGTTCCGTTTCGTTCCAACCTGACGCGTAATAGAAAATTCGAAAAAAATAGTAAAAAAATTCAGAATCTTAAAAAACACCATTATGGCTTCATTTCAAGAAAATAGGCTGGAATAGGCCAAGAAAGAGAGAAAATAAAAATTTTCGTTTCGTTCCATTCCAACTCGACATCTAATATAAAATTCCAAAAAAATTAAAAAAATTAAAAAATACCATTATGGCTTCATTTCAAGCCAAAACAGATTAGAAAAGGCTAAGAAAGAGAGATAGTAAAAATAATAGTTCCGTTTCGTTCCTACCTGACGCGTAATGGAAAATTCCAAAAAAAAAGCAAAAAAATTCAAAAAACTAAAAAATACCATTATGTCCACATTTCAAGCCAAAATAGGGTGGAAAAGGCTAAGAAAGAGAGAAAATAAAATTATCTTTTCGTTTCGTTCCTACCTAACGCACAACAGAAAATTCGACAAAAATAGCAAAAAAAATTCAAAAAATTAAAAAAAAAAAACCATTATGGCTTCTTTTCAAGCCAAAATAGGTTGGAAAAGGCCGAGAAAGAGAGAAAATAAAAATTATCGTTCCGTTTTGTTCCTACCTGACGCTTAATTGAAAATTCCAAAAAAATAGCAAAAAAATTCAACCGTTTCAAAAATACTATTATGGCTTCATTTCAGGCCAAAATAGGATGGAAAAGGCTGAGAATGAGACAAAATAAAAATTATAGTTCCTTTTCGTTCCTACCCAACGCGTAATAGAAAATTCCAAAAAATGAGCGAAAAAATTTAAAAAAATAAAAAATACCATGATTGCTTCATTTCACGCCAAAATAGGTAGGAAAAGGCGGAGAAAGATAGAAAATAAAAATTATCGTTCCATTTTGTTCCTACCCGACGCGTAATAGAGAATTCCCAAAAAATAGAAAAAAAATTGAAAAAAATTAAAAAATGACATGAAGGCTTCATTTCATGCCAAAATAGGTTGGAAAAGGCGAAGAAAGAGAGAAAATAAAATTATCCTTTCATTTCGTTCCTACCTGACGCGTAATAGGAAATTGTAGAAAAATTAAAAAAAAATACCATGATGGCTTCATTTCACGCCAAAAAATACCATTATGGTTTCATTTCGGGCCAAAATAAGTTGGAAAAGGCTGAGAAAGAGAGAAAATAAAAATTATTGCTCCGTTTCGTTCCTACTCGATGCATAATAGAAAATTCCAAAAAAATAGCAAAAAAATTCAAAAAATTAAAAAATTCCAATATGGCCTTATTTCAGGCCAAAATAGATTGGAATATGTTTAGAAAGAGAGAAAATAAAAATTATCGTTTCGTTCCATTCCCACCCGTCGGGTAATATAAAATTCCAAAAAAATTAAAAAAATTAGAAAATACCATTGTGGCTTCATTTCCAGCCAAAATAGGTTGGAAAAGGCTAAGAAAGAGAGAAAATAAATATTATTGTTCCGTTTCGTTCCAACCTGACGCGTAATAAAAAATTCGAAAAAAATAGTAAAAAAATTCAGAATCTTAAAAAACTCAATTATGGCTTCATTTCAAGAAAATAGGCTGGAATAGGCCAAGAAAGGGAGAAAATAAAAATTTTCGTTTAGTTCCATTCCAACTCGACATCTAATATAAAATTCCAAAAAAATTCAAAAAATTAAAAAATACCATTATGTCTTCATTTCAAGCCAAAACAGATTAGAAAACGCCAAGAAAGAGAGAGAATAAAAATAATAGTTCCGTTTCGTTCCTACCTGACGCGTTATGGAAAATTCCAAAAAAAAAGCAAAAAAATTCTAAAAACTAAAAAATACCATTATGTCCACATTTCAAGCCAAAATAGGGTGGAAAAGGCTAAGAAAGAGAGAAAATAAAATTATTTTTTTGTTTCGTTCCTACCTAACGCACAACAGAAAATTGGACAAAAATAGCAAAAAAATTAAAAAAATTAAAAAAAAAAAACCATTATGGCTTCTTTTCAAGCCAAAATATGTTGGAAATGGCCGAGAAAGAGAGAAAATAAAAATTATCGTTCCTTTTTGTTCCTACCTGACGCGTAATTGAAAATTCCAAAAAAATAGCAAAAAAATTCAACCGTTTCAAAAATACTATTATGGCTTCATTTCAGGTCAAAATAGGATGGAAAAGGCTGAGAATGATACAAAATAAAAATTATAGTTCCTTTTCGTTCCTACCCAACGCGTAATAGAAAATTCCAAAAAATGAGCAAAAAAATTTAAAAAAATAAAAAATACCATGATTGCTTCATTTCACGCCAAAATAGGTTGGAAAAGGTGGGGAAAGATAGAAAATAAAAATTATCGTTCCATTTTGTTCCTACCCGACGCGTAATAGAGAATTCCCAAAAAATAGAAAAAAAATTGAAAAAAATTAAAAAATGAAATGAAGGTTCATTTCATGCCAAAATAGGTTGGAAAAGGCGAAGAAAGAGAGAAAATAAAATTATCCTTCCATTTCGTTCCTACCTGACGCGTAATAGGAAATTCCAGAAAAATGAAAAAAAAATGCCATGATGGCTTCATTTCACGCCAAAAAATACCATTATGGTTTCATTTCAGGCCAAAATAGGTTGGAAAAGGGTGAGAAAGGGAGAAAATAAAAATTATTGCTCCATTTCGTTCCTACCCGACGCGTAACAGAAAATTCCAAAAAAATAGCAAAAAAATTCGAAAAATTAAAATATTCCATTATGGCCTTATTTCAGGCCGAAATAGGTTGGAAAATGTTGAGAAGGAGAGAAAATAAAAATTATCGTTTCGTTCAATTCCCACCCGTCGGGTAATATAAAATTCCAAAAAAATTAAAAAAATTAGAAAATACAATTGTGGCTTCATTTCCAGCCAAAATATGTTGGAAAAGGCTAAGAAAGAGAGAAAATAAATATTATTGTTCCGTTTCGTTCCAACCTGACGCGTAATAGAAAATTTGAAAAAAATTTTAAAAAAATTCAAAATCTTAAAAAACTCCATTATGGCTTCATTTCAAGAAAATAGGCTGGATTAGGCCAAGAAAGGGAGAAAATAAAAATTTTCGTTTCGTTCCATTCCAACTGGACATCTAATATAAAATTCCAAAAAAATTCAAAAAATTAAAAAATACCATTATGGCTTCATTTCAAGCCAAAACAGATTAGAAAAGGCCAAGAAAGAGAGAGAATAAAAATAATAGTTCCATTTCGTTCCTACCTGATGCGTAATGGAAAATTCCAAAAAAAAAGCAAAAAAATTCGAAAAACTAAAAAATACCATTATGTCCACATTTCAGGCAAAAGTAGGGTGGAAAAGGGAAAGAAAGAGAGAAAATAAAATTATCTTTTCGTTTCATTCCTACCTAATGCACAACAGAAAATTGGACAAAAATAGCAAAAAAATTCAAAAAATTAAAAAAAAAAAACCATTACGGCTTCTTTTCAAGCCAAAATAGGTTGGAAAAGGCCGAGAAAGAGAGAAAATAAAAATTATCGTTCCGTTTTGTTCCTACTTGACGCGTAATTGAAAATTCCAAAAAAATAGCAAAAAAATTCAACAGTTTCAAAAATACTATTATTGCTTCATTTCAGGCCAAAATAGGATGGAAAAGGCTGAGAATGAGACAAAATAAAAATTATAGTTCCGTTTCGTTCCTGCCCAACGCGTAATAGAAAATTCCAAAAAATGAGCGAAAAAATTTTAAAAAATAAAAAATACCATGATTGCTTCATTTCACGCCAAAATAGGTTTGAAAAGACGGAGAAATATAGAAAATAAAAATTATCGTTCCATTTTGTTCCTACCCGACGCGTAATAGAGAATTCCCAAAAAATAGAAAAAAAATTGAAAAAAATTAAAAAATGACATGAAGGCTTCATTTCATGCCAAAATAGGTTGGAAAAGGCGAAGAAAGAGAGAAAATAAAATTATCCTTCCATTTCGTTCCTACCTGATGTGTAATAGGAAATTCCAGAAAAATGAAAAAAAAAAACCATGAAGGCTTCATTTCACGCCAAAAAATACCATTATGGTTTCATTTCAGGCCAAAATAGGTGGGAAAAGGCTGAGAAAGAGAGAAAATAAATATTATTGTTCCGTTTCGTTCCAACCTGACGCGTAATAGAAAATTCGAAAAAAATTGTAAAAAAATTCAGAATCTTAAAAAACTCCATTATGGCTTCATTTCAAGAAAATAGGCTGGAATAGGCCAAGAAAGAGAGAAAATAAAAATTTTCGTTTCGTTCACTTCCAACTCGACATCTAATATAAAATTCCAAAAAAATTCAAAAAATTAAAAAATACCATTATGGCTTCATTTCAAGCCAAAACAGATTAGAAAATGCCAAGAAAGAGAGAGAATAAAAATAATAGTTCCGTTTCGTTCCTACCTGACACGTTATGGAAAATTCCAAAAAAAAAGCAAAAAAATTCAAAAAACTAAATAATACCATTATGTCCACATTTCAGGCCAAAATAGGGTGGAAAAGGCTAAGAAAGAGAGAAAATAAAATTATCTTTTCGTTTCGTTCCTACCTAACGCACAACAGAAAATTGGACAAAAATAGCAAAAAAATTCAAAAAATTAAAAAAAAAAAAACCATTATGGCTTCTTTTCAAGCCAAAATAGGTTGGAAAAGGCCGAGAAAGAGAGAAAATAAAAATTATCGTTCCGTTTTGTTCCTACCTGACGCGTAATTGAAAATTCCAAAAAAATAGCAAAAAAATTCAACAGTTTCAAAAATACTATTATGGCTTCATTTCAGGCCAAAATAGGATGGAAAAGGCTGAGAATGAGACAAAATAAAAATTATAGTTCCGTTTCGTTCCTACCCAACGCGTAATAGAAAATTCCAAAAAATGAGCGAAAAAATTTAAAAAAATAAAAAATACCATGATTGCTTCATTTCACGCCAAAATAGATTGGAAAAGGCGGAGAAAGATAGAAAATAAAAATTATCGTTCCATTTTGTTCCTACACGACGCGTAAGAGAGAATTCCCAAAAAATAGAAAAAAAATTGAAAAAAATTAAAAAATGACATGAAGGCTTCATTTCATGCCAAAATAGGTTGGAAAAGGCGAAGAAAGAGAGAAAATAAAATTATCCTACCATTTCGTTCCTACCTGACGTGTAATAGGAAATTCCAGAAAAATGAAAAAAAAAAAACCATGAAGGCTTCATTTCACGCCAAAAAATACCATTATGGTTTCATTTCAGGCCAAAATAGGTTGGAAAAGGCTGAGAAAGAGAGAAAATAAAAATTATAGTTCCTTTTCGTTCCTACCCAACGCGTAATAGAAAATTCCAAAAAATGAGCAAAAAAATTTAAAAAAATAAAAAATACCATGATTGCTTCATTTCACGCCAAAATAGGTAGGAAAAGGCGGAGAAATATAGAAAATAAAAATTATCGTTCCATTTTGTTCCTACCCGACGCGTAATAGAGAATTCCCAGAAAATAGAAAAAAAATTGAAAAAAATTAAAAAATGACATGAAGGCTTCATTTCATGCCAAAATAGGTTGGAAAAGGCGAAGAAAGAGAGAAAATAAAATTATCCTTTCATTTCTTTCATACCTGACGCGTAATAGGAAATTCCAGAAAAATTAAAAAGAAATACCATGATGGCTTCATTTCACGCCAAAAAATACCATTATGGTTTCATTTCAGGCCAAAATAGGTTGGAAAAGGCTGAGAAAGAGAGAAAATAAAAATTATTGCTCCGTTTCGTTCCTACTCGATGCGTAATAGAAAATTCCAAAAAAATAGCAAAAAAATTCAAAAAATTAAAAAATTCCATTATGGCCATATTTCAGGTCAAAATAGATTGGAATATGTTTAGAAAGAGAGAAAATAAAAATTATCGTTTCGTTCCATTCCCACCCGTCGGGTAATATAAAATTCCAAAAAAATTAAAAAAATTAGAAAATACCATTGTGGCTTCATTTCCAGCCAAAATATATTGGAAAAGGCTAAGAAAGAGAGAGAATAAATATTATTGTTCCGTTTCGTTCCAACCTGACGCGTAATAGAAAATTCGAAAAAAATAGTAAAAAAATTCAGAATCTTAAAAAACACCATTATGGCTTCATTTCAAGAAAATAGGCTGGAATAGGCCAAGAAAGAGAGAAAATAAAAATTTTCGTTTCGTTCCATTCCAACTCGACATCTAATATAAAATTCCAAAAAAATTAAAAAAATTAAAAAATACCATTATGGCTTCATTTCAAGCCAAAACAGATTAGAAAAGGCTAAGAAAGAGAGATAGTAAAAATAATAGTTCCGTTTCGTTCCTACCTGACGCGTAATGGAAAATTCCAAAAAAAAAGCAAAAAAATTCAAAAAACTAAAAAATACCATTATGTCCACATTTCAAGCCAAAATAGGGTGGAAAAGGCTAAGAAAGAGAGAAAATAAAATTATCTTTTCGTTTCGTTCCTACCTAACGCACAACAGAAAATTCGACAAAAATAGCAAAAAAAATTCAAAAAATTAAAAAAAAAAAACCATTATGGCTTCTTTTCAAGCCAAAATAGGTTGGAAAAGGCCGAGAAAGAGAGAAAATAAAAATTATCGTTCCGTTTTGTTCCTACCTGACGCTTAATTGAAAATTCCAAAAAAATAGCAAAAAAATTCAACCGTTTCAAAAATACTATTATGGCTTCATTTCAGGCCAAAATAGGATGGAAAAGGCTGAGAATGAGACAAAATAAAAATTATAGTTCCTTTTCGTTCCTACCCAACGCGTAATAGAAAATTCCAAAAAATGAGCGAAAAAATTTAAAAAAATAAAAAATACCATGATTGCTTCATTTCACGCCAAAATAGGTAGGAAAAGGCGGAGAAAGATAGAAAATAAAAATTATCGTTCCATTTTGTTCCTACCCGACGCGTAATAGAGAATTCCCAAAAAATAGAAAAAAAATTGAAAAAAATTAAAAAATGACATGAAGGCTTCATTTCATGCCAAAATAGGTTGGAAAAGGCGAAGAAAGAGAGAAAATAAAATTATCCTTTCATTTCGTTCCTACCTGACGCGTAATAGGAAATTGTAGAAAAATTAAAAAAAAATACCATGATGGCTTCATTTCACGCCAAAAAATACCATTATGGTTTCATTTCGGGCCAAAATAAGTTGGAAAAGGCTGAGAAAGAGAGAAAATAAAAATTATTGCTCCGTTTCGTTCCTACTCGATGCATAATAGAAAATTCCAAAAAAATAGCAAAAAAATTCAAAAAATTAAAAAATTCCAATATGGCCTTATTTCAGGCCAAAATAGATTGGAATATGTTTAGAAAGAGAGAAAATAAAAATTATCGTTTCGTTCCATTCCCACCCGTCGGGTAATATAAAATTCCAAAAAAATTAAAAAAATTAGAAAATACCATTGTGGCTTCATTTCCAGCCAAAATAGGTTGGAAAAGGCTAAGAAAGAGAGAAAATAAATATTATTGTTCCGTTTCGTTCCAACCTGACGCGTAATAAAAAATTCGAAAAAAATAGTAAAAAAATTCAGAATCTTAAAAAACTCAATTATGGCTTCATTTCAAGAAAATAGGCTGGAATAGGCCAAGAAAGGGAGAAAATAAAAATTTTCGTTTAGTTCCATTCCAACTCGACATCTAATATAAAATTCCAAAAAAATTCAAAAAATTAAAAAATACCATTATGTCTTCATTTCAAGCCAAAACAGATTAGAAAACGCCAAGAAAGAGAGAGAATAAAAATAATAGTTCCGTTTCGTTCCTACCTGACGCGTTATGGAAAATTCCAAAAAAAAAGCAAAAAAATTCTAAAAACTAAAAAATACCATTATGTCCACATTTCAAGCCAAAATAGGGTGGAAAAGGCTAAGAAAGAGAGAAAATAAAATTATTTTTTTGTTTCGTTCCTACCTAACGCACAACAGAAAATTGGACAAAAATAGCAAAAAAATTAAAAAAATTAAAAAAAAAAAACCATTATGGCTTCTTTTCAAGCCAAAATATGTTGGAAATGGCCGAGAAAGAGAGAAAATAAAAATTATCGTTCCTTTTTGTTCCTACCTGACGCGTAATTGAAAATTCCAAAAAAATAGCAAAAAAATTCAACCGTTTCAAAAATACTATTATGGCTTCATTTCAGGTCAAAATAGGATGGAAAAGGCTGAGAATGATACAAAATAAAAATTATAGTTCCTTTTCGTTCCTACCCAACGCGTAATAGAAAATTCCAAAAAATGAGCAAAAAAATTTAAAAAAATAAAAAATACCATGATTGCTTCATTTCACGCCAAAATAGGTTGGAAAAGGTGGGGAAAGATAGAAAATAAAAATTATCGTTCCATTTTGTTCCTACCCGACGCGTAATAGAGAATTCCCAAAAAATAGAAAAAAAATTGAAAAAAATTAAAAAATGAAATGAAGGTTCATTTCATGCCAAAATAGGTTGGAAAAGGCGAAGAAAGAGAGAAAATAAAATTATCCTTCCATTTCGTTCCTACCTGACGCGTAATAGGAAATTCCAGAAAAATGAAAAAAAAATGCCATGATGGCTTCATTTCACGCCAAAAAATACCATTATGGTTTCATTTCAGGCCAAAATAGGTTGGAAAAGGGTGAGAAAGGGAGAAAATAAAAATTATTGCTCCATTTCGTTCCTACCCGACGCGTAACAGAAAATTCCAAAAAAATAGCAAAAAAATTCGAAAAATTAAAATATTCCATTATGGCCTTATTTCAGGCCGAAATAGGTTGGAAAATGTTGAGAAGGAGAGAAAATAAAAATTATCGTTTCGTTCAATTCCCACCCGTCGGGTAATATAAAATTCCAAAAAAATTAAAAAAATTAGAAAATACAATTGTGGCTTCATTTCCAGCCAAAATATGTTGGAAAAGGCTAAGAAAGAGAGAAAATAAATATTATTGTTCCGTTTCGTTCCAACCTGACGCGTAATAGAAAATTTGAAAAAAATTTTAAAAAAATTCAAAATCTTAAAAAACTCCATTATGGCTTCATTTCAAGAAAATAGGCTGGATTAGGCCAAGAAAGGGAGAAAATAAAAATTTTCGTTTCGTTCCATTCCAACTGGACATCTAATATAAAATTCCAAAAAAATTCAAAAAATTAAAAAATACCATTATGGCTTCATTTCAAGCCAAAACAGATTAGAAAAGGCCAAGAAAGAGAGAGAATAAAAATAATAGTTCCATTTCGTTCCTACCTGATGCGTAATGGAAAATTCCAAAAAAAAAGCAAAAAAATTCGAAAAACTAAAAAATACCATTATGTCCACATTTCAGGCAAAAATAGGGTGGAAAAGGGAAAGAAAGAGAGAAAATAAAATTATCTTTTCGTTTCATTCCTACCTAATGCACAACAGAAAATTGGACAAAAATAGCAAAAAAATTCAAAAAATTAAAAAAAACCATTACGGCTTCTTTTCAAGCCAAAATAGGTTGGAAAAGGCCGAGAAAGAGAGAAAATAAAAATTATCGTTCCGTTTTGTTCCTACTTGACGCGTAATTGAAAATTCCAAAAAAATAGCAAAAAAATTCAACAGTTTCAAAAATACTATTATTGCTTCATTTCAGGCCAAAATAGGATGGAAAAGGCTGAGAATGAGACAAAATAAAAATTATAGTTCCGTTTCGTTCCTGCCCAACGCGTAATAGAAAATTCCAAAAAATGAGCGAAAAAATTTTAAAAAATAAAAAATACCATGATTGCTTCATTTCACGCCAAAATAGGTTTGAAAAGACGGAGAAATATAGAAAATAAAAATTATCGTTCCATTTTGTTCCTACCCGACGCGTAATAGAGAATTCCCAAAAAATAGAAAAAAAATTGAAAAAAATTAAAAAATGACATGAAGGCTTCATTTCATGCCAAAATAGGTTGGAAAAGGCGAAGAAAGAGAGAAAATAAAATTATCCTTCCATTTCGTTCCTACCTGACGCATAATAGGAAATTCCAGAAAAATGAAAAAAAAAAACCATGATGGCTTCATTTCACGCCAAAAAATACCATTATGGTTTCATTTCAGGCCAAAATAGGTGGGAAAAGGCTGAGAAAGAGAGAAAATAAAAATTATTGCTCCGTTTCGTTCCTACCCGACGCGTAATAGAAAATTCCAAAAAAATAGCAAAAAAATTCAAAAAATTAAAAAATTCCATTATGGCCTTATTTCAGGCCAAAATAGGTTGGAAAATGTTGAGAATGAGAGAAAATAAAAATTATCGTTTCGTTCAATTCCCACCCGTCGGGTAATATAAAATTCCAAAAAATTTAAAAAAAATTAGAAAATACAATTGTTGCTTCATTTCCAGCCAAAATAGATTGGAAAAGGCTGAGAATGAGAGAAAATAAATATTATTGTTCCGTTTCGTTCCAACCTGACGCGTAATAGAAAATTCGAAAAAAATTGTAAAAAAATTCAGAATCCTAAAAAACTCCATTATGGCTTCATTTCAAGAAAATAGGCTGGAATAGGACAAGAAAGGGAGAAAATAAAAATTTTCGTTTCGTTCCATTCCAACTCGACATCTAATATAAAATTCCAAAAAAATTAAAAAAATTAAAAAATACCATTATGGCTTCATTTCAAGCCAAAACAGATTAGAAAAGGCTAAGAAAGAGAGATAGTAAAAATAATAGTTCCGTTTCGTTCCTACCTGACGCGTAATGGAAAATTCCAAAAAAAAAGCAAAAAAATTCAAAAAACTAAAAAATACCATTATGTCCACATTTCAAGCCAAAATAGGGTGGAAAAGGCTAAGAAAGAGAGAAAATAAAATTATCTTTTCGTTTCGTTCCTACCTAACGCACAACAGAAAATTCGACAAAAATAGCAAAAAAAATTCAAAAAATTAAAAAAAAAAAACCATTATGGCTTCTTTTCAAGCCAAAATAGGTTGGAAAAGGCCGAGAAAGAGAGAAAATAAAAATTATCGTTCCGTTTTGTTCCTACCTGACGCTTAATTGAAAATTCCAAAAAAATAGCAAAAAAATTCAACCGTTTCAAAAATACTATTATGGCTTCATTTCAGGCCAAAATAGGATGGAAAAGGCTGAGAATGAGACAAAATAAAAATTATAGTTCCTTTTCGTTCCTACCCAACGCGTAATAGAAAATTCCAAAAAATGAGCGAAAAAATTTAAAAAAATAAAAAATACCATGATTGCTTCATTTCACGCCAACATAGGTAGGAAAAGGCGGAGAAAGATAGAAAATAAAAATTATCGTTCCATTTTGTTCCTACCCGACGCGTAATAGAGAATTCCCAAAAAATAGAAAAAAAATTGAAAAAAATTAAAAAATGACATGAAGGCTTCATTTCATGCCAAAATAGGTTGGAAAAGGCGAAGAAAGAGAGAAAATAAAATTATCCTTTCATTTCGTTCCTACCTGACGCGTAATAGGAAATTGTAGAAAAATTAAAAAAAAATACCATGATGGCTTCATTTCACGCGAAAAAATACCATTATGGTTTCATTTCGGGCCAAAATAAGTTGGAAAAGGCTGAGAAAGAGAGAAAATAAAAATTATTGCTCCGTTTCGTTCCTACTCGATGCATAATAGAAAATTCCAAAAAAATAGCAAAAAAATTCAAAAAATTAAAAAATTCCAATATGGCCTTATTTCAGGCCAAAATAGATTGGAATATGTTTAGAAAGAGAGAAAATAAAAATTATCGTTTCGTTCCATTCCCACCCGTCGGGTAATATAAAATTCCAAAAAAATTAAAAAAATTAGAAAATACCATTGTGGCTTCATTTCCAGCCAAAATAGGTTGGAAAAGGCTAAGAAAGAGAGAAAATAAATATTATTGTTCCGTTTCGTTCCAACCTAACGCGTAATAAAAAATTCGAAAAAAATAGTAAAAAAATTCAGAATCTTAAAAAACTCCATTATGGCTTCATTTCAAGAAAATAGGCTGGAATAGGCCAAGAAAGGGAGAAAATAAAAATTTTCGTTTAGTTCCATTCCAACTCGACATCTAATATAAAATTCCAAAAAAATTCAAAAAATTAAAAAATACCATTATGTCTTCATTTCAAGCCAAAACAGATTAGAAAAGGCCAAGAAAGAGAGAGAATAAAAATAATAGTTCCGTTTCGTTCCTACCTGACGCGTTATGGAAAATTCCAAAAAAAAAGCAAAAAAATTCTAAAAACTAAAAAATACCATTATGTCCGCATTTCAAGCCAAAATAGGGTGGAAAAGGCTAAGAAAGAGAGAAAATAAAATTATCTTTTTGTTTCGTTCCTACCTAACGCACAACAGAAAATTGGACAAAAATAGCAAAAAAATTCAAAAAATTTAAAAAAAAAAACCATTATGGCTTCTTTTCAAGCCAAAATAGGTTGGAAAAGGCCGAGAAAGAGAGAAAATAAAAATTATCGTTCCGTTTTGTTCCTACCTGACGCATAATTGAAAATTCCAAAAAAATAGCAAAAAAATTCAACCGTTTCAAAAATACTATTATGGCTTCATTTCAGGTCAAAATAGGATGGAAAAGGCTGAGAATGAGACAAAACAAAAATTATAGTTCCTTTTCGTTCCTACCCAACGCGTAATAGAAAATTCCAAAAAATGAGCAAAAAAATTTAAAAAAATAAAAAATACCATGATTGCTTCATTTCACGCCAAAATAGGTAGGAAAAGGCGGAGAAATATAGAAAATAAAAATTATCGTTCCATTTTGTTCCTACCCGACGCGTAATAGAGAATTCCCAGAAAATAGAAAAAAAATAGAAAAAAATTAAAAAATGACATGAAGGCTTCATTTCATGCCAAAATAGGTTGGAAAAGGCGAAGAAAGAGAGAAAATAAAATTATCCTTTCATTTCGTTCATACCTGACGCGTAATAGGAAATTCCAGAAAAATTAAAAAGAAATACCATGATGGCTTCATTTCACGCCAAAAAATACCATTATGGTTTCATTTCAGGCCAAAATAGGTTGGAAAAGGCTGAGAAAGAGAGAAAATAAAAATTATTGCTCCGTTTCGTTCCTACTCGATGCGTAATAGAAAATTCCAAAAAAATAGCAAAAAAATTCAAAAAATTAAAAAATTCCATTATGGCCTTATTTCAGGCCAAAATAGATTGGAATATGTTTAGAAAAAGAGAAAATAAAAATTATCGTTTCGTTTCGTTCCATTCCCACCCGTCGGGTAATATAAAATTCCAAAAAAATTAAAAAAATTAGAAAATACCATTGTGGCTTCATTTCCAGCCAAAATAGATTGGAAAAGGCTAAGAAAGAGAGAAAATAAATATTATTGTTCCGTTTCGTTCCAACCTGACGCGTAATAGAAAATTCGAAAAAAATAGTAAAAAAATTCAGAATCTTAAAAAACACCATTATGGCTTCATTTCAAGAAAATAGGCTGGAATAGGCCAAGAAAGAGAGAAAATAAAAATTTTCGTTTCGTTCCATTCCAACTCAACATCTAATATAAAATTCCAAAAAAATTAAAAAAATTAAAAAATACCATTATGGCTTCATTTCAAGCCAAAACAGATTAGAAAAGGCTAAGAAAGAGAGATAGTAAAAATAATAGTTTCGTTTCGTTCCTACCTGACGCGTAATGGAAAATTCCAAAAAAAAAGCAAAAAAATTCAAAAAACTAAAAAATACCATTATGTCCACATTTCAAGCCAAAATAGGGTGGAAAAGGCTAAGAAAGAGAGAAAATAAAATTATCTTTTCGTTTCGTTCCTACCTAACGCACAACAGAAAATTCGACAAAAATAGCAAAAAAAATTCAAAAAATTAAAAAAAAAAAACCATTATGGCTTCTTTTCAAGCCAAAATAGGTTGGAAAAGGCCGAGAAAGAGAGAAAATAAAAATTATCGTTCCGTTTTGTTCCTACCTGACGCTTAATTGAAAATTCCAAAAAAATAGCAAAAAAATTCAACCGTTTCAAAAATACTATTATGGCTTCATTTCAGGCCAAAATAGGATGGAAAAGGCTGAGAATGAGACAAAATAAAAATTATAGTTCATTTTCGTTCCTACCCAACGCGTAATAGAAAATTCCAAAAAATGAGCGAAAAAATTTAAAAAAATAAAAAATACCATGATTGCTTCATTTCACGCCAAAATAGGTAGGAAAAGGCGGAGAAAGATAGAAAATAAAAATTATCGTTCCATTTTGTTCCTACCCGACGCGTAATAGAGAATTCCCAAAAAATAGAAAAAAAATTGAAAAAAATTAAAAAATGACATGAAGGCTTCATTTCATGCCAAAATAGGTTGGAAAAGGCGAAGAAAGAGAGAAAATAAAATTATCCTTTCATTTCGTTCCTACCTGACGCGTAATAGGAAATTGTAGAAAAATTAAAAAAAAATACCATGATGGCTTCATTTCACGCGAAAAAATACCATTATGGTTTCATTTCGGGCCAAAATAAGTTGGAAAAGGCTGAGAAAGAGAGAAAATAAAAATTATTGCTCCGTTTCGTTCCTACTCGATGCATAATAGAAAATTCCAAAAAAATAGCAAAAAAATTCAAAAAATTAAAAAATTCCAATATGGCCTTATTTCAGGCCAAAATAGATTGGAATATGTTTAGAAAGAGAGAAAATAAAAATTATCGTTTCGTTCCATTCCCACCCGTCGGGTAATATAAAATTCCAAAAAAATTAAAAAAATTAGAAAATACCATTGTGGCTTCATTTCCAGCCAAAATAGGTTGGAAAAGGCTAAGAAAGAGAGAAAATAAATATTATTGTTCCGTTTCGTTCCAACCTAACGCGTAATAAAAAATTCGAAAAAAATAGTAAAAAAATTCAGAATCTTAAAAAACTCCATTATGGCTTCATTTCAAGAAAATAGGCTGGAATAGGCCAAGAAAGGGAGAAAATAAAAATTTTCGTTTAGTTCCATTCCAACTCGACATCTAATATAAAATTCCAAAAAAATTCAAAAAATTAAAAAATACCATTATGTCTTCATTTCAAGCCAAAACAGATTAGAAAAGGCCAAGAAAGAGAGAGAATAAAAATAATAGTTCCGTTTCGTTCCTACCTGACGCGTTATGGAAAATTCCAAAAAAAAAGCAAAAAAATTCTAAAAACTAAAAAATACCATTATGTCCGCATTTCAAGCCAAAATAGGGTGGAAAAGGCTAAGAAAGAGAGAAAATAAAATTATCTTTTTGTTTCGTTCCTACCTAACGCACAACAGAAAATTGGACAAAAATAGCAAAAAAATTCAAAAAATTTAAAAAAAAAAACCATTATGGCTTCTTTTCAAGCCAAAATAGGTTGGAAAAGGCCGAGAAAGAGAGAAAATAAAAATTATCGTTCCGTTTTGTTCCTACCTGACGCATAATTGAAAATTCCAAAAAAATAGCAAAAAAATTCAACCGTTTCAAAAATACTATTATGGCTTCATTTCAGGTCAAAATAGGATGGAAAAGGCTGAGAATGAGACAAAACAAAAATTATAGTTCCTTTTCGTTCCTACCCAACGCGTAATAGAAAATTCCAAAAAATGAGCAAAAAAATTTAAAAAAATAAAAAATACCATGATTGCTTCATTTCACGCCAAAATAGGTAGGAAAAGGCGGAGAAATATAGAAAATAAAAATTATCGTTCCATTTTGTTCCTACCCGACGCGTAATAGAGAATTCCCAGAAAATAGAAAAAAAATAGAAAAAAATTAAAAAATGACATGAAGGCTTCATTTCATGCCAAAATAGGTTGGAAAAGGCGAAGAAAGAGAGAAAATAAAATTATCCTTTCATTTCGTTCATACCTGACGCGTAATAGGAAATTCCAGAAAAATTAAAAAGAAATACCATGATGGCTTCATTTCACGCCAAAAAATACCATTATGGTTTCATTTCAGGCCAAAATAGGTTGGAAAAGGCTGAGAAAGAGAGAAAATAAAAATTATTGCTCCGTTTCGTTCCTACTCGATGCGTAATAGAAAATTCCAAAAAAATAGCAAAAAAATTCAAAAAATTAAAAAATTCCATTATGGCCTTATTTCAGGCCAAAATAGATTGGAATATGTTTAGAAAAAGAGAAAATAAAAATTATCGTTTCGTTTCGTTCCATTCCCACCCGTCGGGTAATATAAAATTCCAAAAAAATTAAAAAAATTAGAAAATACCATTGTGGCTTCATTTCCAGCCAAAATAGATTGGAAAAGGCTAAGAAAGAGAGAAAATAAATATTATTGTTCCGTTTCGTTCCAACCTGACGCGTAATAGAAAATTCGAAAAAAATAGTAAAAAAATTCAGAATCTTAAAAAACACCATTATGGCTTCATTTCAAGAAAATAGGCTGGAATAGGCCAAGAAAGAGAGAAAATAAAAATTTTCGTTTCGTTCCATTCCAACTCAACATCTAATATAAAATTCCAAAAAAATTAAAAAAATTAAAAAATACCATTATGGCTTCATTTCAAGCCAAAACAGATTAGAAAAGGCTAAGAAAGAGAGATAGTAAAAATAATAGTTTCGTTTCGTTCCTACCTGACGCGTAATGGAAAATTCCAAAAAAAAAGCAAAAAAATTCAAAAAACTAAAAAATACCATTATGTCCACATTTCAAGCCAAAATAGGGTGGAAAAGGCTAAGAAAGAGAGAAAATAAAATTATCTTTTCGTTTCGTTCCTACCTAACGCACAACAGAAAATTCGACAAAAATAGCAAAAAAAATTCAAAAAATTAAAAAAAAAAAACCATTATGGCTTCTTTTCAAGCCAAAATAGGTTGGAAAAGGCCGAGAAAGAGAGAAAATAAAAATTATCGTTCCGTTTTGTTCCTACCTGACGCTTAATTGAAAATTCCAAAAAAATAGCAAAAAAATTCAACCGTTTCAAAAATACTATTATGGCTTCATTTCAGGCCAAAATAGGATGGAAAAGGCTGAGAATGAGACAAAATAAAAATTATAGTTCATTTTCGTTCCTACCCAACGCGTAATAGAAAATTCCAAAAAATGAGCGAAAAAATTTAAAAAAATAAAAAATACCATGATTGCTTCATTTCACGCCAAAATAGGTAGGAAAAGGCGGAGAAAGATAGAAAATAAAAATTATCGTTCCATTTTGTTCCTACCCGACGCGTAATAGAGAATTCCCAAAAAATAGAAAAAAAATTGAAAAAAATTAAAAAATGACATGAAGGCTTCATTTCATGCCAAAATAGGTTGGAAAAGGCGAAGAAAGAGAGAAAATAAAATTATCCTTTCATTTCGTTCCTACCTGACGCGTAATAGGAAATTGTAGAAAAATTAAAAAAAAATACCATGATGGCTTCATTTCACGCGAAAAAATACCATTATGGTTTCATTTCGGGCCAAAATAAGTTGGAAAAGGCTGAGAAAGAGAGAAAATAAAAATTATTGCTCCGTTTCGTTCCTACTCGATGCATAATAGAAAATTCCAAAAAAATAGCAAAAAAATTCAAAAAATTAAAAAATTCCAATATGGCCTTATTTCAGGCCAAAATAGATTGGAATATGTTTAGAAAGAGAGAAAATAAAAATTATCGTTTCGTTCCATTCCCACCCGTCGGGTAATATAAAATTCCAAAAAAATTAAAAAAATTAGAAAATACCATTGTGGCTTCATTTCCAGCCAAAATAGGTTGGAAAAGGCTAAGAAAGAGAGAAAATAAATATTATTGTTCCGTTTCGTTCCAACCTAACGCGTAATAAAAAATTCGAAAAAAATAGTAAAAAAATTCAGAATCTTAAAAAACTCCATTATGGCTTCATTTCAAGAAAATAGGCTGGAATAGGCCAAGAAAGGGAGAAAATAAAAATTTTCGTTTAGTTCCATTCCAACTCGACATCTAATATAAAATTCCAAAAAAATTCAAAAAATTAAAAAATACCATTATGTCTTCATTTCAAGCCAAAACAGATTAGAAAAGGCCAAGAAAGAGAGAGAATAAAAATAATAGTTCCGTTTCGTTCCTACCTGACGCGTTATGGAAAATTCCAAAAAAAAAGCAAAAAAATTCTAAAAACTAAAAAATACCATTATGTCCGCATTTCAAGCCAAAATAGGGTGGAAAAGGCTAAGAAAGAGAGAAAATAAAATTATCTTTTTGTTTCGTTCCTACCTAACGCACAACAGAAAATTGGACAAAAATAGCAAAAAAATTCAAAAAATTTAAAAAAAAAAACCATTATGGCTTCTTTTCAAGCCAAAATAGGTTGGAAAAGGCCGAGAAAGAGAGAAAATAAAAATTATCGTTCCGTTTTGTTCCTACCTGACGCATAATTGAAAATTCCAAAAAAATAGCAAAAAAATTCAACCGTTTCAAAAATACTATTATGGCTTCATTTCAGGTCAAAATAGGATGGAAAAGGCTGAGAATGAGACAAAACAAAAATTATAGTTCCTTTTCGTTCCTACCCAACGCGTAATAGAAAATTCCAAAAAATGAGCAAAAAAATTTAAAAAAATAAAAAATACCATGATTGCTTCATTTCACGCCAAAATAGGTAGGAAAAGGCGGAGAAATATAGAAAATAAAAATTATCGTTCCATTTTGTTCCTACCCGACGCGTAATAGAGAATTCCCAGAAAATAGAAAAAAAATAGAAAAAAATTAAAAAATGACATGAAGGCTTCATTTCATGCCAAAATAGGTTGGAAAAGGCGAAGAAAGAGAGAAAATAAAATTATCCTTTCATTTCGTTCATACCTGACGCGTAATAGGAAATTCCAGAAAAATTAAAAAGAAATACCATGATGGCTTCATTTCACGCCAAAAAATACCATTATGGTTTCATTTCAGGCCAAAATAGGTTGGAAAAGGCTGAGAAAGAGAGAAAATAAAAATTATTGCTCCGTTTCGTTCCTACTCGATGCGTAATAGAAAATTCCAAAAAAATAGCAAAAAAATTCAAAAAATTAAAAAATTCCATTATGGCCTTATTTCAGGCCAAAATAGATTGGAATATGTTTAGAAAAAGAGAAAATAAAAATTATCGTTTCGTTTCGTTCCATTCCCACCCGTCGGGTAATATAAAATTCCAAAAAAATTAAAAAAATTAGAAAATACCATTGTGGCTTCATTTCAAGCCAAAATAGGGTGGAAAAGGCTAAGAAAGAGAGAAAATAAAATTATCTTTTTGTTTCGTTCCTACCTAACGCACAACAGAAAATTGGACAAAAATAGCAAAAAAATTCAAAAAACTAAAAAAAAAAAACCATTATGGCTTCTTTTCAAGCCAAAATAGGTTGGAAAAGGCCGAGAAAGAGAGAAAATAAAAATTATCGTTCCGTTTTGTTCCTACCTGACGCGTAATTGAAAATTCCAAAAAAATAGCAAAAAAATTCAACCGTTTCAAAAATACTATTATGGCTTCATTTCAGGTCAAAATAGGATGGAAAAGGCTGAGAATGAGACAAAATAAAAATTATAGTTCCTTTTCGTTCCTACCCAACGCGTAATAGAAAATTCCAAAAAATGAGCAAAAAAATTTAAAAAAATAAAAAATACCATGATTGCTTCATTTCACGCCAAAATAGGTAGGAAAAGGCGGAGAAATATAGAAAATAAAAATTATCGTTCCATTTTGTTCCTACCCGACGCGTAATAGAGAATTCCCAGAAAATAGAAAAAAAATTGAAAAAAATTAAAAAATGACATGAAGGCTTCATTTCATGCCAAAATAGGTTGGAAAAGGCGAAGAAAGAGAGAAAATAAAATTATCCTTTCATTTCGTTCATACCTGACGCGTAATAGGAAATTCCAGAAAAATTAAAAAGAAATACCATGATGGCTTCATTTCACGCCAAAAAATACCATTATGGTTTCATTTCAGGCCAAAATAGGTTGGAAAAGGCTTAGAAAGAGAGAAAATAAAAATTATTGCTCCGTTTCGTTCTTACTCGATGCGTAATAGAAAATTCCAAAAAAATAGCAAAAAAATTCAAAAAATTAAAAAATTCCATTATGGCCTTATTTCAGGCCAAAATAGATTGGAATATGTTTAGAAAGAGAGAAAATAAAAATTATCGTTTCGTTCCATTCCCACCCGTCGGGTAATATAAAATTCCAAAAAAATTAAAAAAATTAGAAAATACCATTGTGGCTTCATTTCCAGCCAAAATAGGTTGGAAAAGGCTAAGAAAGAGAGAAAATAAATATTATTGTTCCGTTTCGTTCCAACCTGACGCGTAATAGAAAATTCGAAAAAAATAGTAAACAAATTCAGAATCTTAAAAAACACCATTATGGCTTCATTTCAAGAAAATAGGCTGGAATAGGCCAAGAAAGAGAGAAAATAAAAATTTTCGTTTCGTTCCATTCCAACTCGACATCTAATATAAAATTCCAAAAAAATTAAAAAAATTAAAAAATACCATTATGGCTTCATTTCAAGCCAAAACAGATTAGAAAAGGCTAAGAAAGAGAGATAGTAAAAATAATAGTTCCGTTTCGTTCCTACCTGACGCGTAATGGAAAATTCCAAAAAAAATTCAAAAAACTAAAAAATGCCATTATGTCCACATTTCAAGCCAAAATAGGGTGGAAAAGGCTAAGAAAGAGAGAAAATAAAATTATCTTTTCGTTTCGTTCCTACCTAACGCACAATAGAAAATTCGACAAAAATAGCAAAAAAAATTCAAAAAATTAAAAAAAAAAACCATTATGGCTTCTTTTCAAGCCAAAATAGGTTGGAAAAGGCCGAGAAACAAAGAAAATAAAAATTATCGTTCCGTTTTGTTCCTATCTGACGCGTAATTGAAAATTCCAAAAAAATAGCAAAAAAATTCAAAAAATTCAAAAATACTATTATGGCTTCATTTCAGGCCAAAATAGGATGGAAAAGGCTGAGAATGAGACAAAATAAAAATTATAGTTCCGTTTCGTTCCTACCCAACGCGTAATAGAAAATTCCAAAAAATGAGCGAAAAAATTTAAAAAAATAAAAAATACCATGATTGCTTCATTTGAAGCCAAAATAGGTTGGAAAAGGCTGAGAAAGAGAGAAAATAAAAATTATCGTTCAGTTTCGTTTCTACCTGAAGCGTAATAGAAATTTCCAAAAAAATAGCAAAAAAAATCAAAAAATTAAAAAATACCATAACTGCTTCATTTCAAGCCAAAATAGGTTGGAAAAGGCTGAGAAGGAGAGAAAACAAAAATTATCTTTCCGTTTCATTCCTACACAATGCGTGGTAGAAAATTCCAAAAAAACAGTAAAAAAATTCAAAAAATTAAAAAATACCATTATCGCTTCTTTTATTACCAAGATATACTGGAAAAGGCCGAGAAAGAGAGAAAATAAAAATTATTGATCAGTTCCGTTCCAACCCGACGCGTAATATATAATAGGAAAAAAATTTTAAAATACCATTTTGGCTCCATTTCAGGCCAAAATAGGTTGGAAAAGACTGAGAAATAGAGAAAGTAAGAATTATCGTTTCGTTTTGTTCCTACCTGACGTGTAATAGTTCAATTCCAAAAAAATAGCAATAAAATTAAAAAAATTAAAAAATACCATTATGGCCTTATTTCGGGCCAAAATAGGTTGGAAAAGGCTGAGAAAGAGAGAAAATAAAAATTATCGTTCCGTTTCGTTCCAACCCGACACGTAATAGAAAATTCCAAAAAAATAGCAAAAAAATTCAAAAAACTAAAAAATACCATAATGGCTTCATTTCAAGACAAAATAGGTTGGAAAAGGCTGAGAAGGAGAGAAAACAAAAATTATCTATCCGTTTCCTTCCTACCCGACGCGTAGTAGAAAATTCCAAAAAAACAGTAAAAAAATTAAAATAAATCAATAAATACCATTATCGCTTCATTTCTTGCCAAAATAGATTGGAAAAGGCCGAGAAAGAGAGAAAATAAAAATTATCGATCAGCTCCGTTCCAACCCGACGCGTAATATATAATAGGAAAAAAAATTTAAAAATACCATTTTGGCTCCATTTCAGGCCAAAATAGGTTGGAAAAGGCTGAGAAATAGAGAAAATAAGAATTATCGTTTCATTTTGTTCCTACCTGACCCGTAATAGTTCAATTCTAAAAAAATAGTAAAAAAATTCAAAAAATTAAAATATACCATGATGGCCTTATTTCGGGCCAAAATAGGTTGGAAAAGGCTGAGAAAGAGAGAAAATAAAAATTATCGTTCCGTTTCGTTCCAACCCGACACGTAATAGAAAATTCCAAAAAAATAGCAAAAATATGCAAAAAACTAAAAAATAGCATTATGGTCTCATTTCAGGCCAAAATAGAGTGCAAAAGGCTAAGAAAGAGTGAAACTAAAAATTATCTTTCTGTTCCGTTCCTCCCTGACGCCTAATAGAAAATTCGAAAAAAATAGTAAACAAGTTCAAAAAAAAAAAAAAAAAAAACCATTATGGCTTCTTTTCAAGCCAAAATAGGTTGGAAAAGGCCGAGAAAGAGAGAAAATAAAAATTATCGTTCCGTTCCATTCCAACCCGACGCGTAATATAAAATTCCAAAAAAATAGAAAAAATTAAAAAAAATACTATAACAGCTTCATTTCAAGCCAAAATAGGTTGGAAAAGGCTGAGTAGGAGAGAAAATAAAAAGTATCGTTCCGTTTCATTTCTACCTGACGCGTAATAGAAAATTCCAAAAAAATAGCAAAAAAATTCAAAAAATTAAAAAATACCATAACGGCTTCATTTCAAGCCAAAATAGGTTGGAAAAGGCCGAGAAGGAGAGAAAACAAAAATTATCTTTCCGTTTCATTCCTACACAATGCTTAGTAGAAAATTCCAAAAAAACAGAAAAAAAATTAAAAAAATTAAAAAATACCATTATCGCTTCATTTCTTACCAAGATATACTGGAAAAGGCCGAGAAAGAGAGAAAATAAAAATTATCGATCAGTTCCGTTCCAACCCAACGCGTAATATATAATAGGAAAAAAAATTTAAAAATACCATTTTGGCTCCATTTCAGGCCAAAATAGGTTGGAAAAGGCTGAGAAAGAGAGAAAGTAAGAATTATCGTTTCGTTTTGTTCCTACCTGACGCGTAATAGTTCAATCCCGAAAAAATAGCAAAAAAACTCAAAAAATTAAAACATACCATTATGACCTTATTTCGGGCCAAAATATGTTGGAAAAGGCTAAGAAAGAGAGAAAAGAAAAATTATCGTTCCGTTTCGTTCCAACCCGACACGTAATAGAAAATTCCAAAAAAATAGCAAAAATATGCAAAAAACTAAAAAATAGCATTATGGTCTCATTTCAGGCCAAAATAGAGTGCAAAAGGCTAAGAAAGAGTGAAACTAAAAATTATCTTTCTGTTCCGTTCCTCCCTGACGCCTAATAGAAAATTCGAAAAAAATAGTAAACAAGTTCAAAAAAAAAAAAAAAAAAAACCATTATGGCTTCTTTTCAAGCCAAAATAGGTTGGAAAAGGCCGAGAAAGAGAGAAAATAAAAATTATCGTTCCGTTCCATTCCAACCCGACGCGTAATATAAAATTCCAAAAAAATAGAAAAAATTAAAAAAAATACTATAACAGCTTCATTTCAAGCCAAAATAGGTTGGAAAAGGCTGAGTAGGAGAGAAAATAAAAAGTATCGTTCCGTTTCATTTCTACCTGACGCGTAATAGAAAATTCCAAAAAAATAGCAAAAAAATTCAAAAAATTAAAAAATACCATAACGGCTTCATTTCAAGCCAAAATAGGTTGGAAAAGGCCGAGAAGGAGAGAAAACAAAAATTATCTTTCCGTTTCATTCCTACACAATGCTTAGTAGAAAATTCCAAAAAAACAGAAAAAAAATTAAAAAAATTAAAAAATACCATTATCGCTTCATTTCTTACCAAGATATACTGGAAAAGGCCGAGAAAGAGAGAAAATAAAAATTATCGATCAGTTCCGTTCCAACCCAACGCGTAATATATAATAGGAAAAAAAATTTAAAAATACCATTTTGGCTCCATTTCAGGCCAAAATAGGTTGGAAAAGGCTGAGAAAGAGAGAAAGTAAGAATTATCGTTTCGTTTTGTTCCTACCTGACGCGTAATAGTTCAATTCCAAAAAAATAGCAAAAAAATTAAAAAAATTAAAAAATACCATTATGGCCTTATTTCGGGCCAAAATAGGTTGGAAAAGGCTGAGAAAGAGAGAAAATAAAAATTATCGTTCCGTTTCGTTCCAACCCGACATGTAATAGAAAATTCCAAAAAAATAGCAAAAAAATTCAAAAAACTAAAAAATTCCATTATGGCCTCATTTCAGGCCAAAATAGAGTGCAAAAGGCAAAGAAAGAGTGAAAGTAAAAATTATCTTTCCGTTCCGTTCATCCCAGACGCCTAATAGAAAATTCTAAAAAAATAGTAAAAAAATTCAAAAAATTAAAAAAAAAACAATTATGGCTTCTTTTCAAGCCAAATTAGGTTGGAAAAGGCCGAGAAAGAGAGAAAATAAAAATTATCGTTTCGTTTTGTTCCTACCTGACGCGTAAATGAAAATTCCAAAAAAATAGCAAAAAAATTCAAAAAATTAAAAAATACCATTATGGCTTCATTTCAGGCCAAAATAGGTTGGAAAAGGCTGAGAAAGAGAGAAAATAAAAATTATCGTTCCGTTTCGTTTCAACCCGACACGTAATAGAAAATTCCAAAAAAATAGCAAAAAAATTCAAAAAACTAAAAAATACTCTTATGGCTTCATTTCAGGCCAAAATAGGTTGGAAAAGGCTGAGAATGAGAGAAAATAAAAATTATCGTTCCTACCCGACGCGTAATAGAAATTCCAAAAAAAGAGCGAAAAAATTCAAAAAATAAAAAAATACCATTGTGGCTTCATTTCAGGCCAAAATAGGTTGGAAAAGGCTGAGAAAGAGAGAAAATAAAAATTATCGTTCCGTTTCGTTCCAACCCGACACGTAATAGAAAATTCCAAAAAAATAGCAAAAAAATTCAAAAAACTAAAAAATACCATTATGGCCTCATTTCAGGCCAAAATAGAGTGCAAAAAGCTAAGAAAGAGTGAAACTAAAAATTATCTTTCTGTTCCGTTCCTCCCTGACACCTAATACAAAATTCGAAAAAAATAGTAAAAAAAAAAAAAAAAAACCATTATGGCTTCTTTTCAAGCCAAAATAGGCTGGAAAAGGCCGAGAAAGAGAGAAAATAAAAATTATTGTTCCGTTTCGTTCGTACCCGACGCGTAATGGAAAATTCCAAAAAAATAGCAAAAAAATTCAAAAAACTAAAAAATACCATTATGGCCACATTTTAGGCCAAAGTAGGGTGGACAAGGCAAAGAAAGAGAGAAAATAAAAATTATCTGTTTGTTTCGTTCCTACCTGACGCGCAATAGAAAATTAGACGAAAATAGCAAAAAAATTAAAAAAATTAAAAAAAAACCATTATGGCTTCTTTTCAAGAAATGAAAATAAAAATTATCGTTTCGTTTTGTTCCTACCTGACGCGTAATTGAAAATAGCAAAAAAATAGCAAAAAATTAAAAAATACTGTTATGGCTTCAATTCAGGCCAAAATAAGCTGGAAAAGGCGGAGAAAGACAGAAAATAAAAATTACCGTTCCATTTCGATCCTACCTTACGCGTAATAGAAAATTTCGAAAAAATACCAAAAAAATTCAGAAAATTAAAAAACACCATTATGGCTTCTTCTCTAGCCAAAATAGTTTGGAAAATGCCAAGAAAGAGAGAAAATAAAAATTATCGTTTCGTCCCATTCCAACCCGACGGGTAATATAAAATTCCAAAAAAATTCAAAAAATTAAAAAATACCATTATGACTACATTTCAAGCCAAAATAGGTTGGAAAAGGCTGAGAAAGAGAGAAAATAAAAATTATCGTTCTGTTTCGTTCCAACCTGACACGTAATAGAAAATTCCAAAAAAATAGCAAAAAAATTTAAAAAACTAAAAAATACCATTATGGCCTCATTTCAGGCCAAAATAGAGTGCAAAAGGCTAAGAAAGAGTGGAACTAAAAATTATCTTTCTGTTCCGTTCCTCCCTGACGCTTAATAGAAAATTCGAAAAAAATAGTAAAAAAATTAAAAAAAAACCATTATGGTTTCTTTTCAAGCCAAAATAGGTTGGAAATGGCCGAGAAAGAGAGAAAATAAAAATTATCGTTCCGTTCCATTCCAACCCGACGCGTAATATAAAATTCCAAAAAAATAGCAAAAAAATTAAAATAATTAAAAAATACCTTAACAGCTTCATTTCAAGCCAAAATAGGTTGGAAAAAGCTGAGAAGGAGAGAAAATAAAAATTATCATTCCGTTTCGTTCCTACCTGACGCGTAATAGAAATTCCAAAAAAATAGCAAAAAAATTAAAAAAAAAATTAAAAAATAGCATTATGGCTTCAATTCAGGCCAAAATAGGCTGGAAAAGGCGGAGAAAGAGAGAAAATAAAAATTACCGTTCCATTTCGTTCCTACCCGACGCGTAATATAAAATTCCAAAAAAATAGCAAAAAAGTTCAAAAAAATAAAAAAATACCATGATTGCTTCATTTCATGCCAAAATAGGTTGGAAAAGGCGGAGAAAGATAGAAAATTAAAATTATCGTTCATTTTCGTTCCTACCCGACGCGTAATAAAAATTCCAAAAAAATAGATAAAAAATTGAAAAAATTGAAACAGAACATGAAGGCTTCATTTCACGCCAAAATAGGTTGGAAAAGGCTGAGAAAGAGAGAAAATAAAAATTATCATTCCGTTTCGTTCGAACCCGACACGTAATAGAAAATTCCAAAAAAATAGCAAAAAAATTCAAAAAACTAAAAAATACCATTATGGCCTCATTTCAGGCCAAAATAGAGTGCAGAAGGCAAAGAAAGAGTGAAACTAAAAATTATCTTTCCGTTCCGTTCATCCCTGACGCCTAATAGAAAATTCGAAAAAAAATAGTGAAAAAATTCAAAAAATTAAAAAAAACCATTATGGCTTCTTTTCAAGCCAAAATAGGTTGGAAAAGGCCAAGAAAGAGAGAAAATAAAAATTATCGTTCCGTTTTGTTCCTACCTGACGCGTAATTGAAAATTCCAAAAAAATAGGAAAAAAATTAAAAAAATTAAAAAATACTCTTATGGCTTCATTTCAGGCCAAAATAGGTTGGAAAAGGCTGAGAATAAGACAAAATAAAAATTATCGTTCCGTTTCGTTCCTACCTGACGCGTAATAGAAAATTCCAAAAAATAAAAAAATACCATTATGGCTTCATTTTAGTCCAAAATAGGTTGGAAAAGCCTAAGAAAGAGAGAAAATAAAAATTATCGTTCCGTTTCGTTCCTACCCGACGCGTAATAGAAAATAGCAAAAAAAAACCAAAAAAATTCAAAAAATTAAAGAATTCCATTATGACCTTATTTCAGGCCAAAATAGGTTGTAAAAGGCTGAGAAAGAGAGAAAATAAAAATTATCGTTCCGTTTCGTTCTAACCCGACACGTAATAGAAAATTCCAAAAAAATAGCAAAAAAATTCAAAAAACTAAAAAATACCATTATGGCCTCATTTCAGGCCAAAATAGAGTGCAAAAGGCTAAGAAAGAGTGAAACGAAAAATTATCTTTCCGTTCCGTTCCTCCCTGACGCCTAATAGAAAATTTGAAAAAAATAGTAAAAAAATTAAAAAAAAAAACCATTATGGCTTCTTTTCAAGCCAAAATAGGTTGGAAAAGGCCGAGAAAGAGAGAAAATAAAAATTATCGTTCCGTTCCATTCCAACCTGACACGTAATATAAAATTCCAAAAAAATAGCAAAAAAATTAAAAAAAATTAAAAAATACTATAACAACTTCATTTCAAGCCAAAATAGGTTGGAAAAGGCTGAGAATGAGAGAAAATAAAAATTATCGTTCTGTTTCGCTTCTACCTGACGCGTAATGGAAAATTCCAAAAAAATAGCAAAAAAATTCAAAAAATTAAAAAATACCATGACGGCTTCATTTCAAGCCAAAATAGGTTGGAAATGGTCGAGAAGGAGAAAAAACAAAAATTATCTTTCCGTTTCATTCCTACCCGACGCGTAGTAGAAAATTCCAAAAAAACAGTAAAAAAATTAAAAGATACCATTATCGCTTCATTTGTTGCCAAAATAGATTGGAAAAGGCCGAGAAAGAAAGAAAATAAAAATTATCGATCAGTTCCGTTCCAACCCGACGCGTAATATATAATAGCAAAAAATTTAAAAATAACATTTTGGCTCTATTTCTTGCCAAAATAGGTTGGAAAAGGCTGAGAAAGAGAGAAAGTAAAAATTATCGTTTCGTTTTGTTCCTACCTGACGCGTAATAGTTCAATTCTAAAAAAATAGTAAAAAAATTCAAAAAATTAAAATATACCATGATGGCCTTATTTCGGGCCAAAATAGGTTGGAAAAGGCTGAGAAAGAGAGAAAATAAAAATTATTGTTCCGTTTCGTTCCTACCTGACTCGTAGTAGAAAATTCCAAAAAAATAGTAAAAAAATTCAGAAACATAAAAAACACCATTATGGCTTGATTTCAAGAAAATAGGCTGGAATTGGCCAAGAAAGAGAGAAAATAAAAATTATCTTCTCGTTCCATTCCAACTCGACATCTAATATAAAATTCCAAAAAAATTCAAAAAATTCAAAAATACCATTATGGCTTCATTTCAAGCCAAAACAAATTAGAAAAGGCTAAGAAAGAGAGAGAATAAAAATTATCGTTCCATTTCGTTCCTACCCGACGCGTAATGGAAAATTCAAAAAAGTAAAAAAATACCATTATGGCCACATTTCAGGCCAAAATAGGGTGGAAAAGGCTAAGAAAGAGTGAAAATAAAAACTATCTTTCCGTTTCGTTCCTACCTGACGCGCAATAGAAAATTCGACAAAAATTGCAAAAAAATTCAAAAAATTAAAAAAAAAAAACCATTATGGCTTGTTTTCAAGCCAAAATAGGTTGGAAAAGGCTGAGAAAGATAGAAAGTAAAAATTATCGTTCTGTCTTGTTCCAACCTGACGCGTAATTGAAAATTTCAAAAAAATAGCAAAAAAATTAAAAAAATCAAAAAAATACCATTATGGCTTCATTTCAGGCCAAAATAGGTTGGAAAAGGCTGAGAATAAGACAAAATAAAAATTATCGTTCCGTTTCGTTCCTACCCGACGCGCAATAGAAAATTCCAAAAAATAAAAAAATACCATTATGGCTTTATTTCAGGCCAAAATAGGTTGGAAAAGCCTAAGAAAGAGAGAAAATAAAAATTATCGTTCCGTTTCGTTCCTACCCGACGCGTAATAGAAAATAGCAAAAAAAAACCAAAAAAATTCAAAAAATTAAAGAATTCCATTATGGCCTTATTTCAGGCCAAAATAGGTTGTAAAAGGCTGAGAAAGAGAGAAAATAAAAATTATCGTTCCGTTTCGTTCCAACCCGACACGTAATAGAAAATTCCAAAAAAATAGCAAAAAAATTCAAAAAACTAAAAAATACCATTATGGCCTCATTTCAGGCCAAAATAGAGTGCAAAAGGCTAAGAAAGAGTGAAACGAAAAATTATCTTTCCGTTCCGTTCCTCCCTGACGCCTAATAGAAAATTCGAAAAAAATAGTAAAAAAATTAAAAAAAAAAAACCATTATGGCTTCTTTTCAAGCCAAAATAGGTTGGAAAAGGCCGAGAAAGGGAGAAAGTAAAAATTATCGTTCCGTTCCATTCCAACCTGACACGTAATATAAAATTCCAAAAAAATAGCAAAAAAATTAAAAAAATTAAAAAATATTATAACAGCTTCATTTCAAGCCAAAATATGTTGGAAAAGGCTGAGAATGAGAGAAAATAAAAATTATCGTTCCGTTTCGCTTCTACCTGACGCGTAATAGAAAATTCCAAAAAAATAGCAAAAAAATTCAAAAAATTAAAAAATACCATGACGGCTTCATTTCAAGCCAAAATAGGTTGGAAATGGTCGAGAAGGAGAGGAAACAAAAATTATCTTTCCGTTTCATTCCTACCCGACGCGTAGTAGAAAATTCCAAAAAAACAGTAAAAAAATTAAAAGATACCATTATCGCTTCATTTCTTGCCAAAATAGATTGGAAAAGGCCGAGAAAGAAAGAAAATAAAAATTATCGATCAGTTCCGTTCCAACCCGACGCGTAATATATAATAGCAAAAAATTTAAAAATAACATTTTGGCTCTATTTCTGGCCAAAATAGGTTGGAAAAGGCTGAGAAAAAGAGAAAGTAAAAATTATCGTTTCGTTTTGTTCCTACCTGACGCGTAATAGTTCAATTCTAAAAAAATAGTAAAAAAATTCAAAAAATTAAAATATACCATGATGGCCTTATTTCGGGCCAAAATAGGTTGGAAAAGGCTGAGAAAGAGAGAAAATAAAAATTATTGTTCCGTTTCGTTCCTACCTGACTCGTAGTAGAAAATTCCAAAAAAATAGTAAAAAAATTCAGAAACTTAAAAAACACCATTATGGCTTGATTTCAAGAAAATAGGCTGGAATTGGCCAAGAAAGAGAGAAAATAAAAATTATCTTCTCGTTCCATTCCAACTCGACATCTAATATAAAATTCCAAAAAAATTCAAAAAATTAAAAAATACCATTATGGCTTCATTTCAAGCCAAAACGGATTAGAAAAGGCTAAGAAAGAGAGAGAATAAAAATTATCGTTCCGTTTCGTTCCTACCCGATGCGTAATGGAAAATTCAAAAAAGTAAAAAAATACCATTATGGCCACATTTCAGGCCAAAATAGGGTGGAAAAGGCTAAGAAAGAGTGAAAATAAAAACTATCTTTCCGTTTCGTTCCTACCTGACGCGCAATAGAAAATTCGACAAAAATTGCAAAAAAATTCAAAAAATTTTAAAAAAAAACCATTATGGCTTGTTTTTAAGCCAAAATAGGTTGGAAAAGGCTGAGAAAGATAGAAAGTAAAAATTATCGTTCTGTCTTGTTCCAACCTGACGCGTAATTGAAAATTTCAAAAAAATAGCAAAAAAATTAAAAAAATTAAAAAAATACCATTATGGCTTCATTTCAGGCCAAAATAGGTTGGAAAAGGCTGAGAATAAGACAAAATAAAAATTATCGTTCCGTTTCGTTCCTACCTGACGCGTAATAGAAAATTCCAAAAAATGAGCAAAAATTCAAAAAATAAAAAAAATACCATTATGGCTTCATTTCAGGCCAAAATAGGTTGGAAAAGGCTGAGAAAGGGTGAAAATAAAAATTATCATTCCGTTTCGTTCCTTTCCGAAGCGTAATAGAAAATTCCAAAAAAAAAGCAAAAAAATTAAAAAATACCATTATGGCTTCAATTCAGGCCAAAATAGGCTGGGGCAGGCGGCTCACATACATGAAGAGAAGAAGAGAGGGGGGGTTCCTTGAGATTAAGGTGTCAAGGCGGTCGAAGAAGGCCACAAGTGGAAGGAACCGATGCTTTGTTCATTTAGTTGACTCCTTGCTGCCAGTCCGTGCTTGCTGTCATGCTGGCAAAAACAGGGGTTTTGGCCGGTTTTACCTACTATTGGATTTAGAATGCTGTTTTTTATTTATTTTGAAATTTTACGCTATTTTTTTTGTGAATTCACTAGGCTGGGTGGGATCGGAATGGAATTCAAAACAATAATTTTTTTCTCTCTTTCTCGTCCCATCTCAACCCATTTTTGCTAGAAATAAAGCGAGAATGATGTTTTTGAATTTTTTAGCTATTTTTTTCGGAATTCTCTAGCTTAGGTTGGGTAGGAATGGAAGTCTGTACGATTTTTTTGTCTCCTTCTCGACCTATCTCAAACTAGTTTGTCTAGAAATCAAGCGAAAATGCAGTTTTTTTAATTTTCAAATTTTTTGCTATTTGGGAATTCTCTTGTCTGGGTTGGGTAGGAACGAAATTCGGAACGAAATTTTTTCTCTCTCTTTCTTGCCTATCTCAGCCCGGATTGGGTAGAAATAATGCCGAAATAATGTTTTTTAATTTTTTGCTATTTTTTTGGGAATTCTCTAGGCTGGGTCGGATTGGAATGGAAACAATAATTTTTTTACGACTTTGTCGTTCCATCTAAACCCAGTTTGGCTAGAAATAAAGCAAGAATGATGTTTTTGAATTTTTTAGCTATTTTTTTGGGAATTCTCTAGATTGGGTTGGGTAGGAAAGGAAGTCGGTAAAATTTTTTTTTCTCTCCCTCTCGGCCTATCTCAGACCAGTTTGTCTAGAAATAAAGCGAAAATGCAGTTTTTTTTTTTTGAATTTTTGAATTTTTTGTTATTTGGGAATTCTCTTGTTTGGGTTGGGTAGGAACGGAATTCGGAACAAATTTTTTTTTCTTTCTTTCCCGGCCTATGTCAACTTGGTTTGGGTAGAAATAAAGTGCGAATGATGTTTTTTAATTTTTCGGATTTTTATGCAATTTTTTTTGGAATTTTGTAACCCTGGTCGGGTAGGAACGGAATTCAGAACTAAATTTTTTTTCTCTCTTTCTCGGCCTATCTCAGCCCAGTTTGGCTAGAAATAAAGCGAGAATGATGTTTTCTCATTTTTTAACTTTTTTGCTATTTTATTGGGAATTCTCTAGCCCAGGACGTTTAGGAACAGAATTCGGAGCGTAAATTTTTTTCTCTCTTTCTCGGCCTATCTCAGCCCAGTTTGGAAAGAAAGAAAGTGAGAGTGATGTTTTTTAATTTTTGAAATTTTTTTTGCTATTTTTTAGATAATTCTCTTGCCCAGGTCGAGTAAGAACAAAATTTGGAACGAAATTTTTTTTCTCTTTTTGTCGACTAATCACAGCTCGGTTTGGATAGAAATAAAGCTAGAATGCTATTTTTTGGGAATTGTCTAGCTTGGGTTGGGTAGGAATGGATGTCGGTACGAATTTTTTTTCCTCTCCTTCTCGGACTATCTCAGACCCGTTTGTCTAGAAACAAAGCGAAAATGCAGGTTTTTTTTTTTAATTTTTGAATTTTTTTGCTATTTGGGAATTCTCTAGTCTGGGTTGGGTTGCAACGGAATTCGGAATGAAATTTTTTTTCTCTGTTTCTCAGCCTATCTCAGCCCGGATTGGGTAGAAATAACGCCGGGATGATGTTTTTTAATTTTTTCAAATTTATTTGTGAATTCTCCAGCCCAGTTGGGTTGGAACAGAATACGGAACAAAAATTTTTTCTCTCCTCCACGGCCTATCTCATCCCGGTTTGGATAGAAATAATGCCGAAATAATGTTTTTTAATTTTTTGAAATTTTTTGCTACTTTTTTTGGGAATTCTCTAGCCCGAGTCGGGTTGGAACTGAATTCGAGAAATTTTTTTTTTTTTTTTCTTTTTCACTTTTTCGATCAATCATAGTTCGGTTCAGCTAGAAATAAAACTAGAATGATGTCTTTTACTTTAACGAAATTTTTTGCTATTTTTTTGGGAATTGTTTGGCCAAGGTCGGGTAGTACCAGAATTTGGAGCAAAAATTGTTTTCTCTCTTTCTCAGCCTATCTCAACTTGGTTTGGGTAGAAATAAAGTGAGAATGATGTTTTTTAATTAGTTGGATTTTTTTACAATTTTTTTTGGAATTTTGTAGCCCTGGTCGGGTAGGAACGGAATTCAGAACTAAAATTGTTTCCTCTCTTTCTCGACCTATCTCAGCCCAGTTTGGCTAGAAATAAAGTGAGAATGATGTTTTTTCATTTTTGAACTCTTTTGCTATTTTCTTGGGAATTCTCTTGCCCAGGTCATGTAGGAACAGAATTCGGAGCGTAAATTTTTTTCTCTCTTTCTCGGCCTATCTCTGCCCAGTTTGGGAAGAAATAAAGTGAGAATGATGTTTTTTAATTTTTGAATTTTTTTTTTGCTATTTTTTTGGGAATTCTCTAGTCCAGGTCGGGTAGGAAATAATTTGGAACGAAAATTTTTTTCTGTCTTTCTCGACTAATCACAACCCGGTTTGGATAGAAATAACGCTAGAATGCTGTTTTTTATTTTTTAAAAATTTTTTGGTATTTTTTTGTGAATTCACTAGGCTGGGTCGGATACGAATGGAATTTGAAACAAAATTTTTTTCTCCCTTTCTCGTCCTATCTCAACCCGGTTTGGCTAGAAATAAAGCAAGAATGATGTTTTTGAATTTTTTAGCTATTTTTTTGGGAATTCTCTAGCTTGGGTTGGGTAGGAAAGGAGGTCGGTATGAATTTGTTTTTTCTCCTTATCGGCTTATCTCAGACCTGTTTGTCTAGAAATAAAGCGAAAATGCAGTTTTTTTAATTTTTGAATTTTTTTGCTATTTGGGAATTCACTAGTCTGGGTTCGGTTGGAACGGAATTCGGAACGAAATTTTTTTTCTCTCTTTCTCAGCCTATCTCTGCCCAGATTGGGTAGAAATAATGCCAGGATGATGTTTTTTAATTGTTTCAATTTTTTTTGGGAATTCTCTGGCCCAGTCAGGTTGGAACAGAATTCGGAACAAAAAATTTTTCTCTCCTTATCGGCCTATCTCTTCCCGGTTTGGATAGACATAATGCCGAAATAATGTTTTTTAATTTTTTGAAATTTTTTGCTATTTTTTTTGGGAATTCTCTAGCCTAGGTTGGGTTGGAACGGAATTCGGGATATATATATATATATATATATATAATTTTTTTTTTTCACTTTTTCGGTCAATCGTTGTTCGGTTCGGCTAGAAATAAAGCTAGAGTGAGGTTTTTTACTTTTATGAATTTTTTGCTATTTTTTTGGGAATTGTCTGGCCAAGGTTGGGTAGTAGCAGAATTTGGAGTGAAAATTTTTTTCTCTCTTTCTCGGCCCATCTCAACCTGGTTTGTGTAGAAATAAAGTGCGAACAATGTTTTTTAATTTTTTGGATTTTTTTTGCAATTTTTTTGGGAGTTTTGTAGCCCCGGTCGGGTTGGAACGGAATTCAGAACTAAAATTTTTTTTTTCTCTTTCTCGGCCTATCTCAGCCTAGTTTGGGTAGAAATAAAGTGAGAATGATGTTTTTCCATTTTTGAACTTTTTTGCTATTTTCTAGGGAATTCTCCAGCCCAGATCGTTTGAGGAGCAGAATTCGGAGCGTAAATTTTTTTCTCTCTTTCTTGGTCTATCTCTGCCCAATTTGGGAAGAAATAAAACGAGAATGATGTTTTTTAATTTTTGAATTTTTTTTGCTATTTTTTTCGAAATTCTCTAGCCCAGGTCAGGAAGGAAATAATTTGGAACGAAATTTTTTTTCTCTCTTTCTCGACTAATCACAGCCCGGTTTGGATAGAAATAAAGCTAGAATGCTGTATTTTTTTTTTTTTTTGTGAAATTGTTTGGTATTTTTTTGTGAATTCACTAGGCAGGGTCGAATAGGAACGGAATTCGAAACAAATTTTTTTTTTCTCCCTTTCCCGTCCCATCTAAACCCGGTTTGGCTAGAAATAATGTGAGAATGATGTTTTTGAAATTTTTAGCTATTTTTTTGAGAATTCTCTGGCTTGGGTTGGGTAGGAATGGAAGTCGGTACGATTTTTTTTTTTCTCTCTTTCTCGACTAATCACAACCCGGTTTGGATAGAAATAAAGCTACAACGCTGTGTTTTATTTATTTGAAATTTTTTGGTATTTTTTTGTGAATTCACTAGGCTAGTAAGATAGGAACGGAATTCGATAAAAATTTTTTTTTCTCCCTTTCTCGTCCCATCTCAACCCGGTTTGGCTAGAAATAAAGCGTGAATGATGTTTTTAAATATTTTAGCCATTTTTTTGAGAATTCTCTAGCTCAAGTAGGGTAGGAACGAAATTCGGAACGAAATTTTTTTTTTCTTTCTCAGCCTATCTCAGCCCAGATTGGGTAGAAATAATGCCAGCATGATATTTTTTAATTTTTTTAATTTTTTTGGGAATCCTTTAGCCCGGTTGGGTTGGAACAGAATACGGAACAAAATTTTTTTCTCTCCTCCACGGCCAATCTCTTCCCGGTTTGGATAGAAATAATGCCGAAATAACGTTTTTTAATTTTTTTTGAATTTTTTGCTATTGTTTTGGCAATTCTCTATCCCGGGTCGGGTTGAAACGGAATTCGGGAATTTTTTTTTTTTTTTCAATTTTTCGGTCAATCACAGTTCGATTTGGCTAGAAATAAAGCTAGAATGATGTTTTTTAATTTTATGAAATTTCTTTCTATCTTTTTGGGAATTGTCTGGTAAAGGTCAAGTAGTAACAGAATTTGGAGCGAAAATTTTTTTCTCTCTTTCTCGGCCTATCTCAACTTGGTTTGGGTAGAAATAAAGTGAGAATGATGTTTTCTAATTTGTTGGATTTTTTTGGAATTTTGTAGCCCCAGTCGGGAAGGAACGGAATTCAGAACTAAAATTTTCTTCTCTCTTTCTCGGCCTATCTCAGCCCAATTTGGCTAGAAATAAAGTGAGAATGATGTTTTTTCATTTTTGAACTTTTTTGCTATTTTCTTGGGAATTCTCTAGCCCGGGTCATTTAGGAACAGAATTCGGTGCGTAAATATTTTTTCTCTCTTTCTCGGCCTATCTCTGCCTAGTTTGGGAAGAAATAAAGTGAGAATGATGTTTTTAATTTTTGAATTTTTTTTTCTTTTTTTTTGGGAATTCTCTAGCCCAGGGTGGGTAGGAAATAATTTGGAACGAAAATTTTTTCTCTCTTTCTTGACTAATCACAGCCTGGTTTGGATAGAAATAAAGTTAGAATGCTGTTTTTTATTTTTTTGTAAATTTTTGGTAGTTCTTTGTGAATTCACTAGGCTGGGTCCGATAGGAACGCAATTCGAAACAAAATTTTTTTCCCTCTATCTCGTCCCATCTAATCCTGGTTTGGGTAGAAATAAAGTGAGAAAGATGTTTTTGAATTTTTTAGCTATTTTTTTGGGAATTCTCTAGCTTGGGTTGGGTAGGAAAGGAAGTCGGTACGAATTTTTTTTTCTCGCCTTCTCGGCTTATCTCAAACCAGTTTGTCTAGAAATAAAGCGAAAATGCAGTTTTTTTAATTTTTGAATTTTTTTGCTATTAGGGAATTCTCTAGTCTGGGTTGAATAGGAACAGAATTCGGAACGAATTTTTTTTTTTCTCTTTCTCAGCCTATCTCTGCCCGGATTGGGTAGAAATAATGCCAGGATGATGTTTTTTAATTTTTTCAATTTTTTTGGGAATTCTCTCGCCCGGTCGGGTTGGAACAGAATTCGGAACGAAATTTTTTTCTCCCCTCCTCAGCCTATCTCTTCCCGGATTGGATAGAAATAATGCCGAAATAATGTTTTTTAATTTTTTGAAATTTTTTGCTATTTTTTTTGGGAATTCTCTAGCCCGGGTCTGGTTGGAACGGAATTCGGGAATTTTTTTTTTTCACTTTTTCGGTCAGTCACAGTTTGGTTCGGCTAGAAATAAAGCAAGAATGATGTTTTTTTCTTTTATGAAAATTTTTGCTATTTTTTTGGGAATTGTCTGGCCTAGGTTGGGTAGTAACAGAATTTGGAGCGAAAATTTTTTTCACGCTTTCTCGGCCTATCTCAACTTGGTTTGGAAAGAAATAAAGTGAGGATGATGTTTTTTAATTTGTTGGATTTTTTTGTTGGTTTTTTTTGGAATTTTGTAGCCCCAGTCGAGTAGGAACAAAATTCAGAACTAAAATTTTTTTCTCTCTTTCTCGGACTATCTCAGCCCAGTTTGGCTTCAAATAAAGCGGGAATGATGTTTTTTCATTTTTGAACTTTTTTGCTATTTTCTTGGCAATTCTCTAGCGTAGGTTGTTTAGGAACAGAATTCGGAGCGTAAATTTTTTTCTCTCTTTCTCGGCCTATCTTAGCCCAGTTTGGCTAGAAATAAAGTGAGAATGATGTTTTTTCATTTTTAAACTTTTTTGCTATTTTCTTGGGAATTCTCTAACCCAGGTCGTTTAGGAATAGAATTCAGAGCGTAAATTTTTTTCTCTCTTTTGCGGCCGATCTCAGCCCAGTTTGGGAAGAAATAATGTGAGAATGATATTTTTTAAATTTTGAATTTTTTTTTTTTTTTGCCATTTGTTTGGGAATTCTCTAGCTCGGGTCGGGTAGGGACAAAATTTGGAACGAAATTTTTTTTCTCTCTTTCTCGACTAATCACAGCCCGGTTTGGATAGAAATAAAGCTAGAAGGCTGTTTTTTTATTTTTTTTGAAATTTTTTGGTATTTTTTTGTGAATTCACTAGGCTGGGTCAGATCGGAACGGAATTCAAAACAATAATTTTTTTCTCTCTTTCACGTCCCATCTCAACCCGGTTTGGCTAGAAATAAAGCGAGAATGATGTTTTTGAATTTTTAGCTTTTTTTTTTTTGGAATTCTCTTGCTTGGGTTGGGTAGGAAAGGGAGCCGGTACGATTTTTTTTTCTCTCTCCTTCTCGGCTTATCTCTAACCAGTTTTTCTAGAAATAAAGCGAAAATGCAGTTTTTTTAATTTTTGAATTTTTTTGCTACTTGGGAATTCTCTAGTTTGGGTTAGGTAGGAACGGAATTCGGAACGGAATTTTTTTTTTCTCTTTCTCAGCCTATGACAGCCTGGATTGGGTAGGAATAATGCCAGGATGATGTTTTTTAATTTTTTGAATTTTTTTGGGAATTCTCTGGCCCAGTTGGATTGGAAGAGAATTCGGAACAAAATTGTTTTCTCTCCTCCTTGGCCTATCTCTTCCTGGTTTGGATAGAAATAATGCCGAAATAATGTTTTGTAATTTTTTGAAATTTTTTGCAATTTTTTTGGGAATTCTCTTCCCGGGACGGGTTAGAACGGAATTTGGGAAATATTTTTTTTTTCTCTTTATCGGTCAATCACAGTTCGGTTCGGCTAGAAATAATGCTAGAATGATGTTTTTTACTTTTATGAAATTTTTTGCTATTTTTTTGGGAATTGTCGGGGCAAGTAACAGAATTTGGAGCGAAATTTTTTTTCTCTCTTTCTCGGCCTATCTCAACTTAGATTGGGTAGAAATAAATTGAGAATGATGTTTTTTAATTTGTTGGATTTTTTTGCTATTTTTTGTGGAATTTTGTAGTCCCGGTTGGGTAGGAACGGAATTCAAAACTATTTTTTTTTTCTTTCTTTCTCGGCCTATCTCAGCCCAGTTTGGTTAGAAATAAAGCGAGAATGATGTTTTTTCATTTTCAAACTTTTTTGCTACTTTCTTGGGAATTCTCTAGCCTAGGTCGTTTAGGAACAGAATTCGGAGCGTAAATTTTTTTCTCTCTTTCTCAGCCTATCTCAGCCCAGTTTGGCAAGAAATAAACCGAGAATGATGTTTTTTCATTTTTGAACTTTGTTGCTACTTTCTTGGGAATTCTCTAGCCCAGGTCATTTAGGAACAGAATTCGGAGCGTAAATTTTTTTTTGTCTTTCTCGGCCTATCTCAGCCCGGTTTGGGAAGAAATAAAGTTAGAATGATGTTTTTTAAATTTTGAATTTTTTTTTGCTATTTTTTTGGGAATTCTCTAGCCCAGGTCGGGTAGGAAATAATTTGGAACGAAAATATTTCTCTCTCTTTCTCAACTAATCACACCCCGGTTTGGATAGAAATAAAGCTAGAGGGCTGTTTTTTTTTTTTTTTTGGGAAATTTTTTGGTATTTTTTTTGTGAATTCACTAGGCTGGGTCGGATAGGAACGGAATTCGAAACAAAAACTTTTTTCTCCCTTTCTCGTCCCATCTCAACCCGGTTTGGCCAGAAATAAAGCGAGAATGATGGTTTTTAATTTTTTAGCAATTTTTTTGGGAATTCTCTAGCTTGGGTTGGGTAGGAAAGGAAGCCGGTACGAATTTTTTTTTTCTCTCCTTCTCGACTTATCTCTGACCAATTTGTCTAGAAATAAAGCGAAAATGCAGTTTTTTTAATTTTTGAATTTTTTTGCTATTTGGGAATTCTCTAGTCTGGGTTGGGTAGGAATGGAATTCGGAACGAAAATTTTTTTCTCTCTTTCTCAGCATATCTCAGCCTGGATTGGGTAGAAATAATGCCAGGATGATGTTTTCTAGTTTTTTCAATTTTTTGGGGATTTCTCTGGCCCGGTCGGGTTGGAACAGAATTCGGAACAAAAATTTTCTCTCTCCTTCTTGGCCTATCTGTTCTCGGTTTGGATAGAAATAATGCAGAAATAACGTTTTTTAATTTTTTGAAATTTTTTACTATTTTTTTTGGGAATTCTCTAGCCTGGGTCGGGTTGGAATTGAATTCGAGAATTTTTTTTTTCTAAATTTTTCAGTCAATCACAGTTCGGTTCAGCTAGAAATAAAGCTAGAATGATGTTTTTTACTTTTCTAAAATTTTTTGCTATATTTTTGGGAATTGTCTAGCCAAGGTCGGGTAGTAACAGAATTTGGAACGAAATTTTTTTGCTCTCTTTCTCAACCTATCTCAACTTGGTTTGAGTAGAAATAAAGTTAGAATGATGTTTTTTAATTTGTTGGATTTTTTTGCTATTTTTCTTGGAATTTTGTAGCCCCATTTGGGTAGGAACGAAATTCAGAACTAAAATTTTTTTCTCTCTTTCTCGGCGTATCTCAGCCCAGTTTGGCTAGAAATAAAGCGAGAATGATGTTTTTTCATTTTTGAACTTTTTTGCTACTTTCGTGGGAATTCTCTAGCCTGGGTCGTTTGGGCATAGAATTCGGGGCGTAAATTTTTTTCTCTCTTTCTCGGCCTATCTCTGCCTAGTTTGTGAAGAAAAAAAGTGAGAATGATGTTTTTTAATTTTTGAATTTTTCTTTGCTATTTTTTTGGGAATTCTCTAGCCCAGGGCGGGTTGGAAATAATTTGGAAAGAAAATTTTTTTCTCTCTTTCTCAGCCTAACTCAACTTGGTTTGGGTAGAAGTAAAGTGAGAATGATGTTTTTTAAATTGTTGGATTTTTTTGCAATTTTTTTTGAAATTTTGTAGCCCCGGTCGAGTAGGAACGGAATTCAGAACTAAATTTTTTTTTTCTCTTTCTCGGCGTATCTCAGCCCAGTTTGGCTAGAAATAAAGCGAGAATGATGTTTTTTCATTTTTGAACTTTTTTGCTACTTTTTTGTGAATTCACTAAGTTGGGTCGGATCAGAACGGAATGATGTTAGAATGATGTTTTTGAATATTTTAGCTATTTTTTTGGGAATTCTCTAGCTTGGGTTGGGTAGGAAACGATGTCTGTACGAATTTTTTTTTCTCTCCTTCTCGGCCTATCTCAGACTAGTTTGTCTGGAAATAAAGTGAAAATGCTAGTTTTTTTACTTTTTGAATTTTTTTTGCTATTTGGGAATACTCTAGTCTGGGTTGGGTAGGAACGAAATTCGGAACGAAAATTTTTTTTTCTTCTCTTTCTCAGCCTATCTCAGCTCGGATTGGGTAGATATAATGCCAGGACGATGTTTTTTAGTTTTTTCAATTTTTTTGGGAATTCTCTAGCCCGGTCGGATTGGAACAGAATTCGGAACAAAAATTTTTTCTCTTCTCCTCGGCCTATCTCTTCTCGGTTTGGATAGAAATAATGCCAAAATAATGTTTTTTAATTTTTTGAAAATTTTTGCTATTTTCTAGGGAATTCTGTAGCTTGGGTCGGTTTGGAACGGAATTCGGGAATTTTTTTTTTTCACTTTTTCGGTCAATCATAGTTCGGTTCGGCTAGAAATTAAGCTAAAATGTGTTTTTTACTTTTATGAAATTTTTTGCTATTTTTTTTAGAATTCTCTGATCTAGGTCGGGTAGTAACAGAATTTGGAGCGAAAATTTTTTTCTCTCTTTCCCGGTCTATCTCAACTTGGTTTGGGCAGAAATAAAGTGCAAATGATGTTTTTTAATTTTTTGGATTTTTTTGCTATTTTTTTTGGAATTTTGTAGCCCCGATCGGGTTGGAATGGAATTCAGAACTAAAACTTTTATTTCTCTTTCACGTCCTATCTCAGCCCAGTTTGGCTAGAAATAAAGTGAGAATGATGTTTTTTCATTTTTGAACTTTTTTGCTATTTTCTTGGGAATTCTCTAGCCCAGGTCGTTTAGGAGCAGAATTCGGAGCATAAAGTTTTTTTCTCCCTTTCTCGGCCTATCTCAGCCCAGTTTGGGCAGAAATAAAGTGAGAATGATGTTTTTTAATTTTTGAATTTGTTTTTGCTATTTTTTTGGGAATTCTCTAGCCTAGGTTGGGTAGGAAATAATTTGGAACGAAAATTTTTTTCTCTCTTTCTCGATTAATCACAGCCCGGTTTGGATAGAAACAAAGCTGGAATGCTGGTTTTTTTTTTTTTTTTTTTTTTTTTTTTTTTTTTTTTTAATATATTGATTTTTTGCTATTTTTTTTGTGAATTCATTAGGCTGGGTTGTATAGGAATGGAATTTGAAACAAAAATTTTTTTCTCGCTTTCTCGTCCAATCTCAACCCGATTTGGCTAGAGATAAAGCGAGAATGATGTATTTGAATTTTTTAGCTATTTTTTTGGGAATTCTCTAGCTTGGGTTGGGTAGGAAAGGAAGTCAGTGCGAATTTTTTTTTCACTCCTTCTCAGCTTATCTCTGACCAGTTTGCCTAGAAATAAAGCGAAAATGCAGTTTTTTTAATTTTTGAATTTTTTCTTATTTGGGAATTCTCTAGTCTAGGTTGGGTAGGAACATAATTTGGAACGAAATTTTTTTTTCCCTTTCTCAACCTATCTCTGCCCGGATTGGGTAGAAATAATGCCAGGAAGATGTTTTTCAATTTTTTCAATTTTTTTGAGAATTCTCTGGCCCGGTCGGGTTGGAATAGAATTCAGAACAAAAATTTTTGTCTCCTCCTCGGCCTATCTCTTCTCGGTTCGGATAGAAATAATGCCGAAATAATGTCTTTTATTTTTTGTTATTTTTTTTGGGAATTCTCCAGCCCGGGTCGGGTTGGAACTTAATTCGGGAAATTTTTCATTTTTTTCACTTTTTCGTCAATCATAGTTCGGTTCGGCTAGAAATGAAGCTAGAATGATGTTTTTTACATTTATGAAATATTTTGCTATTTTTTTGGGAATTGTCTGGCCAAGGTCGGGTAGTAACAGAATTTAGAGTGAAAATTTTTTTCTCTCTTTCTCGGCTAATCACAGCCCGGTTTGGATAGACATAAAGCAAGAATGCTGATTTTTATTTTTTTGAAATTTTTTGGTATTTTTTTGTGAATTCACTAAGCTGAGTCGGATTGGAACGGAATTCAAAACAATAATTTTTTTCTCCCTTTCTCGCCCCATCTCAACCCGGTTTGGCTAGAAATAAAGCGAGAATGATGTTTTTGAATTTTTTAGCTATTTTTTTGGGAATTCTCTAGCTTGGGTTGGGTAGGAAAGGAAGCCGGTACGATTTTTTTTTTCTCTCATTCTCGACTTATCTCAGACCAGTTTGTCTAGAAATAAAGCGAAAATGCAGTTTTTTTAATTTTTGAAGTTTTTTGCTATTTGGGAATTCTCTGGTCTGGGTTGGGTAGGAACGAAATTCGGAACGAAATTTTTTCTCTCTTTCTCTGGCCTAGGTCGTGTAGTAACAGAATTTGGAGCGAAAATTTTTTTCTCTCTTTCTCGACCTATCTGAACTTGGTTTGGGTAGAAATAAAGTTCGAATGATGTTTTTTAATTTTTTGGATTTTTTTGCTATTTTTCTTTGAATTTCTTAGCCCTGGTCGGGTTGGATCGGAATTCAGAACTAAAATTTTTTTTTTTTTCTCTTTCTCGGCCTATCTCAGCCCAATTTGGGAAGAAATAAAGTGAGAATGATGTTTTTGAATTTTTGAATTTTTGTTTGCTATTTTTTTGGGAATTCTCTAGCCCAGGTCGGGTAGGAACAAAATTTGGAACAAAATTTTTTTTCTTCCTTTCTCGACTAATCACAACCCGGTTTGGATAGAAATAAAGCTAGAATGCTGATTTTTATTTTTTTGAAATTTTTTGCTATTTTTTTGTGAATTCACTAGGCTGGGTCGGATTGAAACGGAATTCAAAACAATAATTTTTTTCTCTTTCTCGTCCCATCTTAACCCGGTTTGGCTAGAAATAAAGCGAAAATGATGTTTTTGAATTTTTTAGATATTTTTTTTGGAATTCGCTAGCTTGGGATGAATAGGAAAGGAAGTCGGTTCGAATTTTTTTTTCTCTCCTTCTCGGCCTATCTCATACCAGTTTGTCTGGAAATAAAGCGAAAATGCTATTTTTTGAATTTTTGAATTTTTTTGCTATTTGGGAATTCTCTTCTCTGGGTTGGGTAGGAACGAAATTCGGAACGAAAATTTTTTTGTCTCTTTCTCAGCCTACCTCATCTCGGATTAGGTAGAAATAATGCCAGGATGATGTTTTTTAATTTTTTCAATTTTTTTGGGAATTTTCTGGCCCGGTTGGATTGGAATAGAATTCGGAACAAAATTTTTTTCTCTCCCCCTCGGCCTATCTCTTCCCAGTTTGGATAGAAATAATGCCGAAATAATGCTTTTTTAATTTTTTGATTTTTTTTTGGGAAGACACTAGCCCGAGTCGGGTTGGAACGGAATTCGGGATTTTTTTTTTTTTTTTTTTGCGTTTTCGGTCAATCACAGTTCGGATTGGCTAGAAATAAAGCTAGAATGATGTTTTTTAATTTTAGGAAAATTTTTGCTATTTTTTTTAAGAATTCTCTGGCCTAGGTCGGGTAGTAACAGAATTTGGAGTGAAATTTTTTTCTCTCTTTCTCGGCCTATCTCAACTTGGTTTCGGTAGAAATAAAGTGAGAATGATGTTTTTTAATTTGTTGGATTTTTTTGCTATTTTTTTTGGAATTTTATAGCCTCGGTCGGGTAGGAACGGAATTCAGAACTAAAATTTTTTTCTCTCTTTCTCGGCCTATCTTAGCCCAGTTTGGCTTGAAATAAAGCGGGAAAGATGTTTTTTCATTTTTGAACTTTTTTGCTATTTTCTTGGCAATTCTCTAGCGCAAGTCATTTAGGAACAGAATTCAGAGCGTAAATTGTTTTCTCTCTTTCTCGGCCTATCTTAGCCTAGTTTGGCTAGAAATAAAGTGAGAATGATGTTTTTTTCATTTTTTTAACTTTTTTGCTTTTTTTTTGGGAATTCTCTAGCCCAGGTCGTTTAGGAACAGAATTTGGAGCGTAAATTTTTTTCTCTCTTTCGCGGCCTATCTCTACCCAGTTTAGGAAGAAATAAGGTGAGAATGATGTTTTTTAAATTTTTAATTTTTTCTTGCTATTATTTTGGGAATTCTCTAGCCCAGGTCAGGTAGGAAGAAAATTTGGAACGAAATTTTTTTTCTCTCTTTCTCGTCTAATCACAGCCCGGTTTGGATAGAAATAAAGCTAGAATGATGATTTTTAATTTTTGGAAATTTTGTGCTATTTTTTTGTGAATTCACTAGGCTGGGTCGGATTGGAACGGAATTCAAAACAATAATTTTTTTCTCTCTTTCTCGTCCCATCTCAACCTGGTTTGGCTAGAAATAAAGTGAGAATGATGTTTTTGAATTTTTAGCTATTTTTTTGGGAATTCTCTAGCTTGGGTTGGGTAGGAGAGGAAGTCGGTATAAATTTTTTTTCCTCTCCTTCTCGGCCTTTCTCAGACCAGTCTGTCTGGAAATAAAGCGAAAATGCTATTTTTTTAATTTTTGAATTTTTTTGCTATTTGGGAATTCTCTGGTCTGGGTTGGGTAGGAACCAAATTCGGAACAAAAATTTTTTCTCTCCCTCTCGGCCTATCTCTTCCCGGTTTGGATTGAAATAATGCCGAAATAATGTTTTTTAATTTTTTGATATTTTTTGGGGAATTCTCTAGCCCGGGTCGGGTTTGAACGGAATTTGGGAATTTTTTTTTTTCACTTTTTCGGTCAATCACAGTTCGGTTCGGCTAGAAATAAAGCTAGAATGATGTTTTTTACTTTTTTGAAATTTTTTGCGATTTTTTTGGGAATTGTCTAGCCAAGTTTGGGTAGTAACAGAATTTGGAGTGAACATTTTTTTCTCTCTTTCTCGGCCTATCTCAACTTAGTTTGGGTAGAAATAATGTGAGAATGATGTTTTTTAATTTGTTGGATTTTTTTGCTATTTTTTTTGGAATTTTGTAGCCCCGGTCGGTTAGGAACGGAATTCAGAACTAAAATTTTTTTCTCTCTTTCTCGGCCTATCTCAGCCCAGCTTGGCTAGAAATAAAGGGAGAATCATGTTTTTTCATTTTTGAACTTTTTTGCTATTTTCTTGGGTATTCTTTAGCCTAGGTCGTTTAGGAACAGAATTCGGAGCTTAAATTTTTTTCTCTCTTTCTCGGCCTATCTCAGCCCAGTTTGGGAAGAAATAAAGTGAGAATGATGTTTTTTAATTTTTTAATTTGTTTTTGCTATTTTTTTGGGAATTCTCTAGCACAGGTCAGGTAGGAAATAATTTGGAACAAAATTTTTTTTCTCTATTTTTCGATTAATCACACCCCGGTTTGGATAGAAATAAAGCTGGAATACTGTTTTTTATTTTTTGGGATTTTTTTGTGAATTCACTAGGCTGGGTCGGATAGGGACAAAATTCGAAACAAAATTTTTTTTCTCTCTTTCTTGTCCAAGCTCAACCCAGTTTGGCTAGAAATAAAGCGAGAATGATGTATTTGAATTTTTTAGCTATTTTTTTGGGACTTCTCTAGCTTGGGTTGGGTAGGAAAGGTAGTCAGTACAAATTTTTTTTTTCTCTCCTTATCGGCTTATCTCAGACCAGTTTTTCTAGAAATAAAGCGAAAATGCAGTTTTTTTTTTTTTTTTTTTGAATTTTTTTCCTATTTGGGAATTCTATAGTCTGGGTTGGGTAGGAACGGAATTCGGAAAATTTTTTTTTTCCCTTTCTCAGCCTATCTCTGCCCGGATTTGGTAGAAATAATGCCAGGATGATGTTTTTCAGTTTTTTCAATTTTTTTGGGAATTCTCTAGCCCGGTCGGGTTGGAACAGAATTCAGAACAAAAATTTTTTCTCTCCTTCTAGACGTATCTCTTCCCAGTTTGGATAGAAATAATGCCGAAATAATGTTTTTTAATTTTTTGAAATTATTTGCTATTTGTTTTTGGGAATTCTCTAGCCTAGGTCGGGTTAGAACTGAATTCGGGAATTTTTTTTTTTTTTTTTTCACTTTTTCAGTCAATCACAATTCAGTTTGGCTAGAAATAAAGCTGGAATGATGTTCTTTACTTTTATGAAATTTTTTGCTATTTTTTTGGGAATTGTCTGGCCAAGGTCGGGTAGTAATAGAATTTGGAGCAAAAAATTTTTTCTCTCTTTCTCGGCCTATCTCAACTTGGTTTGGGTAGAAATAAAGTGAGAAATATGTTTTTTAATTTGTTGGATTTTTTTGCTATTTTTTTTTTGGAATTTTTAGCCTCGGTCGGGTAGGAATGGAATTCAGAACGAAAATTTTTTTCTTTCTTTCACGGCCTATCTCAGCCCAGTTTGGCTAGAAATAAAGCGAGAATGATGTTTTTTCATTTTTGAATTTTTTTGCTAGTTTCTTGGGAATTCTCTAGCCCAAGTCGTTTAGGAACAGAATTCAAAGTGTAAATTTTTCTCCCTTTTTCGGCCTATCTCTGCCCAGTTTGAGAAGAAATAAAGCGAGAATGATGTTTTTTAAATTTTGAATTTCTTTTTGCTAATTTTTTGGGAATTTTTAGCCCAGTTCGGGTAGGAACAAAATTTGGAACGAAATTTTTTTTCTCTCTTTCTCGACTAATCACAGCCCGTTTTGGATAGAAATAAAGCAAGAATGCTGATTTTTATTTTTTTGAAATTTTTTGCTATTTTTTTGTGAATTCACTAGGCTGGGTCGGATCGGAATGGAATTCAAAACAATAAGTTTTTTCTCTCTTTCTTGTCCCATCTCAACCCGGTTTGGCTAGAAATAAAGCGAGAATGATGTTTTTGAATTATTTAGCTATTTTTTTGGGAATTGTCTAGCTTGGGTTGGTAAGGAAAGGAAGTCGGTACAAATTTGTTTTTTCCTCCTTCTCGGCCTATCTCAGACCAGTTTGTCTGGAAATAAAGCGAAAAATGCTATTTTTTTAATTTTTGATTTTTTTTGCTATTTGGGAATTCTCTAGTCTGGGTTGGGTAGGAACAAAATTCAGAACAAAATTTTTTCTCTCTCTTTCTCAGCCTATCTCAGCCCGGATTAGGTAGAAATAATGCCAAGATGATGTTTTTTAATTTTTTCAATATTTTTGGGAATTCTCTAGCCCAGTCGGATTGGAACATAATTCGGAACTAAAATTATTTCTCTCCTCCTCGACCTATCTCTTCCCGGTTTGGATAGAAATAATGGCGAAATAATTTTTTTCAGTTTTTTGAAATGTTTTGGTATTTTTTTGGGAATTCTCTTGCCCGGGTTGGGTTGGAACGGAATTTGGGAAATTTTTTTTTTCTTTTTTTCAGTTTTTCGGTCAATCACAGTTTAGTTTGGCTAGAAGTATAAAGCTGGAATGATGTTTTTTAATTTTATGAATTTTTTTTTCTATTTACTTGGTAATTCTCTGGCCTAGGTTGGGTAGTAACAGAATTTGGAGCGAAAATTTTTTCTCTCTTTCTCGGTCCATGTCAACTTGGTTTGGGTAGAAATAAAGTGTGAATGATGTTTTTTTAATTTTTTCGATTCTTTTGCTATTTTTTTGGGAATTTTGTAACCCAGGTCGGGTAGAAACGGAATTCAGAACTAAAATTTTTTCTCTCTCTTTCTCGGCCTATCTCAACCGAGTTTGGCTAGAAATAAAGCGAGAATGATGTTTTTTCATTTTTCAACTTTTTTGCTATTTTCTTCGGAATACACTAGCCCAGGTCGTTTAGGAACAGAATACGGAGCGTAAATTTTTCTCTCTCTTTCTCGGCCTATCTCAGCCCAGTTTGGCTAGAAATAAAGCTAGAATGATGTTTTTTTCATATTTTAACTTTTTTGCTATTTTCTTGGGAATTCTCTTGCCCAGGTCGTTTAGGAACAAAATTCGAAGCGTAAATTTTTTTTTCTCTTTCTCGGCCTATCTCAGCCCAGTTTGGGAAGAAATAAAGTGAGAGCGATGTTTTTTAATTTCTAAATTTTTTTTTGCCATTTTTTTTGATAATTCTCTTGCCTAGGTCGGGTAGGAACAAAATTTGGAATGAAAATTTTTTTCTCTCTTTCTCAACTAATCACAGCCCGGTTTGGATAGAAATAAAGCTAGAATGCTATATTTTATTTTTTTGAAGTTTTTTGCTATTTTTTTGTGAATTCACTAGGATGGGTTGAATAGGAACAGAATTCGAAACAAAATTTTTTTTCTCTCTTTCTTGTCCCATCTCAACCCAGTTTGGCTAGAAATATAGCGAGAATGATGTTTTTGAATTTTTTAGCTATTTTTTGGGAATTCTCTAGCTTTGGTTGGGTAGGAAAGGATGTCGGTACAAACTTTTTTTTTCTCTTCTTCTCGGACAATCTCAGACCAGTTTGTCTAGAAATAAAGCGAAAATGCAGTTTTTTTAATTTTTGAGTTTTTTTGCTATTTGGGAATTCTCTAGTCTGGGTTGGGTAGGAACAGAATTCAGAACGAAATTTTTTTTCTCTCTTTCTCAGCCTATCTCAGCCTGGATTTGGTAGAAATAATGTTAGGATGATGTTTTATAATTTTTCAATTTTTTTGGGAATACTCTAGCATGGTTAGGTTGGAACAGAATACAGAACAAAAATTTTGTCTCTCCTCCACAGCGTATCTCTTCCCGGTTTGGATAGAAATAATGCTGAAATAATGTTTTGTAATTTTTTGAAATTTTTTGCTTTTTTTTTGGGAATTCTCTTGCCCGGGTCAGGTTGGAACGGAATTCGAGAATTTTTTTTTTTTTTTTTTTTTTCACTTTTTCATTCAATCACAGTTTGGTTCGGCTAGAAATAAAGCTAGAATGATGGTTTTTACTTTTATGAAATTTTTTGCTGTTATTTTGGGAATTCCCTGGCCTAGGTCGGTTAGTAACAGAATTTGGAGCGAAATTTTTTTTTTCTCTTTCTCGGCCTATCTCCACTTGGTTTGGGTAGAAATAAAGTGCGAATGACGGTTTTTAATTTTTTGGATTTTTTTGCTGTTTCTTTTGGAATTTTGTAACCCCGGTCTGGTAGGAACGAAATTCAGAGCTAAAATTTTTTTCTCTCTTTCTCGGCCTATCTCAGCCCAGTTTGGCTAGAAATAAGGCGAGAATGATGTTTTTTCATATTTTAACTTTTTTGCTATTTTCTTGGGAATTCTCTAGCCCAGGTCGTTTAGGAACAGAATTCGGAGTGTAAATTTTTCTCTCTCTTTCGTGGCTTTTCTTAGCCTAGTTTGGGAAGAAATAAAGTGAGAATGATGTTTTTGAATTTTTGAATTTTTGTTTGCTATTTTTTTGGGAATTCTCTAGCCCAGGTCGGGTAGAAACAAATTTGGAACAAAATTTTTTTTCTCTTTCTCAACTAATCACAGCCCGGTTTGAATAGAAATATCGCTAGAATGCTGTTTTTTATTTTTTTGAAAATTTTGGCTATTTTTTTTTGAATTCACTAGGCTGGGTCGAATAGGAACGAATTTGAGACAAAAATTTTTCTCTCTTTCTTGGCCCATCTCAACCCGGTTTGGCTAGAAATAAAGCGAGAATGATGTTCTTGAATTTTTTAGCTATTTTTTTGGGAATTCTCTAGCTTGGGTTGGGTAGGAAAGGAAGTCGGTACGAATTTTTTTTTTCTCTCCTTCTAGGCTTATCTCAGACCAGTTTGTCTAGAAATAAAGTGAAAATGCAGTTTTTTTAATTTTTCAATTTTTTTGCTATTTGGAAATTCTCTAGTCTGGGTTGAGTAGGAACGGAATTCGGAACAAAATTTTCTTTCTTTCTTTCTCAGCCTATCTCTACCCGGATTGGGTAGAAATAATGCCAGGATGATGTTTTTTAATTTTTTTCAATTTTTTTGGGAATTCTCTAGCCCGGTCAGGTTGGAACAGAATTCGGAACAAAATTTTTTTCCCTCCTCCTCGGCCTATCTCTTCCCGGATTGGATAGAAATAATGCCGAAATAATGTTTTTTAATTTTTTGAATTTTTTTTTTTGAATTCTCTAGCCCAAGTCGGGTTGGAACGGAATTCGGGAAATTTTTTTTTTTTTCACTTTTTCGGTCAATCACAGTTCGGTTCGGGTAGAAATAAATCAAGAATGATGTTTTTTACTTTTATAAAATTTTTTGCTATTTTTTTGGGAATTGTCTGGCCTAGGTCAGGTAGTAACAGAATTTGGAGCGAAAATTTTTTTCTCTCTTTCTCGGCCTATCCCAACCTGGTTTGGGAAGAAATAAAGTGAGAATGATGTTTTTTAATTTGTTGGATTTTCTTGCTATTTTTTTTGGAATTTTGTAGCCCTGGTCGGGTAGGAATGAAATTCGGAACTAAAATTTTTTTTTCTCTTTCTCGGCCTATCTTAGCCCAGTTTGGCTTGAAATAAAGCGGGAATGATGTTTTTTCATTTTTGAACTTTTTTGCTATTTTCTTGGAAATTCTCTTGCGCAGGTCGTTTAGGAAAAGAATTCGGAACATAAAATTTTTTCTCTCTTTCTCGGCCTATCTTAGCCTAGTTTGGCCAAAAATAAAGCGAGAATGATGTTTTTTCATTTTTTTTACTTTTTTGCTATTTTCTTGTGAATTCTCAAGCCTAGGTCGTTTAGGAATAGAATTCGGAGCGTAAATTTTTTTCTCTCTTTCGCGGCCTATCTCAGCCTAGTTTGGGAAGAAATAAAGTGAGAATGATGTTTTTTTAATTTTGAATTTTTTTTCGCTATTTTTTTGGGAATTCTCTAGCCCAGGTCGGGTAGGAAGAAAATTTGGAACGAAAATTTTTTTCTCTCTTTCTCGACTAATCACAACCCATTTTGGATAGAAATAAAGCTGGAATGCTGATTTTTATTTTTTGGAAATTTTGTGCTATTTTTTTGTGAATTCACTAGGCTGGGTTGGATCGGAACAGAATTCAAAACAATAATTTTTTTCTCTCTTTCTCGTCCCATCTCAACCAGGTTTGGCTAGAAATAAAGCGAGAATGATGTTTTTTAATTTTTTAGCTATTTTTTTGGGAATTCTCTAGCTTGGGTTGGATAGGGAAGGAAGTCGGTTCGAATTTTTTTTTTCTCTCCTTCTCGGCCTATCTCAGACCAGTGTGTCTGGAAATAAAGCGAAAATGTGATTTTTTTTAATTTTTGAATTTCTTTGCTATTTGGGAATTCTCTTGTCTGGGTTGGGTAGGAACGGAAATCGGAACGAAATTTTTTTTCTCTCTTTCTCAGCCTATCTCAGCCCGGATTGGGTAGAAATAATGCCAGGATGATGTTTTTTAATTTTTTCAATTCTTTTGGGAATTCTCTGGCCCGGTTGGATTGGAATAGAATTCGGAACAAAATTTTTTTCTCTCCCCCTCAACCTATCTCCTCCCGGTTTGGATAGAAATAAAGCTGAAATAATGTTTTTTAATTTTTTTGGGAATTCTCTAGCACGGGTCGGGTTTGAACGGAATTTGGGAATTTTTTTTTTTTCACTTTTTCGGTCAATCGCAGTTCGTTTCGGCTAGAAATAAAGCTAGAATGATGTTTTATACTTTTATGAAATTTTTTGCTATTTTTTTGGGAATTGTCTGGCCAAGTTCGGGTAGTAACAGAATTTGGAGTGAAATTTTTTTTCTCCTTCTCGGCCTATCTCAACTTAGTTTGGGTAGAAATAAAGTGAGGTGAGAATCATGCTTTTTCATTTTTTAACTTTTTTGCTATTTTCTTGGGAATTCTCTAGCCCAGGTCGTTTTGGAATAGAATTCGGAGCGTAAATTTTTTTCTCTCTTTCGCGGCCTATCTCAGCCCAGTTTGGGAAGAAATAAAGTGAGAATTATGTTTTTTAAATTTTGAATTTTTTTTTTCTATTTTTTTGGGAATTCTCTAGCCCAGGTCGGGTAGGAACAAAATTTTGAACGAAAATTTTTTTTTCTCTTTCTCGACTAATCACAGCCCGTTTTGGATAGAAGTAAAGCTAGAATGCTGATTTTTCTTTTTTGGAAATTTTGTGCTATTATTTTGAGAATTCACTAGGCTGGGTCAGATCGGAACGGAATTCAAAACAATAATTTTTTTCTTTCTTTCTCGCCCCATCTGAACCTGGTTTGGCTAGAAATAAAGCGAGAATGAAGGTTTTGAATTTTTAGCTATTTTTTTGGGAATTCTCTATGCTGGGTTGGGTAGGAAAGGAAGCCGGTACAAATTTTTTTTTCTCTCATTCTCAGCTTATCTCAGACCAGTTTGTCTGGAAATAAAGCGAAAATGCTATTTTTTAAAATTTGAATTTTTTTTCTATTTTCGAATTCTCTAGTTTGGGTTGGGTAGGGACTGAATTCAGAACGAAATTTTTTTTCTCTCTTTCTCCGCCTATCACAGCCCGGATTGGGTAGAAATAATGCCAGGATGACGTTTTTTAATTTTTTCAATTTTTTTGGGAATTCTTTGGCCCAGTCGGATTGGAACAAAATTCGGAACAAAATTTTTTTCTCTCCTCCTCGGCCTATCTCTTCCCGGTTTGGATAGAAATAACGCCGAAATAATGTTTTTTTTTTATTTTTGGCTATTTTTTTGGGAATTCTAGGAGCAGAATTTGGAGCGTAAATTTTTTTCTCTCTTTCTCGGCCTATCTCAACCCAGTTTGAGAAGAAATAAAGTGAGAATGATGTTTTTTAAATTTTAAATTTTTTTTTGCTATTTTTTTGGGAATTCTCTAGCCCAGGTCGGGTAGGAACAAATTTTGGAACGAAAATTTGTTTCTCTCTTTCTCATCTAATCACAACCTGGTTTGGATAGAAATAAAGCTAGAATGCTGATTTTTATTTTTTTGAAATTTTTGCTATTTTTTTGTGAATTCACTAGGTTGGGTCGGATCGAAACGGAATTCAAAACAATAATTTTTCTCTCTCTTTCTTGTCCCATCTCAACCTGGTTTGGCTAGAAATAAAGCGAGAATGATGTTTTTGAATTTTTTTGGGAATTCTCTAGCTTGGGTTGGATAGGAAAGGAAGTCGGTTCGAATTTTTTTTTCTCTCTCCTTCTCGGCCTATCTCAGACCAGTTTGTCTAGAAATAAAGTGAAAATGCTATTTTTTTAATTTTTTAATTTTTTTGCTATTTGGGAATTCTCTTGTCTGGGTTGGGTAGGAACGGAATTCGGAACGAAATTTTTTCTCTCTCTTTCTCACCCTATCTCAGCCCGGATTGGGTAGAAATAATTCCAGGATGATGTTTTTTAATTTTTTTCAATTTTTTTGGGAATTCTCTGGCCCGGTCAGATTGGAACAGAATTCAGAACAAAAATTTTTTCTCTCCCCCTCAGACTATCTCTTCCCAATTTGGATAGAAATAACGCCGAAATAATGTTTTTTTATTTTTTGATATTTTTTTGGGAATTCTCTAGCTCGGGTCGGGTTGGAACGGAATTTGGGAAATTTTTTTTTTTTTTTTCACTTTTTCGGTCAATCACAGTTCAGTTTGGCTAGAAATAATGCTAGAATGATGTTTTTTACTTTTATGAAATTTTTTGCTATGTTTTTGGGAATTGTCTGTCCAAGTTCGGGTAGTAATATAAGTTGGAGCGAAATTTTTTTTCTCTCTTTCTCGGCCTATCTCAACTTAGTTTGGGTAGAAATGAAGTGAGAATGATGTTTTTTAATTTGTAGGATTTTTTTGCTATTTTTGTTGGAATTTTGTAGCCCCGGTCGGGTAGTATCGGAATTCAGAACTAAAAGTTTTTTCTCTCTTTCTCGGCCTATCTCAGCCCAGTTTGGCTAGAAATAAAGCTAGAATGATTTTTTTTTTCTTCATATTTTAACTTTTTTGCTATTTTCTTGGGAATTCTCTTGCCCAGGTCGTTTAGGAACAGAATTCGGAGCGTAAATTTTTTTTTCTCTTTTTCAGCCTATCTCAGCCCAGTTTGGGAAGAAATAAAGTGAGAGCGATGTTTTTAAATTTTTGATTTTTTTTTTTATTTTGCTATTTTTTTTATAATTCTCTTGCCCAGGTCTGGTTGGAACAAAATTTGGAACGAAAATATTTTTCTCTCTTTGTCGACTAATCACAACCCGATTTGGATTGAAATAAAGCTAGATTGCTGTTTTTTTTTTTTTTTTGAAATTTTTTGCTATTTTTTTGTGAATTCACTAGGCTAGGTCGAATAGGAATGGAATTCGAAGCAAAATTTTTTTCTCTCTTTCTCATCCCATCTCAACCCGGTTTGGCTAGAAATATAGCAAGAATGATGTTTTTGAATTTTTTAGCTATTTTTTGGGAATTGTCTAGCTTGGGTTGGGTAGGAAAGGATGTCGGTATGATTTTTTTTTTCTCTCCTTCTCGGCCTATCTCAGACCAGTTTGTCTAGAAATAAAGTGAAAATGCAGTTTTTTTAATTTTTGAATTTTTTTGCTATTTGGGAATTCTCTAGTCTGGGTTGGGTTGGAATGGAATTCGGAACAAAATTTTTTTTCTCTCTTTCTCAGCCTATCTAACCCCGAAATGGGTAGAAATAATGCCAGGATGATGTTTTTTGTTCTGAATTCTGTTCCAACCCTACCGGGCTGGAGAATTCCCAAAAAAATTGAACAAACTAAAAAACATCATCCTGGCATTATTTCAACCTAATCCGGGCAGAGATAGTCTTAGAAAGAGAGAAAAAAAATTTCGTTCCGAATTCCGTTCCTACCCAAACCAGACTAGAGATTTCCCAAATAGCAAAAAAATTCAAAAATTAAAAAAATTGCATATTCGCTTTATTTCTAGAAAAATTGGTCTGAGATAGGCCGAGAAGGAGAGAAAAAAAAAATTGTACCGACTTCCTCTCCAACCCAACCCAAGCTAGAGAATTCCAAAAAAAAATAGCTTAAAAATTCAAAAACATCATTCTCACTTTATTTCTAGCCAAACCGGGTTGAGATGGGACGACAAAGAGAGAAAAAAAATTTTGTTTCGAACTCCGTTCCTATCCGACCCAGCCTAGTGAATTCACAAAAAAATAGCAAAAAATTTGCCATAAATAAAAAACGGCATTCTAGCTTTATTTCTACCCAAACCGGGCTGTGATTAGTCAAGAAAGAGAGAAAACAAATTTTATTCCTACCCGACCTGGGCTAGAGAATTCCCAAAAAAATAGCAAAAAAAAAAATTCAAAAAATAAAAAACATCAATCTCACTTTATCTCTTCCCAAACTGGGCTAAGATAGGCCGAGAAAGAGAGAAAAAAAATTTTCGCTCCGAATTCTGTTCCTAAACGACCTGGGCTAGGGAATTCCCAAGAAAGTTGCAAAAAAGTTCAAAAATGAAAAAACATCATTCTCGGTTTATTTCTAGCCAAACTGGGCTGAGATAGGCCGACAAAGAGATAAAAAAATTTTAGTTCTAAATTCTGTTCCTACTTGAGCAGCTCTACAAAAGTCGAAAAAAAATAGCAAAAAAAATCCTAAAAATTAATAAACATCATTCTCACTTTATTTCTACCCTAACCAAGTTGAGATAGGCCAAGAAAGAGAGATAAAAATTTTCGCTCCAAATTCTGTTACTACCCGTCCAAGGCCAAAGAATTCCCAAAAAAATAGCAAAAGATTTCATAAAAGGAAAAAACATCATTCTAGCTTTATTTCTTGCCGAACCGAACTGTGATTCACCAACAAAGTGAAAAAAAAAAAAAAAAAAAAAAAAAAAAAAAAAAAAAAAATTCCAGAACCTTATTCCAACCCGACCCGAGCTACAGAATTCCCAAAAAAATATCAAAAAATTAAAAAACACTATTTCGGCATTATTTCTATCGAAATCGGGAAGAGATAGGCCGAGGAGGAGAGAAAAACTTTTTGTTCCGAATTCTGTTCCAACCCAGCCGGGCTAGAGAATTCCTAAAAAAATTGAAAAAATTAAAAAACATCATCCTAGCATTATTTCTACCCAATCCGGCCTGAGATAGGCTGAGAAAGAGAGGAAAAAAATTTCGTTCCGAATTCCGTTCCTACCCAACCCAGACTAGAGAATTCCCAAATAGCAAAAAAATTTAGAAATTAAAGAAACTGCATTTTCGCTTTATTTCTAGACAAACTGGTCTGAGATTGGCCGAGAAGGAGAGAAAAAAAAATTGTACTGACTTCTTTTCCTACCCTACCCAAGCTAGAGAATTCCCAAAAAAATAGCTAAAAAATTCAAAAACATCATTCTCGCTTTATTTCTAGCCAAACTGGGTTGAGATGGGACGAGAAAGAGAGAAAAACAAATTTTCTTTCAAATTCCGTTCCTATCCGACCCAGCCTAGTGAATTCACAAAAAAATAGCAAAAAATTTCAAAAAAATAAAAAACAATATTTCGGCATTATTTCTATCCAAACCAGGAAGAGATAGGCCGAGGAGGAGAGGAAAAATTTTTGTTCCGAATTCTGTTCCAACCCGACCGGGCTAGAGAATTCCCAAAAAAATTGAAAATATTAAAAAACATCATCCTGGCATTATTTCTACCCAATCCGGGCTGAGATAGGTTGAGAAAGTGAGAAAAAAAAATTCGTTCCGAATTTCATTCCTACCCAAACCAGACTAGAGAATTCCCAAATAGCAAAAAAATTAAATAAAAAAAAAAAAAACTGCATTTTCGCTCTATTTCTAGGCAAACTGGTCTGAGATAGGCCGAGAAGGAGAGAATAAATTTTTTTTTTTTTTTTGAATTTCGTTCCTATCCAACCCAGCCCAGTGAATTCACAAAAAAATAGCAAATAATTTCAAAAAAATAAAAAAAAATAGCATTCTAGCTTTATTTCTATCCAAACCGGGTTCTGATTAGTTGAGAAAGAGAGAAAAAAATTTTCGTTCCAAATTTTGTTC